>OY101448.1:195125349-195725349 GCA_956483635.1 Panzeria rudis
AGTATATATCACGCTAAATTGAAAAACCCCAGAAGATGCGTGACAAAATTATGTACCTTTATTTATTTGAGTTGATCATTGATTTTGAAGTTATTTAAATTAAAACTTGAATTAAAAATATTTTCCTCTACGTTCTTAAAATTGTAAAACTGCATTTTAAGCGTTATTCTTAAAGAAAAGCATAATACGAACAAAATATATCATATTTTATGAAAGTCCGTGGAGAAATGTGAGTATTAAGTAATTAAACCTAGACACTTAAAAGGTACTTTAGTTTTTATTAAACAGCAGAGCAGACTTTTGGTGCCTTAATTTTGACCTCCGTTTTGTACGTGTTGTTGAACCATTATTACTCTGTTATACTAGTTTTTTTCAGTCAGCTCGTGTTTGCAAAATATCGCAGTTTATGAAAGATTTTTCTTATAATCAAGCTTATTGATTATTGCTTATGCTCAGGCGTGTTCTTATGAATGTATATCCATTAACATATTTGTTTCCGGTTACTCGCACTATAATTAAAAAAGACTAAACTTTGTGACTAATCTCTCAGTATCCTTAAACAATTTTGTATGTATGTTGTTGTAACAATTAGTCTACCTTATTAGATACGCCTTGGCATTGTTGTTACAAAAAATTATTTATATACAAATAACAAACGCTTTTCGGCAAATCCAAATTATTTCCAAGAGGAACATATGACATACCCAATATTTATAATTTATAAAACACAGAAATATTTCAAATATTCAACTTGAATTTATTATGTTATATGTTAGTATTTTTAAAATGTTGTCTCAGATAGAAACGCCTTTACAGTTTTGTATTTTGAAGCGTTAATAATTGTTTATGCAAAATACTCTGTATCAAATTGTAGTTGTTTGGCTATGCCATTAACATTGTAAATATTTGTGCTATTCATATGTAAAGAAATTGAAAGACTAAAAAACGTAATAAATAAAATTGATATCATATGAAAATTCCTTAGAAAATATTTGCATATAATATGGAAATGGAATGTAAGTATAATGCGAGTATTCGGTTCAATATGAAAGAAAGGGAATAACCAAATAAAATTTATTTCTATTTTCTTTTTCTTTCAATATATTTTATTACAAAATATTTACTCTATGACATGGATATAAAATATTTGATTTTATATTGAATTTTATTCTTTCATAAAGGAAATTTTTAAGCAGGACTTTTTGTTTTTGATATTTCATTGAAAAGCTTCTAATATATTATAAAAAAGTTAGTGGTAGTATCAATACAACATATGTAGAATGAAGCTTATGCCGAAAAAATTTTAATTCCCTTTTAATTGCATTATCTACACACTGAAATAGTTTTTTGTTTAAGTTAAACTAACAGCGAAAATCATAATTCAATTACTAACACTCTAATTTTATATTATTAAAATTGGTTTAGACCTGTTGGAAGAATTTGCTTATGATCGATCACATGAGTAGTGGACTCAATTACAAAATCACTTGAAACAAATTTTTATTTATGCAATTTTGTAGGGATAATATTTTTTTGTTCATATAAACATAATTTGTTTACCTATTTTATTGGGAGGTCTTAAATTATGAGTTGTTTCCCTGGGAGTTGTTTCATTTTGACCAAAAATTTTTATTTTATTAATGTAGTGAAAATTGGAAAATTTGAAACAAATAATTAAAATTTAATGGATTACTTTTTTATTTCTATTAGGATCCTGCCCTGTAGTCCAAATTCGACCACCTGGTCCGTTACCGCGTTTGTTTTTAACCCGTTTTTATAGGCAACAAATTTTATTGTGCATGTCTAGAGAAAAGTAGCTTTCACACCATATCGGCCATGTTACAGAGTTCAATTCCCTTCGGAAACGGAATTCAACCTACCCCATTTTTGTAGCAGCTGATGTCTAAAAAAGGTAACTAAGTTACGCAAATTTGTCAGGTGTGTCCAGACTGTTGGCGACGCTAGTATTCTGGCATATGGTCAAGCTAGGATTTGTCATCTTGAAGTGGATTGAATTCCATTTCCGAACGGAATTGAACTCTGTGACATGGCCGTATATGTTTCAACAATATTGGTGGAGAAGAAGATAATTAAAAGTGTACGACAAAAAATTGTGTGGCCTATTGATATATAAGATTTATCTCAACGCATTCAATAATACGTTTATGTACCCCAATATATGTACATACATACATATGTACAGTGAAACCTTTCATAACCGGACACTCGACGATGCTGTATTTTTGTGCGGTTATATGAGGTGTCCGCTTATTTACACATTTATTATTTAAAATATTTTATTGTGACTCAAAAAAAGTTTGCTTAATGAACCAATCAATGTACATTTTGTCTATCTCAGAGCCACCCGCTCTAACAAACATATTATTTTATGAATATATATTCCAGTATGTCAACTTGTGGTAACGTCGGAATTACCAATTTCATTGGTATTAACAGATATATTAATCATAGTTGAAAAATAAAAGAACCATATAAACATTTTATAAAATCCTGGTGTAATTCAACGCTTCTGTCCGGTTATGAGAGGTATTTTGCCAACAATTTTCTAAAGTTAGTGTCCGCGTTTGTATGGAAAAACTCATGAAAATCTCGGTTCTAAAAAGTTTGTCCGGTTAAAGGAGCTGCCTGGTTATGGGAGGCGTCCGTTAGGAGCGGTTTCACTGTGCATATATAAGTATGAATCAGACAAACCTTTAGATAATATCAAATTTCAATTTATTCTCCTATTAACTGCATTAAATATTTGTTGGCATAAAAAGTTCATCAGAAAATGCTTTAGCATTTTAGAAAAAAATAAACAAACTATATTAAAAATTTTGTTATTGACACATGAGTGACAACCAGTGCAATTACTTTTGATGGCCATTTGTTGTTAAACTGCAAATACTGTTATATTTTTAATAGAATATACTCATACATATATATGTACATACATATGAATATTTCTATTTTATTTCTCTTGCATGTCAAATGTACACATTCTTTATTTACACAAAAAAAAATGCATTTGTTGCAGTTGCTATCCTTCATTTTTTAAATACATGAAAGTTCCATGGCGGGGCATTTTGTCCTTAAACGGTTTCCATTAAGCTTCATTATTTTCTATTTTTACTACAAATAAATAAGTAAAAAACAACTATTTAGTAAACATGATTATAAATACCACTGTCTAAAGGAATTCCGTAAGATAAAATGCTGCTATAGCTTTCTTCGCTCTGTTTGTGGTAGCAAATCTTTCGATATCGCAAAAAGGCATGAAGAAGTAATTTTTCGAAATTGTTATCTTTTTTTAAACTTATTTATTTTAATATATATGTAAATAGAATATCCCAGCAAACACTTGGTAATGAGTTGTCATTACCGAATAACATACTTTTCAACCACAAACTACATACCGTCTGAATTACTTTACAGTAGTTGAACAATTACTTACTAGTAATTAAACTAGCCATCTATTCTATTATGGTATTTGCTTATCATACATACTAGTGTATCTGCTTATCATACAGAAGATAAACAGTTCAACCCCAAGGGAGGTAAAAAATATATTTTTTTTAATTGTCTTCATATTTGTAAAAACAAGTGTTAAGCCCGTAATAAAATAGCTTTGCAGTAGCCTGGTGAGTAAAACACTTCGCAAAAATAGCACAATGACTGAAAACGGCATAAGTTCAATGCTTAGCAGAGACATTTAATTTGTATTGTTTTTTAGCATTTTAACTCATTACTTTGCCACCAACAATTTTTCCTCGGTGTGGGATATAATTTTGATTACATATTATTTATTTTTTTTATATTTCAACGTACGCTGCAGTCAAATATTAAAAAATTATATTGCAAGTGTGTGGGCCGCTCTACGCGCAGTTTTCATGGTCAAAATTCATGACATGCATTAAAGTAGTTTAGTTAAATAGTTTATACAAAAAATATTGCATACTTTTAGAACTTATACATGTGTTGGGCGAGCTAGAGCGTATAAGTAATAAATTACTAAATAAAAATATTCATACGCCGTTCGATGAATATCCAAAATCCGTAACATACTTTTCGAGAAGAGCAAATATTAAAAAAAAAGTTATTGATTTTCTCGTACAAAATATACAAAAAGTGTATTAGAAAAACAAAGAAAGCAAATTATGTACTGACAATACGAAGTTCATGAAGAAATTCTTGAAGAAATTGACAACGCTACCCTGAATTTATACTGGAAGAAAAACGCATCTTAACGAGAATAAAACTATTACGTTCGCTGCCTTAAATTAGAGCATCGAAATATATCATAAATGGCATGAAATATTACAAAACGGTGGCATGTCGTAATGTCATAGAAATTATGTCACAACAAAAAGTGTCATAACGGCCATGGATATTATTTTGAAAGTGTCATATTGTCCGCTAAGCAAATGTGAGTAGGTGTGCTTCTCGAGGCCATTATTGAAGTAATCCGGAAAAGGTCATGTTTAAACCCGGACAAAGGCCAGGCAGGCCTAAATTTTTTTCAGCAAAACCGCCGAAGTCCTTATGGGCAAAAAATCTGCACTCAGAGAATACATTAAAAATACACATTAAGATTTATTCAAAAGTGTAGCAATATCATATGACATTATGACGCTTTTTTATGTGATATAATATCAATGGACAGTATGACATTATTGTACGTCAAAATTATTATATGTCAACTGATTCCCAAGGACTAGTAACCGATTCGATTTTTGGAATTTCATATTAAAAACAAATCGTAGTTTTATATAATGTTGTCATTGGATTGGGACATTTGACATAATTAAGATTCTCAGTGATAGGAATAAATTTTTAAATTTCATAATTCATTTTCCTTATTTAATCACAATAACATGAAAAAAAACATATCAAAAATTTTTCATTCTTCGCTAAAGTTTGGATTACAAATCGAGCGCAACTATACAATTAATTACCTTTTAGCCAGTTTTATTTACATGGACATCAAGATGTTTTACAAAGTCAAATCGTATACGATAACAAAAACAAAATTGGACAACTGCCCTAAATATGCTCCTGTGGCTGAGTGGTAGCGATGCTAGCCTGTCAGTCCAGGGGTCATGGGTTCGATTCCCGCCATAGGCCTTGGGTGTTTTCCGCAGACAAGCTAATCGCTTCGCGGGTTGTGTTTGTTATAATTAAAAAAAAGAAGACTCAGATATGTAAAAATATGCTGTAAACGGTAAAAATGTGCAAATCGATGTCGAAATTATTAAAAAGTTCGGAAACGTATAAAAAACTTAATCTTACAGGAAAAAACATCCAATCGCATAATTTCGGTTGCCTTGGTTATGAACAAGTTGTGTTATAGCATACCCTACCTTACTCCTAGTGACATATTTTTCACCGCATGTCCACTGAAATAAGCGATACTTAGATATTAATGAAAAATGGTAAAATGTTAGACATAATTAATCATCTGCTCCTTCTTATATTATGGTACAAAATTTCAATTCATCAACGAAATATATAACTTTTACTTTTATTATTTTTAATAAGAGCTCTTAAGTTTAACTTACAATGTTTCGCAAAAAAAAAACGCAAACCCTTAATATTCAAATAATATTTTTAAATTATTGATTTGAAAAGTGTAATGCCGCTTGAATGAACTTAGTTTTACGTCACGGTTATTGTGTCAAAGTCAAATAGACCGTACAATTAAGAAATATATATAAAAGATACAAGAAGCACTCAGCAGCACCAATGCTTAGGTGACCTTTTGATGTCCTCAAGAATGTTTTTTTTTACTTCAAACTTCTTATTAAAATTTTGCTATTCAAGCAAAAGAAATTCATTAGTAAGATATATAACGTAGATGGCAAGAAAAGAAAAAATAAACTGTTTTTCTTTTTGTTTTATGTTTTAAGAAACTGTTAATTTGCAAAAAATATTTTGCTATATGGGTGTTTCTCATTATAAACGTAAAATTTTTGGGGTTTTTTTTGTTTACGAATGCGAGAAGAGAGGATTCATATTATAGTTTTCGCCTCATTCAATGGATCCTGGAATAAAATTATATATATAGATTTTTTAACAGTTTAGTGTATTGAGCGTTACAATTGCTTTCGTGCTTTTTCTGAGAATGATTTTTACGAAAAAATACACAAAAAAAAAATGATATAGCGTTTGAAAGCAGTATACATCTACTCCATAAAATAAAAAATTATAACAATCGCTGGACGAAATTAAAAGTTATAACTACTTTTTAAATTTTTACTTGGGTTCAAATGAAAAAATAAAAATTTTGTATCTTTTACTGTAGTTCTTTAGAAACATTTATAAATAAACTCTTTTCTAAAATAAGATTAATTTTAATAAAATCGACCAACAATGTTAAAGTTATGGCAATTTCCCCACAATGCGCTAGAAACTAAACTTTTCTAAAGGAAATCCCAAATTTGTACTGCAATGTAATGCAATTTTAGGTATTAAACTGACATATGAAGCGTACTAAAAAAGCGTAACGCTCAATACATAAGACTGTGGAGAGGAACAATTTAAAAAAATTTACATTCTAATATTTTTCAAAAATTTGATGTGTTAAATAAGAGAAGGAAAGGCATATGTTCTTAAGGTGCTATAAATTTAATCTCGTTTTTGAAAAATTCATAGTTTCTTACTGTGGAAAACCAACGGCATACATTACGGACACGACATTTTATATGAAGAGGCTATAAAGAGTATTTTCGTTCCTCTTTTTTAACATATAATGGACAGTCTTACACAAAAAACGTATGTACATATATTTGTAATATAAAGCAGTTTTCATTTAAAAATGTATGCGTTTATTTTATGAAATACGAGCATTTCAAATAAGAACCACCCATATATTTTACTAATTTACATTAGGAAAAGTACGTCTTTATAGAAGCAGGTGTAAGATTTTGTTTAGATAATATTTGTATTAAAATTTTGGAAATATTTATGTATAGATAAAATATTGCAAAAGTTTTCTTTTAAATTACACACAATTTTCACTATCAAAGATGAGGCAGTTATTAACATATATATTAAAATATTAAGACAAGAAATTTTTAATCAAGGATAAAGATTTAAATGAATATTGTTTATTTTTATATTCCATGTGGAAATGAATTTGGTATTGCTGGCTTAACATTGTAAAAACTTTGTTAAAGCTTCAATGCTTTGGAATGCATTGGCTTCTATATATATTTCACTTATGCTTCAGATAGATTTCTCGAAAACTTTATAAAAACTTTTCATGAAAACTATGCACTATTTGTCTGAATTATCTCTATTGACTTAATATTACTCATATAATAATTTTATTAAACAAAACAATAACACATTTATATCACTTTCTCTAAGCAAGAGAAATAATTAATTCATAAATAGTGTAAATCCCTTAACTACAAAATATTAAATGACAACTAGCGAAAAAAATACCTTCTATAGATATTAAAAGCACTTAGTTTTTGTTATAAATTCATAATGCTTTTGTAAATATTTTATTAATAATTTTTATTAACATTATAAAAAAGAAAATCGTAAAAAAGCAAATTGAGAATATGAAATACTTTTATGCTGTTAATGCTTGAGATCTTAATTTTAATTTCAACTATTTACAATGACCATAAAATGGTATAAAAACAGCATTTACACTAAATTATGGCTTATAATATTTACCCAAGAGTAAAAGTATAAAAATATTTCAGTTCTGTCTTCGTTTAAGCAGGTGGTCAAAGTGTGTGTGTGTGTTGGTAAAAGTTTGTAAGTAAATGAAAAAAAGAAATTGAATATTATAGTAAAAGTTATAGCACTACGAAGGAAAGAGTAAGAACGTTTTTACACTCAAATTAATATAAGTAGAAAATACAGAAAGCTTAAGGCAAGATATTAATCTTTGATTATGTATTTTTTTTAGAAATAAAATTTAAAAAAGACACTGAGAATACTTAAATAGAATGTAGTAGAAAAAATAAATTATTCAAAGACTCGAATTCGCTGTTGCCAAACAAATTTTAAAAGAGTTTTGTTTGCCACACTTTATGAACCTGCGGCCTATCAAGGATATTACGAATACTCCTAATACAACACAAGGAATGAATTAAGTGTCCATGAAATAGCTTCCCATTTCAAAATTAAATAAATCCCAAAAAACACTGTATATAGAAAATTAAACTCTTTCTTCTTTAAGTATTTATATGAAATATCGGCCTCGCTGATGGGAAATTGTTTGCCAATCCGTCCGAAAAGAGGTTTTCTTCCTATGATATGTCGGCTAAGACCTTCGCTGATCAAAGATATTAGCCCTACCAATGCCTGGGGAGCACTAAATGCATTCCTAGTCTGCGTTTGTCGCATAAAGCGTTCCCAGACAATATACCAGAAGCTGGCTAGGCAACAGATCTGTACTCAACTCACCCGGTATTTGACAGAAGAGGAAACTAATGAGACTAACAGAAGGCCAATTTTTGCTTGGAACTTATTTCATCAACGAAATTTCGGAAGTAATTTCATTATAAAATAAGTCCCAAAAAAAATTGCTTAGCTTCCCGAAAATTCTTCTTGTTGCATTCTATACATTTCTTTCGTGACTTATTTAATTTTCGCTTTCGCCGCCTTAAATTTGGACAAATTGTTGCTTCTGGTGGTGTACTTAAAAAAAACCTGAACACATTTTATACCTGAAACGTAAAGCTTACAAGATTTTTTTAGCGGAGTACTAATTTTGAATAAGTACGAAATTAACGCTTAAACACGTTTTAAATTTTGAATGATTTCTGATGTTCAAGTTGACTCTGGAGCTTGGGTCTTTTTGAATATCTATAATAGAATTGCATGGAAAATATTTTTGTAGGACATTTCAGCATGACATATTGCCGCTGGAGGCGAGTGTTTTGCTAATATTTTAAGAAAGGGACAAAAAGATACATACAATGAGGAGTTAGAGGGTTAAAATATAGTACAAAAGTTCTTGTAGTGTTTAGACAATAATGCTGACCATATTTATTTAGTTATTTTTTCATTACTAATTTTAACACAACAACACAATTAACGTCTTATAAATTACAATGTTAAAAGAAATTATATAAAAATTAGATATCTTTGGCAATCAACAGATCGTATTTCTTAAACGTAAGGCCTACAGCTCACTATAAGTTCCCTTTAATATATTGGAAATTAATGGTCAGACAGACGAAGTTAGTAGAAAATAGGGCGAATATGCAGAGTGTGTAGTACACGAGTCTGTGTACCGGATATTCTTTGTTTCTTTTTATAACTTTTCGCTATTTTCTACTTGTTGTTTCATATGATTTTGCTCATTTCAGCCACTAAATGCATACTTTATGTGTATGCATGTAGCAAGCGCGAATATGAAGTAAACAAACTATATAATTTTTGTCTGTCTATTAACTTTCGATATGTAAAAGCTACTGGCAAGCTCAAAAGAGAATCGAAAAAATGTCTGGCAAGAAATGTCTCATATGTAAAAGGGGACTAACTATGTGCTATATGGAGGATTTAATTCCCCTAAAATGAATCCCAGATGTAAGCTTTAAAAACGCCAATAAACTTATATATTTGTGATCGTTACGATCATCTTATTTTTTTGTGTTGTACAGTGCTATCAACTAAAATTCGGTAACCAGTAGCTATTCAGGCAGAGTTTAACCTTCGCACACTCGTCGCCATCGCAGGTTGTACCAGGCATAGTCTGCGAACATCATAGGCCGTACTAGACGTTGTTGTCTATTTCTCTCCTTTCAGTTAAATATTACACCCACACCGGTTTCACTTTCGTTTCAGTTTCTCACAATCATACATTATCTGTAGTGACTCCTAGTCATCGTCGCAGGATCTATCCAACTAAAAAAGTACAAATTTTTGCCAGGAGTTGTCACTTCACTTGTTTGCCACCTAAAATAAAGTCAAAAATTCACCTCTCCACCGCTTTTTGTACATCGTAGCCAATCCCGTTTTGTTAACTCCAGTGACTCTCACATGATTTGTTTAGTCAGCACTGCTGGACATTTATAACCTAACTAGGAGCCCACTTACTGTTACCACTACGAAGAGATACAAGTCGCACTTATAGCAGTATACTGATTATCAGGGTACAATACAAGGAAACTCTCGTTAATAAATATTATGATGTACTTAATATGAACCGCACTAAATGTATTTTGCATTTTAAAACAAAAATTAATGCAACTTGGAGGAGAAAAGAGTTTTTCGACGCATCCAATCTTATCAAAATTTTTTGGAATATTCTCATTTTATCTATGTTTTCTGTTAAAAAATTTAAAAATATAATCGCTCTTCCACTGTTTATTTAATAAATCCCTATGTCACCTACATATTATAACAGATTTTTTTCTAGAATATATGGTACCGTTATTACTACTATATAACTGAACGATGCCATTCACAATCTCTTTTTTTATTGAGCTGCATCATTTATCCTCTCCGTAAAATTTCCTCTCTATAGTTGTACCAAATTATATATTATAGAGACATCATTCAATCTCTAAAGTTTTGACAAATGACTTAAAAATGGCCTTATAGTTATTATTGAGCTATTCTTATATTTCTAGGCGATAACACTTAAAATCCAAACACTTATTTCAAGTGCCATCCTAATGTAAACATGTAAAAAGAAAAAAAAAACTTTATGGCGATTGTAATGTAAGTTTAAATAGCTTTGTATTTAAAATGGCATTCGCTAGAAAACTGAACTTATTGGGGCCTATTCTGTATTCCATTCAAAATGAAAATGCTCGGAAATTTCATAGCATTGTTGTTATAATTATTAATTTGTAACAACAAAGCTTTGAAAATTCCCAACATTTTCACTCCGCATAGAATACAGAACAGGACTGAATATTATTAGAAAATAATTCTGACATCTTTAACAATAAAACAATTTGAATATCTTATAAGCATGATTATGAATGTATATACTAGTTACGTACGTATGCAAAAGAACGTCTGAATTATATTTATAACTTTTAAAACTAGGTATCTGTTCAGGTATTCATATATTACGAATACGTAAGTGATATAGTTAATCTTCTCTTGCAGCAATATTTAAATATGTATGTAGGTACATGTGCAACAATAGAATGTCTTAATAGCTTAAATAACTGCTTGATATATTTAAAAAAATTTTAGGGTGAGAAAACTTAATAAATTTACTATTATTTAAGGTTTTTTAGACTAGCTTTTCGACCTCTGCGCAAAATGCAACCCTTATATAATGTTTTGCTATTGCTTTTTAAAAATTTTCCCAAAAAGTCATTAGATCAGGGTTGGAGTCTCTACAGAAACCGAACGCCTTGCAAAACAGGTATTAGCAGAAAAAAGCGCTAAGCGGTATAAGTACTGAAAGCAACATTTGTTTAAGGCAACATATTAAGCACATACGTCCGTCCTATAACATCTGCGCGCTAAATTTGCTAAAGAATCATCAGAAATAAAAGTACTTTCGGTTCAATTAATCAATGAGTTTACTCATAGTAAGCATGCTTTGTTTTTCATGTACAATGACAGTTTATCAAACGTTTATTTAAAAACAATGTTCTTCAAAAATTAATTTTATAAATATTTGGCAATCCGAGCAATGCAATTTATGAGCAATACCACAGATACAATTAAACTTGTTTCATAGAACCATGTGATTCGTGTACGGTTTAAACAAATATATAAAGAAAGATGTAAGCAAAAATATAGCTAAAAATCCAAAATATGCACTTTTCTATGTAAATGCCGATATGTTGAAAATATGGTTTTAATATCTACAATTTTTATAAATTTTTTTTATGTTCCTATAACTATAATGGACAGTGTAGTATGCACACATATCATTTTGTTACAAAAAAATTTTCCAACCTCCAAACAGTTATTATTTGAATAATTAAATACAGTCGAACTTCCATAACTGGATATCACCATCATCCAAAAAAAAAAACTTCGACTTATGGAGACTTCAAGTTATAGAATTTTTTGTTCAGTTTTTAAGTGCTAGCAGCGCACCTTAAGTCACTAGGTACGACTTATTTGGCCGTGGAATTTTCCATGGCGCCATTACAAATTATGGCTTACGCCAACAAAATCGCCTATAACCTACACTTTTGAATAGGAAGTTGGGTTCCTAAATTCATATTCTGTTTTGTTCATATATGAGTTTTGTTTGGTGCTGCACTGTGTATCAAAATATCTCTTGATCGATTTCTATTTGTTGTATAAAAATCTATTGCAAACATGTGCATTGTATATTAAATGATGAATATATTTGACTATTATTTTATTTGGCTTAAATCCAAAAATTCAGGCTTTCAAGGTCAACTTTAAAATGCCCAAATCCAAAAACTCAAGCTTTCAATGTCATTTTAAAAATGAGTTTTTGGATTTAAAGTAAATAAAATAATAGTCATAGAGTAATGAATATGTTCTTTTACTTAAAACTGGCACTAACTGAAAGTGAAGCAAAGTATTCTGAAACTAGTGATTGAAAATTTACTTTTTTGTTTGTTAACTTCAGTTAAACATTACTCTAATTTGTTCAAAGACTTATAGTTCTATCAGTGGTAGTGTCCTTCATTCGCAAATATGTATACGAATATGATTTTATTTGTATTTATCATCAAGCGAGACTCACATTTATGGACAGAGCTGAACTTACGCAAACAAAAAAAAAACACTACTGCAAATGAAATTGGTTCAAGTTAGAGAAAATTCGAGTTATAGAAGTTCGAGTTAAGGAAGTTCGACTGTAACATAAGCATATTTTCTTATTTATCCATCAGAAAACTTATCAGAATCAACAACAATGTAAAACGAAAATAATACACCAAATGAAGTGAAAAAAGTTCGGTAGCAAAAACGCCAAAAAAATATAAATGAAAAAATTAAGACATTTATTGTATAGCATAGCTGACTTTTTTACATTATTTCGCCTCAGGGGGTAATTACAACTTTTGCAAGCTCAAGTTGCAATGAATTTTCTGACAGCAATTCAAAGAGATGATGATGAAATGTTTGTACAAATGGAACAAAAAATAAAATTTCTTAATATGAATTCATGTAAATAAAAATGTTTACTACACATTTTATAATATACTAGCTGCAGCCCGGTGTGCTTCGCTACTATTAAAATGAAATGAATGAAACAAATGCATAAAAAAGTTTTCTTTATTAACACATATATTAAAGATTTCTGAAATTCTTTGCGGATAGTTCTTAGTAAAACTAGATCCACAAGTTTTAAATACTTCGACTTTCATTGTTTTTCTGCTGAACTTTCATAATGTTAAGATAATTTATAAATTACACCGGCACACAAAAACTAAAACATTGTCTGTAAACATAACCAGACCCACCTACACTATCAAAATTTTGAGTAAAATTTTCCCCTTTAGAGTGCTAGCCAACTGTTTTTGGTTACCTTTAAGCAAAAATGAAAGCAAAAATACATATGTGCATATATACATTCATACGCAAATATTATTCATTCATACATAATACCAACAATTAAACAATAAAAGTCGTTTTCAGCATTGTATTTTAATACTTATACTATAGTATACTACTTGTGTTACTAATACTGCCAACTGTATTAACCATCTCTACTTTTAGCTACCCCTGGATCTCTTCAAAAATATTGGAGGAAAATAAACGGATATAAAAGTGCCAAAAGGAAGGAAATCAAAAGATTTTTTTATTTTGTCATTTTTTTATTTGTCGCCGTAAGTTAGCGACAGTAAATATTTACCAAAATTTTGTAAGATTGTGATAATTTTTTAGAGGTTTACAAAAAAGTATATTATTAAAGATGATTCTCTAGAGATGTCTTTTATATAAATTCTATGCAAAAAGAGGAATACCATTTGAAATTGTTAAATATCTTTTTTTATGCCTAAAATTAATGAATAATATTTTCTGATGCAGCTTTACACCAAGGTATTTTAAATAATAATACTTTGGAAACTTAAATAACATTAAAGTTTATAGTTCATTCGCTCCGCGAGGGGAAAAAAGAAATGTGCACTAGATATTTGGATTAATTTTTTAATATACATATTGTAATATAAATTCGAGTAACAAAGCATAAGTCTTTTATTTTATAAAATATATGCAAATGTTCAATTGGCTTCTAAAAAATATGCAACAATTTTAATATTTTTGCAAAAAGAAAGGCTGCAGCATATAAAAATAGAGATTAGAAATTAATTTAATTTGATTTTATTTATTTCATTCTCATACAACAACACTGAACTACATGAAAATAATAAACGGGCTCAATAACTTGCAAGTGAATGACGACATTAATTTTATACCCCTACAAAAAAAAGAAGGAATAAAAAACAAATAATTCGAAGAAAAATCAAGAAGACGATTGAAAGGCTCGCATGCAAAAAAAAGTGGGTACTAGAACGCAAAGTTCTTATTTTGGCTGAGGAAAAATTGCATACATTAAGAAGTTCATGACAGGCAAAACAACATCACCATCAAGGACCAAATACAACAATATGCTATTGAATTGAAGGATGTACAAGTGCATACAGTCTTTCCTCTAAAAGCATGGCAAAGAAATATTATTTAAAATATATTATTTCATAGCGCTGAAAGAACTTTCTTCACAAATTCTGTGAATTTTGGCATTAAACCAATGAAAACCTTCATTAAAATGCAACCAAAACTACGGTTCATTGAATTAATGAAGTAAGTTTCACTAAAATTTTTTAATGCAATTTTCACGAAATATATGGAATAATTTCTTAATAATATCGCTAAACGAGAAAAAGTATTTTATTATTTTGATGAAATTGTTTTATAGTTTTTATGAAATTATCTAATTTGTTTAATGAAATTATTTCATATTATTAATGGACTTAGGGATTTATAAAATTATGTCAATATTTTAATGAAATTATTTTAATATTTTATTGAAATTGTTACATTATTAAATAGAGATGCTAACTTAAACAATTTCATTGGCTATTTTGATTTATTGACAATTCTGTGTGGCAAATACGTAGGCTAGGTACTAATCACATCTGAAAAATGTGTAGTGTTGATGACTGCTCGCAGTATTGAGCTCAGACTAATACCACTTTCAAAATAGTTGAGTGTACAATAATAATAAACAGTAAAACAATCGCTTTTGGTTGCCAAAGTTGAAATAATAAGTGTGCCTTTAAGCGTAGTAAGCAGCTGTTACGGAAATTCAGGTTTGGAATTTTGCATTTATTTCCACACGGACAAATAATAGTGTAGAATTCGGTACATAATATTGTCTGCATACACACAAATATTTATATTTTTTTAATTTCCAAAACACAAAAACACTAACAATTAATTACAATGTATGAAAAATTAGAAATGCTAAAAATTCTGTAGCCAAACAATAGTATGAACATTAATTTTTGTTTCAGTTGATGGAACAAGTTTCCACTTGTTATAGTATGCCTGTAATAGACCATAAAGGTTATAATTGCGTGTACTGCGTACTAGCAAACGGAAATTTCTTTAAGAAATTCTTTTTGACACAAACTTTTTATGGCAGCCTGCATTTCGGGAAGGGGGTGTATACTAAGCGTTAACGTCAATTATTTGTTTTAATTAGATAATTAGGCATAACCTATTGTATGACAGTAAAAAATTAAATTTATTTTATAATTCCCAACGTTTCGTATATGTTTTGTTCACTTTCTTTTTCTAGGGATTCGTCTATTTATATATGTATGTGCTTTATTTATCGGTCTTTCATAAATGCAATGAAATTTTCCATCAATACTATGAAATAGCTTTCATTGCAATTATGACATTGAAAAACTTTTTATATAAATTTTTTTTTTAATTTTCAAGCTTTTTCAGTATTCATTATAAATTTTTTGAAATAGCAAAATCATTTGATGAATCCAGTAAAACTTGCAATGAAAATATGAATGCTAGCAAAAAATTGTATTACAATATTCCTGAAAATTCACATATATTGTGAAATAATTCATTAGAATTTTGAAAAAAAATCTAACGAAATAATTCCGTTTGATTTATGAGCCGAAATTTTTTTTAGTGTAGCATTATATCAGCATTTTTAAAAGACTTAGTTTTCTTTCTGATGAGTCCAAAAAAATTGGATAGAACTGGAGGAAGTTTCTCTGTTAAAAAGTCCAACGTAAGAGTTATCATTAGGACGGCTGTAACTTCTTGCAAGCAAGCGAAAATCTCTGCTATCCCTAAGACGGCAAGATGGCTAAGGTATTATGGGATACTAGACGATAGCATTATATATATTGGCATCCAAGTGTCCATGGCTGCTACATAGTGTATACACTAGATCTATCTAATGCCGACTAACTCCTATACAGATATTCGAGTGTGACACTACTCAGTAAAAAAATTGCTTAAAATAAAGCTGGTTTTTACTAATGTATAGTAAAATTATCGCTTACAAACCTGCCGATATCACTGCTGATTTTTATATGGCCAGTTACCTGTTTAGAATACTACATTTTTTATACAAAAAGCGCTTTTCAAAGCGCTGGAAATCATCACGATTCCTTATTTTAAAGTGTATTATTATGCGCTTTAAGCCTTAGTGCTTCAAAAACATGAAAATTTTTTACTAGATAAATAGGGTTCCAGGAACTGCTAGACTGGGTCTGCCATTGATCAGCTTAATTGTATGCCACTTCACTGACATTCCTGTATCCCGCTACAAGCTGTTCATTCAGCATGAATAATACAGACTTGCACAACATACTCGTATGTGGGAACATGAACGCCACTGCCGAGTGGTTAGATCTCCGTGGATATAATAGGGCGTGCGCAGGACACGCGATTTGCTCATGCGCGGTAAAGGTCGTATGGGACTATTAGCAACAGTTCTGAAAGAGAAAAAACTATCAGCAAAAGTTTTAAAACAAAAGTTGGTCTACAAATAAATGTCATTTTCAATACATGTTATTTACGGGATCAGCGCATATTTTCGTTTGAGTTTTTTTAGAACGCAAACACCAAAAACAACAATGAAAACCAATTTTCTGTGTCGAAAAAAATAACCTCGTTGACGATATATACACAAATAACAACAATGATATCAAAGGGAGTGCGATTTTACCAAGTTTACTGAAGATTTTTGAGTGAATCAATTCGTTAATGTTGTAGTCATTAATTTTTTTTGGGTCCATAAATAAAAATTCAGAGTTGAACACAGCTAAGAAAGTAAAATTTCATAAATGCTTAATGGATGCTGATGATGACTCACAAAACTTTTGTTTGATATATTACAAAAAAAAACAGTAAATATTTTTGTTTGTTTTTTTCTTTTTTGATTCAGTAAACCATTTTAATTAGTGCTCATAAGTATTTCTAGACAAATTGTTTCATAAATTCAGACAAAAATATTGACTGGTGTATTACAGAAAATCTAGAAAATATTTTGTTTCATTCAGTAAATTATTTTGACAATTGAGTTATTACTTTGTCTAGAATTTGGAAATATTTTTAGACAAATTATTTTATAGATTTTTGCAATTTACTTACTGAAAACCCCTGTTTTTTTTCAATGAAATTATTGAGATGTTTTTGTCTATATTTAAAAATTTTTTTGCAGTTCAGTTTCTAGACAAAATGTTTACTAATTCGTTGAAATTCTTTACTGAAAAATAAATTAAGTGTTTTTCTACGCACAGGGCCGCTGGAATATTTGGATCCATGACATAATAATGTGTCTAAATTATAATCGATTTTGCAGAAGTTGTAATGATGAAGAACAAGATAAAATTGTTCCTCATCTTTTATGCCAATATCGAGCGATAGCCAGCATCGGGTCATGAATCTTGGCTGTAACACGCTGCCGCACCCAGAAAAACTGGCATATGTAGGGAAAGTCAAGCTATTCTCTTATTTAGAACAATCAGAATAGTTTGACACAGCGATAGTGTCACACTGGGACCGAATTAGCGGGCCGAAATAAGTCACTTCTTGACTTGTGACTGCCCTCTCAAACTTACCTAACCACTATTTAGAAATACGACGTATGTACATATTTTAATTACAGCGAAAGCAAAAATTAAAATAGGAATGGGTTTCTCTGAAGAATTCGGCGATAACTTTAACAAGCTATTAAATTTTTTAACATAGAGATCCTAATGGTGCAAATCACCTCACCAAAACGAAATTTATGTGGAGAATAAAAATAAAATTTCTAAAAATGTTAAATAATATTGCATTAATATCTTTCTTCTCTTCACACATCCCTATTACTATTCGTTTTGGTTCACAATAACCGCATTATGCAAGGATCTAAATCTTATCCTTATATTTTATTTAAATAAAAATATGTACTTAGTACTCCTAAAATATTTACTAACGAATTGACTAGGTTAACCTATAACCAAACCAAATCTGCTTTTTCTGTTTCTCTTTTTATTTTATTAAGTTGTTTGATATAACAAATGATACCACATTTGTCTAAAATAAATGCATATAATAAATTTTCTGCAAAAAAGGAAACATAAAAAAGTCTTTTTGCAAAACATCAAAAAAAAAAAAAAAGCAAATCAATATCATTATTTAACTCTAAGTTGCGGTCTATATTACATTTTAGTTCAAAAAAAATGTTTAAACCACATAATGAGAAAAACAAAAATAATTTGTATAAAATTAAAATTACGTAATTAAAATGCAACGATCTCTTTATTAAAATAAATCAATGGAATTATATTATAGTATTTGCAAATGGTGTACTTTTAAGCGAAATATAGTTTGAAGCCGCCTGAAATGAAGTGAGTCCATTTCTTTTCACTTAGATTTGGAAATGTGCCAGTGACTTTTTAGATACAATTACAAAAATTGTCAACATCGTTTAGAAAAATTAATCAACACTTTTTTAACAAAACTCATTTCTTTTCTTTTTTTTTTTTTTGTTACTTTAATATGTAAAATTTATATTAGACTGTTTGTAAGACAGTTAATTGTGTATTAACAATAGTATGAAAAACCATTATTTTTTTATTATGATTGGATCCCTATTTTAGTAAAGCTATATATAATATGAATTAAGGTCCGTTTAAAAAAATATATTTATGTTTTTAAAGATTGTAAGCAAATGATTTCTCTCCGATTTTCGAATATCGAGTCTTCATCAAATATCGATGTTTCTTGGTCCTCTGAAGCTATTATGACTATTTTTACGGTGATGTCCTTCCTTATGACTGTATTTATGTGTACGTATACATATAGCAACTAGTATAAAAAACAACCACTTTGAAATTTTGGATTCACAAACAATTTTAACCAATATTTTGTGGAAAAGAAAAAAATTTACATAAAAGAAAAGATAATCATAATATCAATAACCATCCCTATTGTATTGACATGTTTTTTATCTTAAGTGTTTTTTGTTAAAACCCCGAAAATTGTTTCCCGCAGACTGGTTGTTGCTTTTCTTTTGTGTTGTTTGTTTTTTTTTATAATACACATGTAGAAGTATGTATGTATGCATATACAAAACCTGAGTAATGGAGCATAAAATAAAGATAATGTAATAAAAGAAGAAAACAATTGTGCATAAATGATTGACGTTATTCATGTTTCTATCCATTAATCTAGAATTGTAAAATAAGCCCTACATATCCTACCACCTTCGTTACTTTGTCGTAGATACATACCCAGCGACAAACTTTTGGTGGCCTTCATTTCTAAGGCCTTCTGTATGACCTTCCTAGACTTGGTTTTAGATCCCGTACTCATGCTCGCTTGCCTTCTCAGGAAGGCCGTATAGAATGTCTACCTACTCCGTTCTACACAGATTATTTTTTGTTATGTGTATGTATACATTCATATAGTTTGAGCACGTACACGTTTGTAGCAACAAAACAGCTAAGCCGTTACAAATATAAAAAAATAAAATTTTAAGACAAAACAAGCTATACAAAAACTCATAACTTAATTGATATACAAAAACCTTAAATAAAAACAAAAAAATTGAAAAGAAAAATAGATGTACACTGCTGTAGAAGTCCTTCTAACAGGCGTGTTGTAGAAGGGAACACAGAATTCCTTGGCTGGCTAGGAGGACATTGTCTGTAAAATATGTATGAGTATGGAATGGAGTAATAATGCCTTGTGTCTAATAAATAAGGGCTTCCAGAAGGCCAGCTTACTACTTCTTTTCGCCGTTGGCTACATATATAGACAGTCAGGAAAGATAGAAAATTAAGTTGTTGTGAGATACATACACAAATACATATATGTATGTGTATTTATATCCAGGGTGTTATGTGTGTTTGGCAGTGTTTCCATAAAATATTTCCAAAATTAATGTCAGGAGGAAATAAACTTCCTCAACTTTAATATATTGGGGCTATGGAAATATTTTGAAGTATCAATTTTTCCTTCTGAAAGCCACTGCAGTTAACCAGTTGTTTTCAAATTTTGCAGAGGCAGTAAAAGATTTCAAAAATTAGCATTTTCAAAAATATAGCTGCTACAAAACTCTAAACAATGGTAAATATGTAAAATAATTGAAAATTAATTATGATTTTTTTTTTTTTTAAATATGAATTTATACAAAGTCTTTCTCTGTGGAATATATTGAGACAGTTTTCTTCAACCTATTTCTCCTATGACTGGCTGAAATCGAATTCGTATAATGTATTCCCGAGTCGCACGGGATGAAAAGAGCAACATGTCATTTAACTACAACAAAAGTGTTAACAAAATACTCCACTTTAGCAGATTTTTTCATATTAAAAATATATGTTTAAAGAACAATAAGTTGAATAGTATTAGAGAAAATATCAGAGGACAAGTACCTTAATTTTGGATCTAGAACCCACAACTGCACATCTTATTAATATCAACTGACATTCTTCAATGACAACGCCATGTAAAAGTGACAGGTCCTTCTCATATAAAGTTATAGAGGTGGAAACGGTTGCTGGTCTTGGAAACTAGTCATGTGACTTTTCTTGTGACAGGTTATCTTCGCTCTAGGGGAGGTATTGACGATTAGGCTTAGCACCAACGAAATGCTGGTATATAGATTAGCCATATTGTAACGTGTCCAATTGTTCGCCATTTTTGTTGCATGCCTGTTACCGCCCTATTGTTGTACTTTGGCGCACTATTGTTGCATGCTGCAAAAAACACTACAGTGGTGTAGCCAGCCAGCTCAAAAAATCAACCTCGGGACGGGTTCCAACCCACCACTGCAGCCAAGGACAAGCACAATAAAAATTACAATAAAATCTCTCAAACCGGAAATACAAAAAACTAATAACGACTAAAGCAAGTATCAAAAATCACAACAAATAAATATATTTTAAATATGAATTGAAGATAAATCTCGAATAAATTTAGTGAATTTTAAATATTACAAATAAATATTATTTCACTTCGAAGCAATTACTGGCTATCTACACACCAACATTGAAACTAATATCATTTTAGAAAACTATAAACGAATCACTAGAGCAAATAAGATTGATAAAAAGGAAATTTATGGATGCTACACATATCCTCTTTCATATTTAGACTGAAATATGTATTTGTATAATTTTTGCGAAGTTTCATTGTTCACGGGTTTCCATAAAAGATGTATCGTGCATTTTTAAGAAAAGGATATAACGGAGGAACTTATATTCTTACTGCGATTACAATGAAACTTTTGCTAAATTTTGGTTGTTCTTGGGATATTAAATTATTTGAAATCATTTTTTTTTTCAAAATATCGATGGTCATATGTTGACAGCCCGTAACTGGTTTTTACAAGTTATCAGTTGGAGATATTACATTATAAATAAACTGAAAGCGTTACTAGCAACGAAATAAAATAACTGCAAATTATTTAGCAGATACCCTTAACTGATTTCGGTTTTTCTATTTTTGAGGAAAGGAATGTTTTTTTTTTTATCAATTTATATAAAGTCTTCTGCATTTCGTGAAAGATAACAGAAATTTCAGACTTATAACAACTATTCAGTTCAAAAAATAAAATTTCGTAAAAAATAACTAAATGCGCTCAGTCAGCACAAAAATTATACGCATGTTTAACTAAGAAAACTAGTTTAAACATGTATAAAAACAAACGAACAAACAAAACGCTTTGAAAATGCCCATCAAAGTGAAAAACAAAAAATAATAAGAGCTCTTTTTTAGTGTTGGATAAATTCAGATAGGAGAAATTTCTCCTAACTAATTTTAGTTACAATAAAATGAATGCAAGAGTTTACATGAAAAAAGTCTTGTATTCTATTTCGTGACGAAAATTAGTTAAATAACTGAAGTGGTAAAAGTGAATAAGAACGCTGATGAGACGGTGTAGCGACCTGTCGAAATCAGTAGTACTGATCCGTTCTTAATAAAAATAATTTGAATTTACGTTAATTCAAATATTGAACTAAAAACCGAAGTAATAAATTTTAGAATTTTAGCTATTCAGTTTAAAAAATAAAATTACCTAAAAGATAAATTTTTTCGGCCTGTATTTTAATCAAGTTTAATTAAGTTAAGCTCTTTTGCGCAACAATGGATGCATTTTTCTACCACACATTTTACATACTTCCATATCCAGGCATATCTATCATCTATGAATGATATCTATAAATATAACTTAATGATATATGAGATTGCTTATATTGCCCCAAGAAATTTATAAATTCAATCAAACTAGCACATAAAGTTTGTTCACACAAACAAATTCAATCTACAAAGCATAATTAGAACGAACAATCAAATTAAAAGAGGACCATTTTAAAACAACTCGAGGGAATTTAATTATTTTTAATACACAATTACAGCGGTAATTGTTCTGAGAATAAATGTAAATTAATTAACAGTTCATTGTTATGGCGCATTGTATTACGTATTGAATAAATATGTTTGAGAGTGGTTGCAAATACACTTACAACACATTTATGAATGTTCTTATTACCCTGAAAGAACTAAGTGTCTCTAAGTCACCACTCTTGTCGAAAAGCTTGTTGACTTTTTGGTAGCATTGTCAACGAATCGTCTACCCTTTTTATTTTGCCTTTAATGGGAAGAGAAGCTTTCGATGGCTACAAAACGACCTTTTAGTGTCTCATTTTGTTGTGTTGTAAATAAATGCGGCTGCATGCAAAACTAAAAATTTTCATAAAAAATTAAATTTAATTGCCTTACGTATTAAAATCTTTCATATATGTTAACTAGAATCATTCCACTTCAGTATAATTCGCCCTTACTCAAGAACGCATTGCCCGCTTTCAAGTAATAAATAATGAAAAGATGCGGGGTAAAATTACATTTCGGATTTATTGAAAAGTTAGCACAAAAATTTTTTTTCAAATTATGATGCAAAAATTTTACATTTTTATCATTTATCAGAAAGATAATTGTTATATTATGAATAAAATAGTCATAACTCGTTCAATTCGATGGACAAATTTCGATTTTATTTTAAATTTAGCGAGAGAACTCAATTGTTAACAATTTAGTTTTTCAACACACACAAATTAAAGCTTGACTATTGTGATTTTCACCAACTTGTAAATAGAACCAACATTTCTCCATTGATTTTAATAATTTATGGCTTAAGATAAAAATTTGGCGCTAAATTCTGAATAACTCTAAAAAAATGGGAAGTATTCTTGTATATAAAAAATATATATTGATGACTTAAATGTAATTTTATTTCACATTTTGTGTTGGTCTATTTATTTTACGTTTTAATCCACATTCGCGTAAAAATTACACTCATGTTAATTTTTTTGAACTCATGTGTGATTAAAAATTAATTGTTATGGTGGACACCACCCTAATCAAGTGATCGGGGCTCATCTCTAAAGTGAGTGTGAATATCAGTTATGCATAGTAAGCTGTACATTTCGTACAACATATTTAAACATTTCTTAGTATGAGTGTTAAACAATTTATTGCATTTATGACTTCATTTAGATGCCCCAGGAGGAAAGAGTTTATTTGTTACACACAACATTCTTTAAACTTTTTGCTCAATTTTATATTAAATAAAAGCGACAATAAGAAACAAATAACAGATGCGTTTAAGGGGATAAAATGCAGTCAAAGTCTTGGCTTAAAATATTAATATGTTGTTAAGCAAAGCCTATTTACCAACAACAAATTACTAATGCAAGACCATAATTTTTATCTCAAGTTCAGGTATTTAAAGCTCTTCTTAATAAAACTCCTCGGTTAATAAAACAAAGAATTTAAACTATTTGGAGTTAAAAAAACAGGGCTAATGATAAAAGAAAAAAAGCTTTAAAATAACACACCTTTATAATTACAAAAATACAATAACATACACATTCCATTTCCAAAAGAACTTTTCTCAAGCTTCCTATTTCTTATAATTTATCTGAGGAGCAAATTCTTTTAGAATATCTTAGTTTTGAACTTTGTATTCATAAAAATATTTTCAAGTGGCCACAGGAAACTTTCAGATTAAAGTTTAAAAGATTTTTTTCTTTTTGGAACTTTTAGGTTTTATTTTGGTGCAACAGCGACGCCAATAATAAACAATTTTTAAAATTGTGAATTTAACATCAAGTAAAAAAGTTTTTGTTCTTATACACAGAAAAAGTTTTGCAACAATGACTTCAAGTTAAACTTTTTCAGGGAAGTTGTATGTGTGTAAGGAATAAAAAAAAGGTAAGGAATAAAAAAGTAAGTAGAAAAAGCTACAAAATAAATTAAAACAATAGCTAGAACAACAAAAATTTATTTATTTCAAGATAAATAATTTTCTTTCAATATTAAATAGTTTCAAGGTAATGCTTGTACATTTAGCTTCTTTTTCTGCTTTTATAAATTTAATTTTTAAGATGTTATCTTTAACAAGTTAGCACCTTTTCCTATTATTTTTTTTTTCATCTTTTTCTTCTCATTATTATTATTATAGTTTCTTAAGAACAAAACAGATTATCTAGAAACCAATAATTGAAAAAATATTTTCATTTATAACTTGCTTTGCAACAATAAAACTTTAGTGATAAAAAAAACTTTTAATCACAATTCGAAAATCAACAATTTTTAAAAGCGCTCAAGATTTTTTGAGAAAAAATTAAAAAGAGATAAAAGTAATATTATTGGAAATCAAAGAAAGCGCTATTAAAGAAATGATGTGCAAATATCAAGATGATGAAAAGGGAAATTTCAAAATGTTCTTTTCTAAGTGAAGATTGTTGAACTCAAGTTGGAAACCTTAAAGGACCACTTTAATTGTAAACAATCTTATAATACTTTCGAGATAACTAAATTTTTTTTTAATAAAATGATTTCGTTCTACATATATTGAATTCAGTAATATGGTTATTAGGGTAACCCCTAACAATTTTAGGAATTTTTTGTAATGAAATTACCTATGGCACAGCACAGAGGTATGGCTTCATACATTTTTGCGAAAAAGATATAAGGAATTGTCCTAGATCATTGAAAATTTACACCGATCATTATATTGACCAAATTAAGAAACAAATTTAATTTAATCAAAATCGGCCACGCCCATCTCCTACAATCCAAATGGATTTTTTTATTATAAAATGTTTCCTATCGAACGAAGCAAAAGTGTTCAATTTTTATACATATACTTCCTAGAGTAAACAAAAGATGCATATCATGTTTCATTAATGTCCGCTACGCCCATCGCCTACCTCTCATACAACCCAAATCAACTTATTTACATAAAATTTATCATATACAAATAAAAGTCTTCAAATTTGATACAAAGTGTAAAATAAGCAAAAGATGCATGCCAAGTTTCATCAACATATGCCACCTCCATCGCCGACCTCCAACTTAGTCCAAATCTATTTTTGCGCATAAAGTTGTTCCTACCCGAACAAAAAACTTGAAATTTGGTGCATACACTTTCTAAAACATTTTGTTTTTGCATAAAAAGTTTCATCACAATCAGCCACGTCCACCGCCCATATATAAGTATAAACAAATTGAGTTCAAATGAATCAAATATTTTATTCATCAGCTATCATATATTTAAATACATCATCTAGTTCAAAAATATATTACTTATATATGGATCAGATGATGCAAACACACTTTGCAAAACATAAGTATTTGTTGAAGTTCTATTACACTTTTTGGAATACAATAATCTGTACTTCCTGTAATCTTGATTACATGCTTTTTCTGCTTCCTCGGAAAGCATATCAGTAGCGAGTACTGCTGCATCAGTTATGTCCTTTCCATGTATTAGTATTCTATGGACAGTAATAGGCATGAAGTACAATTTATATATTTTGAACAAACAGTTCAGCCGTATCCCAAGTTAATTTTTAAACATTCACAGTATACATATTCTGGCCACATGCTATTATCTGAAAAATTATTAAAAAGCGATCTATAAGCTCTTCATTAACACCTGCTATGTCGACAATAAGTGTAGGGTTGGAAAGGAAAAACCTTGAGGTATTGCCATTCTTGGAAGACCCAGATGCTTGTTGTACAGAAAATTTGTGCAACTATTCTCCAAACTATTGCAACATTAAATAAAATGTTGAGGTAGTTGCTGCGATGTGCGGCAGTATTGTCAAGTGTTTGCATAAATAAACTTTTGACGAAACAAAACTCTAAGCTTTGAGTATTCCGCACTTACTGCATTTACGAATTTACTTTATAAAGCTATTAATGCAAAAGGTAACAATGTAATCTTAAATGAACTATAAATATTATTATTTTTTTTATAAAGGACGTTAACGATAAACACACTAAATATAACTTTATATATCCTCCCTTTTTATAGATTTATTCCCATAATAGTTTTAATGCATAAAAAAAATAACAACAGCAATTTGCATGCAAGCATGCAATTATTCTTTCATTTGTTTTAAACTTTAGGGAATAAAACCGAAATAAATCCATTTTCCCCTATTTTCTTATCTGTATTTTTTTGTTCAAGTATAACGAAATTTTAATTTAATCTTTATAAAAAAGGATATGGCTGAATATTAAAAGTTTTAAAATTTCTTCAACTCTTGTTCTTTTTAATGTCAAGCGTTTAGCTTCCAATTTTACTGCATATAAAATGTGATTACAAAAGTTTTTGTAAAAGAAAAGAATATTTTTGCTGCTTTTAACAAAAAAATTAATAAAAAACGAATGAAAAAATATTAAGTTATTTTCAATTTGCAGTACTACCAACCAACACAATGTGAACCATAAAAAACACTTTCTATACATTCACCAGGAATACTAACGACTATTCAAAGCCATTACTGAAGAATATAAAAATATGGAGAAAAAAGGAGAAAAACTCTTGTACACATTTTTTTATTAACGAACAAAAAAACACTGAAATTTTGTATGCAAGTGTATTTGTATATGAGTGTTAGAATGTTTGTGATTACAAATTGCTTTTCTTTTTCTTTTGTGTACTTTTTCTTGTTTCCTTTCCTAAACCAAATGGGCATCGAAGCGAGGCATCAACATGAAAGAAAAAGTTTTGCATAATTTCGTTTTGATATTATTACCTTTCAAAGCAAAGCGTGTTTAGTTGTATTTTCTTATATTTATCTGAGAAAATTTGGTGCACTAGAGATAACTTTTGTTTTACCATGTTACCACGGAAGCTTAATACGTAAATCCATCTATGGGTCGTAGTTCGCACACCACTAACAAGACAACTTCAATTACATACTTGTCTATAAAAAAAAAACCTTTTTTTAATTTGTTCGTACATAAGAGTTTATATTTATTAAGAAAATAATTGAAAACGTATATAAAAAAAAACATATATAGATAGTGGCAGTATGATTTGCAGATTATATTTTTGTTTTTAGCTCTTCAACCCTTTGTTTGCATAAAAAACATATGTAGTTTGAATAAAAGTGGGAGCCACAGCACTTTGTATTTGGTTATGTGCATTGGAGTTTCTAAATACTAATTTGTTGGTAACTTTGCAAACACAATAAAAAACAAATCATCAAACTAATACGCTAAGTTGAATTGAAGATACATTTTTGGCTTTACAAAGTATAAGCAATATTTGCAAATTAAATGTAAAATTTGAAAGCCATTAACTTTTTTTATGTAGAGTTCTAGCATGTCCTTTTTAGAGATACAAATATATAGCGGAAGCTAAAAGGAATGCAGTATACAACACCGTTGCCTAAAAAATATCTCATAAAATAGATGAATACAAACATACTACGGCATATTAAATAACGTTTCGAGTTAGTAGGAAATTGTTGTAGTGTTCATATTTTGGAATAGATGAAATGAGATATAAATTCGGGTGTGTAATAGTCCCTATCTACAAGACAACAAAATTTATTTCTGTCACATTAGAATTAGTTGCCAGATACTTATGAACGTGCTACTACTTATTTATAAAAGTTACATATAGCATGACTGAGGAGTATATGCCGTCTTACATCAATGTGTGGTACAACACTTGTTGATGTTTACATGTTGTGTTTGTTTGTACAATCAATGATATGCACAAAACCCTGATACTTCTCTAGCGGTCAATGAAAAGTAGTGTATAAAGCATTAAGATTTGCAAGTAGGCCACTTAAACTATCGTCCAATTGCTTTGCCGATTCTCGTTCCGTATTATTTATAGACATGTTTTATTATATAAAATTAAGCAGTTATCTGAATACCCGATCTCCCTTATTTTTGGTGAATTCGTAAAGTATTTAAGTATAACAAAAAGTATATTCAAGTTTAAATATAAAAATAAGAGAGGTTTCCTGTAGTTAGCTGAGCAACCGATCCACCGCATTTTTCGTTTTTTGGCACAAAATTTAATTACCGAGTATAATTAGTTAGCCGAATACCCGTACTCCTACCTATTTCGTGTATTCGTAAAGTATTTAAGCATCTGATTAAAAGTACTTAGCCGAAAACCCGATCTTGCTAATACCCGATATCCGAGTCATTAGCTGACCACCCGATCCACCGCATCTTGCGTGTGTTCGCACAGTATTTAATTATTCAAGTTAGTCGAGTATCCGACCTTCTGCCTTTTTCGTGTATTCGTATTTAATTATTTAAGTTAGCCAAATATCCGATCTCCTGCATTTTTCTTGTATTCGTAAAGTATTTAATTAGCTAAATATACGTAATTAGCCGAACACCCGATCTCCCAAATTATTTTGTTGTTCAAAATTCGTCAAATATTTGGTCACCATAACCATAACCGACGATTCAGTCATCATCCCTATTTGGTTTACTTAGAGAACCAGGTCGCTAATAACTTTAAGCCAGGAGGCAACTAGAACTGGTGAGCGGACAACAATAAAAGCCAAGAGAGGAAGACATCCAGCGAGCTCAATATACTTCTAGATATAATTCTATATATTGTGAATAGTAGCTAAGTTAAGTTTCATAAATAAAGTATACTGCGTTTATTGAACACTACACATCTTTGTGTTTTATTTACAAAGGAAGCAGACTTCCTTAGCATTACAATATTGACTGAAAATATCGTGCGATAAATGACTGGAGTTCAAAAGACGGTGTGGGCAATGATGTGCAGCAAAAGAGAAAGTTGCTAATCCCTGCATTAACCCATTTAGCTATAGACGGTAAAAGTCACGACTCCGGAGGAAACGAATATTGGAGAACCTTCACGTTTTTATATAAAGGGTCCGCCAGATAACTTTTTTTTTGAAAATGCTACAAAAAAAAACTACTGAATATTTTCTCAAATTTCTTTTTTTATTTGAAAGTACAATCCATCCGGGTAATAATGAAAAATAATTTCATTCAAATGGCTGCCTCGGCTGCCCATGCAGTAGCCTACACGATCGATCCAATTTTAAGCACATTATTGATTATGTGCAGCTGTATTTCAACAATGGCTTCACGAATATTATCCCTTAAAGCGTCAATTGTCTCTGGCTTGTCGGCGTAACACTTATCTTTGACGGCACCCCACAAATAATAGTCCAACGGTGTCAAATCGCAGCTCGGAGGTGGCTAAACGACATCAGCTCTGCGGCTGATAATGCGATCTTCAAAATCCGTACGCAATTTTCGCACACATTCTGCAACATTACCATGATTTTCAAAGTAATGTCGCAATATTTCCCAGCGTTGCTCAAGCGTATACACAACCATATTCGTTCAGCGGAAGCATAAAACTAATTATCTGTCAAATCAGACATGAGCTAAGTGTTACCATTCACGAAATAAGCACTAGATGGTGGACCCTTTACAAGACATATCGGTGGACTCAGCGACGACGACTCTATACAACCTTTGGTTTACAATAAATGAAGGGCTTAAAGCACAATGGGCTTAAGTGCATTTTTTTAGACAACAGTGGTACAGATCACACATGGGAAATTCCAGAGAGAATTCACGTTAATGGTCAATGTGAACATGCTAAACGAAGCTCTAAAAGATTATGAAAATAGTTTGGATAAGATTAAGTAATCTAGGAAAACACAATGGAAGAGAGTGAGAAAATAAAGTTTTTGGATAAGAAATAAACATTATTCACTTGGTTCCCTTGTGCTCTACCTCCTCAAATGTATCTATAAAACAAGAAATACTCTTCTTATTTACAAAATTCAATAATTTTTTTTTAATACTCGTATCACTACAATTATATAATTTAGATTTTTAAAATCTAAATCTAAATATTCAAAATATTTTGCCAGCATTTTAAAAGTGGTGTGACAGTGTAAAATTGCATTTTTATGTGAAATGTTTTTTAAACATATAAACTCAAGTAATCACTTGTTTTTATTTTATGTCCAACATATATAAAACGCGGCTATAAATTTTTGTTTTTGCTGTTGCTAGTAACAAATCTGTTGGCTGCTTGACACTTTTGTGATGGGTCACCAACAAAATAACAAATTTTCAACTTTAACTCGCGTTCAAATAATTTTTGCATAGTAATAAAATGTTACAATAAAAAACAAGAACAGAATAGAATATAAAAATAAGTAATAAATGTTTGTCACCTCTGTGGTTTTTTTCAAATGAGTATAGAATTGTAACAGAGAAATAATATGAAATAAATAAATAGAAACGAAGGAAGGTGAAAGTATAATGGGTGAAAGTATAATGGGATTTTTTGCAGGCATCAAGATAGAAATAGTGATTTTTATAACTTAATGCTTTTGGTTAAAATTGTTATTGCTGCTGTCATTGCTGTTTATTATGTTTGTGACATGTTGTTGGCATGCATGTAAATTACAAAATACAGATGAATTCACATGGATGGCATTGTATAGCATTTGTGTAAAACAAGTTGTAGAAAATAGAAGCAGCTGCAATCCCATGCTACAAAATATATATATTTTTTATCAACCACAAACATCTTAATTGCTCAATATGCGTTTTTCCGTTGAACTAAAAATAGAATATGAAAAAAAAAGAAATAAGTAAGACCAATATACAATGCTACTGCTTCTGTTTTTCATCTTTTTGAGCACCCTAAGCGATGGACGACTTATTTATAATACAAATCAGTTAACTCGTATTATGCCTGATGAGTGTTTATGCCAGTAGTCAAATCTCCTTCATAATACAGTCAAAATAATATCGAAAATAACCCTCGAAGCGATTTAACTTTTCTGCGGAAAATCAATTCAACGCGAAAGTACCGAATGCGAATGCGAATCGGAATCTGCACTCCGTTTTTTATCAGCTCAAATTTCGCTATTAAGCAACAAACAATTTTTCTTAAGCCGTGCAGTACCTGCAGAAATATGTAAAAGATTCAGAAAAATTCTTTAATTCTCGTTCTTTAAAATTCATAAAAAATAAAAATATAACTATGAACCCATTTTTTCTCTAGTATCATTGAGAAAAAAGTTTCAGCAAAAAAAAAAAAACAATCAAGGCCAAGTTCCTATCCAAAAATGTTGGCCGTTAACAATACTTATACCCAAATGACCAAATGATGACCAAGCTCTTGACAAGCAAAATACCATCTCATTTCTAGCTATGTGGCCATATTTTTATCTTTTTGATATGGAAAATATTTATGGGTATCTTTTAACTCTATAATAAATGGTGCTTTTTTTAGAGGAATAGGTTGTACAGGCAGCTTACGCTCACTTGGGTCCATGTCTCGTCCCTTTGCGTTAGCCTGAAAACACACCAAGTACGACAAAACGTTTTTGTCTTATACGTCAAACACTCTCGTATGATTATAACGCACATTAAAAAAAAATTTGGTGTGTGTCGTCTCATAAGAACTAATGATCTGTTGTCGTATAAGTCACACAAAACAGTTTTGTCTTATTCGGTGTGGGTTCAGCCCTAGGGGAATATAATTTACAATTAAATAAAACAAGGAAAAATATTTTTAGTATCAACTGAATAAATTAACTTTAGTGGATCGATAATTTGATTAAATTAATGTTTCAATATGATTTGGGGCATGTGGCTGCCACGGCTAGCACATATATGGCGTAATCTGTTAATCTAATTTTCATAAAATTTTCGCAGCATCTGCCGTAGTATTTCGCGAATAACTCGTCGAATGATGAATCCCAAGGTATTCAATTTTTTCTGATTTATTGACGTGGACTTTACATAATCCCAAATAAAAATATTCCAATGTGCTTAAATCACACGATCTTGGTGGTCATGTAAGCGTTGCTCTACTGTGAATTTATTCATTATAAAATGTCAGACCTAACTAGCAACACAGCTGCTGTCAGCTGTCAAATCGGCTGTTAAGCAAAGAAGTGGGCAGCATTTCTCAAAGATGTATACTTCTAAAAATACACGCACCTTTAACATCTGAAAATTTTCACATTCATACTTTTGTTCGGATAATGTATACATTAGCTGTGTTCGATTGCCTACTACAATTTACTACATTTATCATATTTCACTACTTTTACTCTAAAAGCGTTAGAGTACACATAAAAATTATGTAAATTTTAAATATATGAGAAAACACAAAAAATATATAAATTAAAATACACAAGCATTTGAAATTAGAGATACAAACCAAATTATGTTTTCCTTTTTAGAAAAAAATTAATTTGTTCGCTATGTGCTCAAAATAATTGATAGATGTTAAATGTTGTAGTTCCTTCAACTACATTAAATAGAGATCGAAGCAATACATGTTTAAGACTTTTTTGATGCCTTCTCGGCATCCTGTATTTTCTGAATTCTTGATCTAAGTCCCTTGCAAGATCCTTTCCTTCATTATCTTGCTGAAAATCCTATTAGGATAGTGAAATGAACGTAAGATTTGTTCATGTCCTCACCATGGCTTGGAACTAACTGCGTTTGCTATATCTACTTTGGTACTAAATGCTGAAAGCATTGACGAAACTAGTGAAAGTAATTTAAAACAGGTGTGACTACAAAGGGTTTCTATTATTATATCCAATTATTTTTAGCATGTTATTTTTACCCAAACAACGAAATAGAACATCATTGTATATGCTTCAGAATTTTTGTTTAAAGAATTTTGAAATATAAAGAATTTCCGTTGTTATACAACAAAATATTTTACTTGTTCCTATAATTTGGAGCAATATTTCTATCAAAAATTGTACTACATTTACACATTTTCTGTTTTTTATATTTTAATATTTTCTTTCTCATGAGTTCGCCATTTTAAAATGCTCTCCTTTACTACATTTATTACAAAAAAGTAAACAAACAAATTCATAATTTTATTATTAGTAAACAAACAAAGCTATTATGTATGATAATATTTTGAATTTTTAAAAGTATCGCCCTAAAATTATCACAGTATCGACGTATCGCCGATATATCGGTATTACACGCTTCGCTAGAAATAAATAAGATCACACGATTTGTTTTATTACGTTACTTAATAGTCTTTTAAATTGATTTTTACATGATGTCTGTTTTTCGTCACATTATGTTTATAAATTGAGACTTTCATTATTCATGCATCAAACTAATATGACCTAAAATTAAAGTTTTGATCATAAAACCGCAAAAGTAATTTAAATTTTGTAGTCTCCACAATTTATGAAATGTCAATTTAATTAAATATGACTGAAAACTATGGTCAACATTGATTGAAGAGTATTTAAATGTTTCAGGTTGTTAGTAAATATATTAAAACATATTTTGATATGTATATTTGTATGTGTGTAAATGAGAAAAAGCCAATATATAACATAAGAATGTTTTAGTTATTTAATAACTGCCGTAGGTACTTGATATATGAAACACGGAAAGAATAAAACCGAACAAATCTCATTCTCAAAATAAATCGGAAAGTGATAAACTTTGTCAATAAACCACAGCTTTTATCAAAGCGTCTGATGCCGTTTGCACTTATAGTAAATATGTTAAAAATATAGAGCACTTTTGCTTTTCACACAATTATATGAAAAATCTTAAAGGTTATTAAATACTAAAATTTAGATTTAGATTTGGTTTTAGATTTTTATTAAAGTTCCCATTTGTTGTAGGTAGTAGGCAGTCTATTCTGTTGCATTTACGTTCACGCCAACTGATCAACTATAATTTTTACAATATCTCAACTTCATATGTTTATATAAAAACCCTCAAAAAAGAGAATTGCAAAAACATAAACATCGTAAGCTAGAAAACTTAATGATCAGCACAGAAATGCAGGCATATATAGACTACCTTAACTCACAACAAATAACATTTGTTTAACATTATCTCAAATAAATTTATTAAGTTTTTTAATAGAATAAATAAATCCACTGAAATCAATGAAGTGAAACCGGCCTCCCAATTTTCTATCCTAACGAACATAGATAAATATTTAATTAAACTAAATAGTTTGAAATAAATTTAATTAATGAATTCTTCAAACACTAAAATATTTTTTCACATTCTATTGCTACGTAATATTTGAAAAATTATAAGATTGTAGTGTGTTATGTATTTAATATTATTAAAATAGTGATGATAATATTCAGCTGCACATTTAACCAAAAGAAAAATAAAACAAAATCAAATTTAACCATCATAAAATTTTTCACACAATAATCATTTAAAGAAACATTTTTAGCTTTTTTCTTCCTTTGCATTTCTACATCTGGTTATTTAATAAATATCCTTGTGGTTTGAAATCAAGCACAACTTTTTTGGCTTTGGCCTTTCATATGCGTTGAAGAGTGTGCGTGTGTTTTTTTGCTCTTCTCTGTTTTTATTACTTTTGAACAAACCTCAGATTTTAATAATAAAAACCATTTACAGAGAAAAAAAAAAGATTTTTTTGTATTAACAAATAAAAAGGATACGAAAAATAGTATTTCATTACAATTTCCCTTTGTATCCTTTTTTAGTATCTCTGATTTCGTGGTGAAATATTTACATTGGATAAACAATGAAATTTATTAAAATAAGTATTACATCATAAAGCTGTGGTTGCTTTTGAGCCGAAAAGTAATACAAACAATATGTTTATTTTTAATTTTAACAAGCAATGCTGGGTTTTAAGCTAATATTCAAATTTTAATTAAGGTTTTTTTTTAGCAGTATTTATTAAATTGATGATCGAAAAAAAAACCACAACATGATGAATTTACTGAAATTTTATTATTTCGGCTTTTTAGTTCAATATTTGAATTAATGTAAATTCATTTTATTTTTATTAAGAGTTGAGCGTTGGAATATTCAGATCAGATAAGCAGAACGGATCAGTACTACTGATTTCGACAGGCCGCTACACCGTCTTATAAGCGTTCTTGTTCACTTTTACGACTGATAAAGGTGAATGCTTTTTAAAAGGAAACATCAGCTATTTAATTAATTTTTGCCAGCAAATAGAATACAAGACTTTTTTCATGAGGTATTTTCATTTGTCCGGATAATTTATATATCCTTAATTACTAAAAATATGCTTTATATGTTTAACTTTGAATCGAATTTGCTAAAAATTACAAGCAATATTGTACTTATGGACTTAGTAAATGTTTTTTTTTTTTTGTATATAAGAAGCAATATGCAATGTTTGCCAGTTGTTCATAATTAACTTTAATAATATTTCTCAGTGAATATTTAATAAAATTGCACTTATTATATTTACGAGTGCATGGCTTAAGATGAGGCTCACATCTACAGAGAAAAAAATTAATTTAATTTTCAGTAAAGAAATACAATACATTTTATCTAAAAACGGACCTACAAAGTACAGAAAAAAATGCATCAATAATTTTTTCAAATAAATTATTTTGCAAAAAAATGTAAGTCCTTTATTCTTTCATGCAATTAATTAAACAAAGTTTTTGTCTGCATCTGTAAAACAATTTGTTTAACTTTTTAACAGAGTGGGAAAAATATGAATTATAAACTTTTTTTGTAATTTTTTCCCAAAAAAAAAACTGTTAAGTTTATTTTGTTTTGTTAGATTATCTTAAAAAATGTTGAGTAATAGTGTGCCTAGGCTTGATAGAGAGCAATAAAAATGAAACAAAAAATTAACTGCTACAGTAAACCACATTTACTGAAAATGAAATATTGTTTTAGACAAATGTTTCTTTAAATTTTTTTTGTGATAGTTTTTTCTGTGTACAAAAGTGGCTATATTTTATTAGCCATTCATTTATAATAAAGTCATGAATAACGATATTGGTTTATTTCTTACTCAAGCTGTAAAGGAAAATATAATTAAATGAATACAAATATTAAAATAACTATGTAAAGCAAGATATACATACATATGTATGTATAATTACGTACTTATGCATGTATGTATGTACGTGTGTATGTATTTGTCTGTCACATTAATTTTAATATGATTTTAATCCTATAAACTCCCATTAAGGACACGCTCGCTTTAAGGACTCCATACATTAAATCTTATACAAATATATTTATATTTGTATTTAATTATGCTATATTTCGTTATATGCAAAATGCAAAAGGACCTATCATCATTTTTAAAAAGTTTTCAAGAGCGATAAAAAACTTAATAAAAAGCTAACTATTGTAATTGCAAAAAACAATTTTTTTAGCATAGTATCATTAACTCAGAATTTATTAATGAAACTACGTAGAAAAAAAAACGTTTTTATAATCACAATAGTTTGATTTTTATTAAGTTTTTTATCTCTCCCGAAAAATGTTTAAAAATGATGATTAGACCCTTTTTTCATTTTATGTGACGATTTGTATTTGATCTACGTCTGATAAGTTTACTAATTTTATGGTTAATTTATATATTACAATTAACCAAATAATTAACATCAATATTTTTCTTAATTAAATATTGATTGAATAATAAAACATAAGTTCTAAGGCAATTTAACAATGCTTTATCTAAACGCAAAAGTGGAAGATTTTACATGTCCATAAAATTTATTAAAAAAGCTTCTTTATACACTTAAACAAATTGTAGAAACGCCGTTCACAACTTTGTGAAAATATTCTTGCATCATAGCATTTGCATGAATCATATTAAAACTCGAAGATATGAATTAGACTTCAAAAGTGTTAAAAAAACAATACTTTAATAGAGGATTTAAAAAAAATTTTAAAAAATTGTGTAGTTATATGCATAAGAAACCCAATTTTAATAGTGATTTTGAAATAACTGCAATTTTGCTAAGATGAACTTATTGTTTGTACATAACGTAGAAGCTTTCCTATATTATTTTGTCTTCTTAAACTTTCTTTCAATAACCTATTTACCCATTGGCTTGAATTTTTATAGAAAACTACTTCATTGTTTCTGTATTTTTAATTCGTCTTGTCAATCACTATTTTGCTCTAGTCATTGTCAAATTGTAACAGTATGTCATCCATCTACAATTCGTTTCCTTGTAACCTCATTGCGAGTGATAAATCAGGTTAAGTTTTTTTAAGAAAATGTAAAAAAACAGCACATGAATGCTTGAGTATAAATGCCATAATTAAAAAATACAAGAAATATTAGTAGTCGAATGCAGCTGAACTGTGTTTTTTTTTTAATACAAAGAATGTAGGATACAGAAAAGAAAAAAAGAAACAGAAACGCTCTAATAAAAATATTAACAACTACAGACAAAACATAGCAACATTGCAGAAGAAAATCAAAACTTAATAGATAATGCTTTGAGACAGCACAAGTATAATCAACCTTAAAAGATTGTATATGTTTGCAATCACATAAATATATCCTTTACAAATGTACAAAAATGTAAAATATAAAAAAAAAATTTGTTCTTCTAAAAGAAACATCATAATAATCGAGTTTTATTTTCTCACCATATTAATGTACTTATTATTTCTTGTTTTTTTATGTATTTTCACTCCCTCTTTTCTAACAAACTATTATTTTGTGTCGTTGACAGTCATTATTAGCAAACTATACTTCCAGCCACTGACAATAACTATCAACTGACAACAACAATTGTACTCATATTGCAACAATTTTTAACAATTAACAAAATCATTGCAGAACTAAATATACACAACATTAAAAATGATCTCATAGACACAGATACTCTTTCCTAAAACTCAAGGGAAAAAAAACTTTATATTCTTATTCCAAATTTCCTCATATTTTTCTTTTAGTTTTTATAATTTTGGCTCCAACTGCTGTTGCGAAGGATGATTGTTATTATCTCTATTATCACTACTTTTTAAACTTTTTTCTTGGCTATTATGACTGTAATTATTACGATGACAATGTCGATAATGATGAAGATGGTAAGTAATTGTAGTAGCAGGAAATCCTTTAGATAAAGACATACATACATCAGTAGCCGAAATAAATATAGTAGCAATTAGTTGTGGAATTAGGACTAGAAACCTACATTTCTTTTATAAGTCATATATACCTTTACAACGTTAAATAAAGCTGTTAAAATAAAATTAAGATAAAAACGTCTGTTGGCTCCTGATGTAGCAGGACATTAAAGTTATGTATTTAATATTTTAAATAGAAACAAATGTCATATTGCAGAGACAAGTGCGGATGCTAGTCGAACTGGTATCTACTTTTGTAATCAAATTCGTTTTAAAGGCTGTTTCGCTGAATCTTCACTACGTGATCCCCCGAACTGAATGCTGGATCCGCTTTTGTGCATGGGAGCATTATATTTTTGTCATGTTAAAGCAAAATCAATTAAAGACTAAAAGAACAAATAAGAATATTCTATTTACAGAAACAAATATTTACCTAAATGAATACCATTGATACCAAATAGTGTAGAACTCACTACAGGGTAGCAAGACTACTTTCATTTGCTTGGCTGCACACAAAGAAAACAAGATTCATTCAAATATTAAACACTCAACGAGAACGACGAGAGTTAGTGTTGTAAAAACACAATAGTGAATGAATTACATGTAAAGCTTAATGCTAAATGCATATGGCTTGGAAGATTATTTCGAATATGCATAAAACTCATTTGAAAAATGTACTAAAATATAGCAATGTGCGATCACAGCTATATTCAAACACAAAATATTCAAATATTATTTGAGTTTTTGAATGAATGCCACACTTTCAGTGGAACCAAATGTGCTAGTGTTATGTTGTTAATTTCCTACCCTGCAGACAGTATTGGACTACGTGATCCATTTTAGCTGAAAATGACTAGTTGAAACATGGTCATTTACCAACAATAGTGTTGAAATTTTAACGACGGCATGCACGGATCTATCGATTAATAACATGGAGCAGTTTTAAGACTATTCCAATGAAATGCAGTCATTGATCATGTGATTTTCAAAGAAGAGTTTGTAGATCAGCGACAAGTGCTTGCGTTAGAATCGTTAAAACACGAACAGTAGAGTGATCCAGAAAGCAGTGATATAGACTAGTTTTGAGACTACTACGACATAATACAAAACTGGGTTTTATAGTCCAGCCCTAGGAAATCGTGATGTTAAATCGCTCATGCTTTCTCCTTACATTTGTGTCTTAGTGCTCCTTGAAGTATGCTTTAGATGCGTGTATAGACTAGTCGCGTTATCCGCATAGTATAAAAGCACACATGTAACATACACAAAAACATATGAACATACATATATACAAACACAAAAAAAACCCAACAAACACAAAATCATAAACAAACAAATTAATGCAGAAATTACTAGTGGCAATTTAAATAAACTCACTTATTTAAGTAATTATTCAAATAATATTATATTCGAATTATACGAGTACTCTCGAGTATTTAACATATATTACTCTGTTATGATTATTTGAAAGTCGCAGTAGTTTATTTCTTTCTTTTCGGTTGAATTGAATTGAATTGTGTACGCACTCATTCACATTAAATGTAAATGTATTCAAATGCCTTTTAATTATACCCCGCAGAGCATTAGTACTCACCACAAATGTTCCATTAATGCAGCAGACTAATTTATATTTTACGCCCTTAACAGGGGAACGGAATAGCCTAGCCCCCTCGTACTTTCTTTTTGCTAAAAGTGATTTATTTTATTTCTTTGCGATATTATAGCTGTGACACTTAAAGATCGTATTTGCAATAATATTTTTTTTTTGTAATATTTACTTTCAATCTTAAGGAAAACTACAGTCTACTTTTTTTTCTTTTATTTTTATTTCTTTTATTTACACCATGTACTTTTTCCAATTGCAAATCTGGTAAGCCTAGGCACACTTTTCGTAAAAGTTTTTAGGATATTCTAACATAATCTGAACAGATATTTTGGGGAAAAAATAAAAAAATGTGTATAATTAAAATTTTTGTTTAAAGGGACATTAAATTTCGGTATAACAGCCAAAATCAAAAAAATATGATAATTTGTCTGCATATACATATATTAGTATACTAACTTTTAGGAAAGCATTTTCTGATTGTATTGCTTTAAGATATAACCAATATCTTAAAAAAGCAATATTTTCCCATTAAAATATACTGTCTTTCTGCCTGCCATTGAACTAAGTACTAGACATATGTAAGTGTTCCTGCTAATGTGTTTGCATTGTATAAGTATATTTGCAAATATTTAAAAGTCAAGTGCTTCGTTATTACAGCAGCAGTAATAATACTTACATACATTTGGAAGATTATTCATGCAAATGTATATCTCCACATATAGACTAACATAGTACATATATACTAAATGTGAGCACAAAATATCAGTTTGTGGACTGTTCATAATGTACATTATTGAATTGTTCTCTTCTTTTATTGCTTTTGATTTTAAAAGAAAACTAAAACTGTTTTTCCTTTTTATGAAAATCATACAAGAACAATGCCGACCAACGGCATTGTTAATTGTTGTTTCGAAGCTAATTTCAATTTTACCGAAGCTAATTTCAATTGTGTCGAAGCTAATTTTAATTTTGACAATTGTGTCAGCTGAAACGAAATACTGTTATAGTGTGAAACATGTGCATGCCTGAAAGTAGAAACAAATACAGCCAGCCATTTTTTTCTTTTTGTTGCTTTTCTTTCATAATTACAACCCACCCCTTGTTATGTTTTTCTGCTCATTGCATGTATGTAAGTTTTATTTTATTACGCATTAAAGTCGTAAGAAGTATGGGTGTTTGTTTAAAATGCTTGTGAAATGATGTCCATTATGAATTGTACAGAATTTTTATTGTACAATTGACACAAGTATCTATTCAAGTTTTGTACAGTAAATTTATGCATTGTTTTTCATTGTTCTTTACATTTGCTTTGCACTCAATTAGAATTACAAACAACATTTGCGCTTGAAAAAAATTCAATAATGTACGTATTTTAAGGTATTACGCACACGTTTAGTATATACATAGAGCGTACATACATCTACAGCAGTGGTAGCCAATCTCTCAATTTCCTATACCCGTGAGTATAACCTGCTTTTTTTACCATCAATACACGTACACTGTATGTGAGATACCCGGACAAAGATTAAGATAGTGTATACTTGGCCACCACTGATCTACAGGAACAAGCAAATATGTATTAACATATAAAAACATAATATACTGAAGATATATGTATCTTCTTCCATTTATCATGGACGAAAAGAGAGTATGTGGCTATACTTAGTTCAGTATATGCAATACAGTAGAGTCTCGATAATTTGCAACTCGATAAATCGAAGATCACGATAGTTCGTAAAATAGAAGTAGTGCTTTGACGAAATCGTGTAAGGTCGTAAAAAATTGCGTACATATCGGTCTCCTCCATAATTCGTATTTTTTTCCACTGCAAGATCCACTTTAGCCTCTTATAAATCGTAATTTATTCCTAAAACTTCTTATAATATTAAAGGAATAAAATCATGAATTACAAAATACATGCAGTTTCGATCAAACTATAAACCTTGTTTAAAAATATTTAATTATTTATTAGAAACAATCTAACGAAGAGCTGCGAACAACTCAACAATACTCATTTTGATGAAGTTTAATTATGTTAAAAAAAACACAATAATTAACGTGCATGAAGTTTTACATGTGCTTTCTTGGCCAATGTGAGGTTTTTCTAGATAACTTTAAAAACTCCGTTAATTCGTATTTTATTTTTAAGCCCAAAAAATGGTATCGCAAACCCCCTTGAAGCGTAAAAAATTCGAGTCCCTCGCTATTACGAAACATAGAGTTTCTACTGTGTATACATTCTAATAAAAGCTGTCTTCCATATACTCGTATTAAAAAATTTATTTTCATCGTTACTATAGAAGTTTATATGAATGTGTGTATATCTGCATATATATATATTAACTGCAGAAGGAATAGTTGTGTTTAAATTAGTTCAGTAGTGACATGGATTTTTTGCAATTGCATAAAGTTGCTGCACAGAAACATACATATAACAAAGAAAAAGTAACAGACAACGGAAAACGTTAGAAAATATGAATATATTTATAAAATAAAATCTAAATGATTATTAAAAAAAATACCCTATTAAATTTAGAATATTGTGAGTGTCCATTCCACTTTAGTCAATACCACGAAGTAACAAAAATAATTTGCATATCTATACAATCATAATCTCTAAAAAAGGGTCATGATTTTAACACTGGATTTCGCAATATTTGCCTGAATCTTGATGATGCCCAAGATCAGTTCTAGGAAGAAAAATTATTAAAATAGCAAGACATGGTATTGCGAATCCTTTTTATACATTGTAAAAATATATTATTTCTGCTGAAAATTATTTCAGCATTGGCTCTATATTTGAGTTCTACATACACTCAAAAATTTTTACTGAAAAAGGTATGTTATAATACCTAGCACAACGGATACGTACTGTTTTCGAGCCCTCTACACCATGTCATCAGCATTCCTTGACAATTTTAGCAACTTCTCAAGGTGGATACTAGTGATTAGGAATATCAGCTATCATTTTTTCGTTTTGAAAAGAGAAGTAACGATAGCGTAGAGATAACAAGTGGTAAAGTGAGAGAGAGAGAGAGAGAGAGAGAGAGATAGAAAACTTAATTAAGTCGCAACTTTGCTATAGCGCAAAGGAGAGCATTGCTGCTGCGCCTCTAGTGTCAAGTAGAAGGATTAATTTATTTTAAAGATGTATAGCTATGCAAAAAGAAAAATAACAAATATAACTACTGTATTTATTGATGTATTATTCTCCTCTATCTAGGAAAAGAATGAACATCTAAAATTCTATCGATAATATAATATTTATTTATTTGGGAAATTTTGGATATTGAAGAAGCGAATTCATACATTTTATTATAACAAGAAGGAAAATTGTCCAATTTTGTTGTAAACATTTTTCTAATCGAATGTACTATTCAATAAAATTAAAGAAATATAATATTGTTCATTATTTGTGGTACAAGACAGCTTCCGAAACGACAACAATTGGCAAAAAATATTTTAAATTTGGTCCACTATAACTCACACATTTTCAATCGGATTAAACGCGGGTAGACACCATAACGACGCATAATTTAGTAAACTCTCAAATAAGATATACTTTATTTCAATCAAAAAAATATGTTGTCTTTGGATGGCGCTTTCAAAGGAAGTAGGTATACATACATCGACAAAACACAAATGCACCATTATTTGGACAATAGACGAAATGAATTTTTTCGTGTTTAGCACATCTCTAAAAATTTGTAACAGACAATTTAAACTTTTTCGTTGTATAGCAGTATTATTCATGCTTAAGTTCCTTCAATTTAATTTTTTCGAAAATATTCGAGAAAGAATTTCTTTCAGTACAGGGATACATTTCTCAAAAATACTAGTTATAAACCTACAAGTAAAATACCAACAAAACAGCAACATGTTTATAAAATTATTGCTGTTTTGTGTGTATTTTACTTTTAGATTTTTAACTTATAGTTTCGAGAAATTTGTCCCCTTAATAATTGAAAATTCAATTTTGAGGCTGCTATTGGCTAAAGTGGTTATCGCGTTGACTACAAACCCTGAGGTCTTGAGTTCAAGACAAATCTCAAGTAAGCCATTAACATGATGAATTATTCGAATACGCATTAGTGTGTCATTATGGCATAGCAGTGATCGCGTACCAGCGCCGGCAGCTATTATTACTGCCACAAAATAAAATTCTAATATGTGCAATAAACCGATGAATTTTTATACTAACAAAAATAAACACACACAATCAAACATTGATATTAAGCAATTGTAGCATGAAATAAGTGTTTTATGTATACTGCTACTAGAATAATTCAGGTACATACTGTCTTTCGATGCCTCGTACTATATTCTTATGTCTTCCCCGTTGTAATACCCATCGTCATCGTAGTTAAATTTTACCTGTTAAATAGTGCCGCTAGCGCTCCTTAAAAATAAACATGAAAGAAGACCGTGGAAAATAGGCCAAAATGCTAAATTATGCTAAATATAAGCCAAAATATTAAATAGTACCAAAATAAGAAATAAACTCATAAGAGTTGAACAAATCTTTCTGCAAGAAATTTTTTATAGCAAATTATTTAATTCATAATATAGTGAAAATAATCTAATATTCGGCTTAGCTAAATGTAGCGCTCTCAAAACATTTTTCTTATTTAAATAACAAATAAACATTCAAACTATTTATTGACTCAGACTTAAAACAAAAAAAAATTACTTTCAATAAAAACCGATGAGAAATAATAATGAAATAAAAAACCGCAAACTTAAATGTTTTACTGTGTGTAAATAAAGCTTTTTATAACTCAGCTCATTTGAAGAGATGTCGAAATGCCACTATGCTAAAGAACATAAAAATACCAAGAAAACTTTTTACGCAATTGTTGCAGAAATGAAATATTAAAAGATTTATATTGGTTTTAAGTTCAACTAAGTCTGTACGATAACATCCTATATATATATTTACAGACACAAATAATTTCCATTACATTGTTTAGTAAGACTGTATACAATTAGATGATTGTAAATGTCGCCTTCTAAATAAACACGTGCACAGATACATACCTGTTACTATAAATATAAATGCTGGAAGGAGTCTTACTGATGTTTTATGATTTTATTCCACGCACACATTCTACGCGTACTAAACAATAAGAGTAACATAGTATTTTGCAATGGATAAGAAATTTAGATGCTTTTTGTTTTAAAATATCTGTTGTACCACAGATATTTTAAAAAAAAATTTAGTACAACAGATAATGTGTGGGCGTATGTTTCATACATACAAAACACATTCACATAACCTTCATGTGCAAATTTATTGCTAGCTTATAATAAGAGTTAATGCTTGTTGATAGCTACAGCACAGTGATGACCTTTGTTATTCCTGTTTTTGTTGTCTATTTTAATGTTCGTTTTGAATTGCCGACCAATTGCGAACAATCTTCGTTTTGCTTGACAAATTTGGCTATTTATACAATAAGTTACTTATTGTACGACACCAGTATCTGTTAATATCTCTTTGGGCGAAACATAGGAAAACAAATGTGTTTCTCTCAATCTCTCTGTATCCACTCATATCTACTATACTTTAGCCAATAACAATACCACCTAATAACAGAAACACTACTTTGCTTATCATGCATTAAACACATTCACCACAGCAGGCTACACGACTTCAAATGTCGCTAGCTTCATTTGTCGCCGAGTAGCCAGCTACTGAATTACTTTGAAAGCGGCAGAGACATCGTAGCAGCTGACATTTTGTTGTAGAAGTACATATTTCAGTGGTGCCACTTTGAAATGGCTCAAGTGTATAAAATTAAAAGCGCTTATTCAAAATATACTTAGATGTCGCAAAATGTAAAAGCAAATAAATTTATTTGCTTAATATCTCGTTACTGTTATTGCACTTTTAATACTTAAAATTTTGATGTTCTCTTTGTTAAAACAAATAGAATATTGACTAAAGGTACGGTCAACTTGGCAAATATTTGCCCAAAAAAAAACGTAACCACTACTTTTGCCCAGGGTTAGTGTAATTTAACTTGGTTTTTATATCACAAAATAAAGTCAATTTTGCCAGAGAATGCTATTTTTATATTATTTTTAATAAAAGCGAACCCATATTAAAAAAATATTGGTCACGTTTTTTCGGCAAAAAATCATGACGCAGTAGCCTTTTTTAACCAGAGAATTTTAAAGGATTTTTTTGAAAGATCTTTCTTGGCTCTGGAGCTACGGGGTTCAAAACTTTAATTATTTATTATTTATAACTTCTAGAAATAAGAACAGATCTAAGTGATATGGGTATCACGGTAAAGTTCTGTAAAATACCTTCCTACTGGTGTATAAATTTCTGAAACCTATTTGTAATGACATTATGATCAATAAAAAACTAAAGTTTTGAACCCCCTAACTCCGGAAACAAGAATGGGCGTCAAAAAAATCATACTAAAATAATTACGTTAAAAAGGGCTATTACCGCATAATTTTATTTTGATTTTTAACAAAGTTGGTATTCTTGACTTGCTTCAGAATATTTTTATTAAGCTCCTAATTATTTCATATTTCTCATTATAGCAGCACTAATTTCTTCATTGTAGCCCACAAAAATAGAAACTAAATTCGAGTATGATCGTAGAAAGTATTTAAACGAGACTTAAGCCAAAAACATACATGATACCAGACATGTACATGTCCTTAACTCAATATTATAGAAATACAATTATTTATTTTGACATGTGTATAACAATATACTCGTAAATTTAATTATTTAAAAACTCAATGCATATATGTACCTTGTAACATTTAAGTTTTGTAATTTTCATTTTTATTTTATAATAAGTATTTCTAAGCACTCATTTGCTTTACATATTTTGTTATATTGTCAACACTGTTTTTGTTTTGTAGCCAAAAAAAAAATAGAAATTAGCTTAATTTGACTACGCGACAAAAGTAAGCATGGACAACAACCTGTAGCTATTTTTGATATTTTGTAGTCGGTATCCTGCTGTGGTGAATGTGTTTAATGCATCAATATGCACTCATAAAAATTAACACACAGAAATTGATATAAACAAATGTATCTGTGCACGTGACGACTTCTAAATAGTTGTATTTCACAATGACATTAAGCTCAAAGTGTCTAAATGTCGGCTGACCACATATTTAAAAACGACAAGATAGCCACAATGTTAGCCATAAAGTATGGCAGACATAATTAAAAAAAATCATTAAACTGTAAATTGAAATAAAATATAAAATCCAAATCGTTTTCTATTACACTATACAAGTATTTCGAACTTTTTTCAAAATTACGGGATTCTGTAAACCGATTCTGTTAGAGGAGACCAAAACAAAATATACGTGTGTCGGCGTTTTGCAGTCATATCGGAATTTTGTTTTAGTAGGGTTAAAGTTTCCCCCTTTTGGCCTGATCGTGCAGCACATCGGTACATGAAACTATGTGATCTTTACATCTGAGGGGTAAGCTATGTTTAGCAACTCTGTAGGAAATATTAGGGCAAAAATTTGTTGGAACATTTTATCCCTCTAGCTCTTCGTTTAATACGTATTTTTGTATATTTCTTAAAAAATGGGCAAAAAACTCCCCTTAAGCGGCGATATAGTGGAAAATTTTTTCTACAAAAATGTGCTCCGTAGTCTTGTATACAAAAAAGATTAACACATCTTATACCAAAAATGTAAGGCTTACAGGATTTTCTGTGCCGAGTACGAATTGTGCATATGTGCGAAATTAACCCTTATATGGCAAAAGGGAATCTTATTGATTCTACTTGGCAGCCACGTATACCAACCCTTAAGCACATCTTAAGTTTTCAACGGCTAACATTTTTGTAGAACATTTTATCTCCGCACTACTCCATTTTAGGGGTGTTTTCTACGATTTGTTAGAAAATAATCAAAAATGACCGTTATATGGAGGATTCAAAGGGTTAATATGTTGCAAAAATGTTCCTAATATTTTATATAAAATGTCTGAACCTCAGATTTAAAGAACACATAGTTTCATGTACCGATATGCTGCACGATCAGGCCAAAAGTGGGAAACTTTAACCCCCCCTTCCCTTTTTCGTGTTGTACAGTGTTACGGGTTACTTGTTCTTTATGTTTTAGAGTTTTTCAAAGTTTGCTGAAGAATTTTTATACAACAATGAAAAACTACTATTAAATTAATGAAACACTTAAAAATGTAAAATCAGAAGAATATATGTATAATAAATAAAGGTTAAATCAAACATATCGACGTTTGCATATTGCGCAGGGAAACAAAATAATGATTTTTAATATTTGGTCTCTGACATCCCGGAATAGCATCCCATGGCTACCAATTTATCCTACAACCCTCAGACGATAATAACGAATCGATTGGCACCTCGTGCATGAAGATCTGATAAGTTCCTTAGGCACTATGGTGGAACATGCTTGCAATCATTATAGACTACCGAGAATATAGCCCTTTCCTTGGCCGTTGGCGAAGTCGGGTAAAACTTGCATTAATAGGACCCCGTTTTGAATTAGCCAACTATAATTTTGTTAAGCAATAATACAATCGATTAACTAATACAAGGCAGTTGTGAATGGAACAATTATTTCAAATATTCCTCTGCTCCAGGGTGATATATTTTATGTATAATTTGTATTTAGCTAAAAACATAAAACAATAAACTCTTTTTATAACAAGTTGATCTTTTACTCCATTAAAAATACTTTATTTGTTTCCTTAATAGTTCTAGCCAGACAGTGTGTATATTATTTCAGATGAAAACAATATTCATCACACAGAATAATTTGAAATGTTATAACAAATAAAAAAAATAGTAAAATAAAAGTTGTTCTACGCTATTGGCTTAAGTCTTGTTTTTAACATTGAACTTTTAATAATTAAACCATGTTCTATTGCGATAAGAGGCTTAAAGTGTTGCAACATTTTTCATTCATTTATTCCTTTGTTTCAAAATTTTATTTTAGGGTGAAATGTTTGTAGCATTTGTTATTTCTAGGGACTTTATTTGAAGTAATTTTTAGTGTAACAACTCAGCTTTTGGCTTAGAAGCTGGTAGTAGTGTATGTGCTCAAGTAGTCATGGGTGACAATGAAGTGCAGAATGGTGAGGGCTTTAATAGTGAAGGAATGCAGATATACAAATCGCTCCTTTATTGCAACGAAGTCATATATCAGAAGAATTAAACTCGGCAAAAAGCATTTAAAGTTATAGAAAAGTTAGCAAGTATATGGCCGTCATTAGCTTTTTCGTTGTTATAATAACATCGATTTAGATTAAGATATGTTTCTGAAAATTGTTCTACATATAAAGAATAATTTTTCTTCACAGTATAAGTACCTTAAATTTTGATCTAGAGCATACCACAGAGTATCTTAAATATGTCAACTGACCCTATCAAATGAAAACGGCATGTAAAAGCGACAAGTCCCAGTCACGCGACTTGTCTTGTGACAGGCTCTTTTCCTGCTAGGGGGGTTTCGCCCATTCGTTTTATTTTAGTTAGCATAAAAATAGGGAATATCAATTACGTATATATTGTATATTGTCAGTTATTGTAAATGCGTGCATACTTGACTTGGATTGCACGTTTAATCCACGTCGACCAAAAGCAGTACGATTTTTCGGCTTTTCGGATTTTCGGAAATTCCATACTTACCATACTTTTGCATTTATTTTGAATGCACTCAAAATAATCCATGCAACATTTTACGAAAAAAAAAAACTTTAGTAGTTACTTTTATCGTAAAATATACGAAACTTTCGTATTTATTACGAAAAAGTATTTAGGCAATATATTATTCAATTTATAAAAGTAACGAAAACCTTTCGTAAACATTTTTGTTGTTAAAACATATATTTAAAGTAAAAAATTAATTAATATTATTTGTTATAAGTTGACATCTTTTTCAGATGTAAGTAAATAAAACAAAGTTTAAGCTCTTATAAAATAAGTAGAAAATGGCTCAGTGGGTAGAGTGCATGCCTTGAAATATGAAGATTGCGAGTTCGTCTCCCGGTTAAGCTATACTTGTTTTTTACTTTTATATGTTTTTTATTTTCATAAATTTCGTATATATAAAAAAACAATTTCCTAGTGCGAAATTACGAAATATTTCGTAATATATACGAACGTTTTCGTGCATATATTGCATTGATTTTTTTCACTGTGTATGTTGTTAATAAAAACATTTAAATCTGAGGGTGTGAACTTAATATAAAACAAAAAATATTTTATATTCATACCCTTCGAAATATTTGACAGTCACTACTTATACACACAAGTTATTTGACTATTTTTCATATAAGTTTACAATTTGCCATGCGATTTAAATTAAAAATAAATATTGGTCTCCTTTTCTACTTGAATTTTGTTACGCTTGTCTTATATATGCATATATATTGATATATTTGAATTTTATAATGTTATTTCGAATGCTATTTCTATTAAAGATAAAACACATTATTTTTTTTTATTAATTTAATAGTCCTTAGGCATTTTATTATATTGAATATTATTACTTTCTTGAGGGTGATTTTACATACCAGAGATTCTTTAAACATTTTTATTTTAAATTGGAATAAGTTTCTTCAAAATATTGTGTTTTTTGGTATCTGCCTATCTATCTGTAGCAAAAAAATCACATATATAATTGAGAAATGAGACTTAAATCTTTGAATAGTGTGGAGCCTTGCCAATAATTTCCATTAAATCCAAAGGAGTAACAAAGAGAGATATTTCTAAATATAGCAAAAATTCCTCATAGATCACCAATAACCTTAACACGTTGACTGCCAACTACGGGATAGCTCGTAGATTGCGTTATTTTCTAGGACACCAACTACGATTTATCTCGTCCTCTGTATACTTGCCATTGTTGTTCAGCTACGACTAAACTCGGAGTATATCAGTGCTAACATCGATGAATGGCTTCTGGGAAAAGAAAAAAAATTATTGCTGACTTGCGTGAAAAGAAAATTTATTAAAAACCGAAACAAAATTTCTGTTACAGAAGCCAACTATGAGAAAATTCGTATGACTTTTTCTTTTGAAACATTTTTTATGCTTTTTGATGATATATATGCACTAGAATTAGAGTATTTAATCAGTGTACATTGTTCATTGTGAAAAGGGCCGTAAATATTATATTAAGTGGGTGTCCGGCGCATCAATATTCAGCTTCAATATATATGTTTGTATGCGTTTGTTATGAAAATCAAAAGCATTTTGATATTCTTCAATATTTTCCATATGTAATGTGTGACTATTTTTTTTAACAAACAAAAACAAACACATATATTGAAGATAAGTATTGATTCATCTGACATCCACTTTAAATAAAACGAAACTTATGTATATTAATTTTGATTGTTCTTTATTTCTATTGAAAATTTCTTTCATCTAAAATGGCACACGAAATATCTATATAAAATTATAATTCAAAATATGTTCAATTATTTAATATAAAATTACTTGTACGCAGAAAGCAAATATATAACAAAATTAAAATTATCTGCAATTGTAAACTTCTTTATAAATGATTTTCTTTTAGTTTTTTAAACATGTTCGTTAATACACAATTTCTGTTGAGCTGCACAAAAAAAAATGAATAGAAATCAAACAAAATGAAAAGTTGCTCTCCTAAGCAAAAATCCATACAAAATATACTTTTGTAACTATTGAGTAATAATAATAATAATTCTTTATTCCTTATATACTACTACTGCAGTGCTTTAGAATACTCACACGTACATAAAATAGCTTGTAGTCATATATAAAAGCACGAATTCTAATAAAATTCTACGAGGGCATAATACAAAGTCTAAAAAGAGAACTGGTGCTGGTTACAATTTTTCACTTTAATAGGAATGCTTATCATCTCATATTAGGAAGAGTAGAAAAAACTAGTATCTTCACAATTTATATGCTATAAACTACTTTCGATAAGTATTCCAATATTATAAAAAGCGCGATTTTTACGGAGGAATCAAAACTTCATAGACAAATTTATGTACAGTATATTAAAGAGCACTTCATAGATCGACCACGTAAATAAGTTTAATTTATTGAATTGCACATTCAGCATACAGTTGTTTCGTTGCAGTATTCGACCATAAGATTATAATTCTCTTACATTTTCTCTATACACACATACTCGTATTTGTGCAGCATAGTTGGAATAATACAGAAAATATATGGAATCTATGGTTGATTTTGTGGTTTACAAAACTTTATGCACAAAGAGTAATCTATGTATGTATGTGCTAGTATGCTGGTATATAAATGTTTTGTCTTTTTAATGATACTTATTCTTTATAGTTGTACAATGTACATGTGTCTGCGGTAATAACTGTTAATGTTGAAAATTTTGTATTGAAAGATATTCGTAGTTGCAAGCGGTTTCTGTGGTTAAAAAGAAATAAATTTAGAGAAAATTGTTCAAGAAAATTGCAATAATATCTTAATAAGTATAAGGAACGAGTATAGAGCACTAATAGAAAAATATTATTAAAAATAATATAAAAACATTTCTAGCAAGCAAAATTATTGCGGAAGTGTATGGAACTGCAAGTTTTGATTACTTTTTCTAAAGTCTATTTTGCAAGAATTTATATAATTTGTATGAATTTTAACTAATAGTATTTATAAAACTGTTGGACATGTTTTGTTTATTCAAAACTACAAACATATTCCTTAATACTATCACACATCCTGGCCAGATTCAATTAAAGAGCTGAATATTAAACTCTGTTCCAAGTTTCTTAAGGTGAACAAATAAGGGCATTTCACTGCTGATTTACCAAATCGTCGGTACACTCAACATAAAATATTGTTAAATCTAACCAATTTCATAGGATATAACTACACCAACTCATAAAATACCTTAAAAATCAACCAATGAAATTGTAGTTTAGTTGATAGTGTGTAAAACTAATAACCGGAAGGTCACAGGCTCGATGTCTGCCAAGGCTTAAGCAGTAAGTGTGATTGTTAAAATTAATTAATATTTTTCTGTTTGTATTTTTTTGATATTGAACTTAGGTTCTCACAAGTTTACTAATTTTTATAAGCCAAACGCCTTTACCAAGTAATCTTGTTAAATAACGATAGCACAAAGTATACATAGACATGTTGGGACTTGCTTGACTTAAATACAGCAATTTTTGTAAAATAACTACGTTCGTTGTTATTATATTAAATTGGTAATTTTGGCCATAAAAATTGGTGATTCTAACCACAAAAATTGTTAAACAATTAATTAGTAATTTTAACCATCAAAAGTAATTTTAGTTTTCAAATGTCGTTTTTTCAATATTTATATTGTACAATTCAGTAAAAGTAACATATGGGTCTTGAACTTAGGTTGTCATATTAATGAACCCTACGCCTTTACCATCTGAGCTAACTCATCTTGTTATATAACAATAGCACAAAATAACGATAACAAAATAACTTACGGCCCTTAGCCAAATTGATTATTAGGCTAAGGTCCGTAACGTTATATTTAGAAAGAATTGGGCATGATTAATATTCCAAGGAACAAGGGAAAAATTAACATCAATTTAATTTTTGAACGTCGCGATTATTCCGTATTATTAAAAATTTTGTAAGTTTGTAATACGAGAATAGAAAATGCTAAAAGCAATTTTTTGTATGCTATATCAGTTTAAAAAAATACTAGGACTAGTATTAAATATGCTAAACTGTCAACGCTGACTGGAATACAGAGAATATCCCTAAACCAAATTATTTCAAAATGTAATTAGTAGTTTTATTTGTTTTGCGTTCAGGCAGAGGGACATGCAGACAAACCACCATAGGTTTTAAAAAACGTTTTATTGACAGATACGATCCTTTTATTATATTCATATTTGCACTTTTGCACATGCCGTATGAACAATATTCAATCTATATTTGGAAAAATATTATGTATACGTAGAGATTTGATATAAAAACAATTGCATACTTTTTTGGTAATGAGGAATCCGCGATTCCGTTAACGTGGCATCGTTTCCATTTTATTCGATTATATACAAATTGGCGAGTTCTTCGTGCTTGGGGATGAGAGTTTGGTCGAAGATATGTGGTGATCTTTTGCGGATAACATATTTCTGCTGAGAATTATTTTCATTTTCTTCTTTTGTAAAAGCACTAAATATATCACAGTTTTGTTAAAACTTCAGCAATATTTCAAGCACAATACAATTGTTAAAAAAAATATTCATGGGAGCAAAACTACTGTAAAAGTGTTAAATGAAATCTTAAATAATCTGAAAAGATCTCAGTAAGCTGCAAAGTTGATCTGTGTCGTTTCAGTGTCTCGATTTGTTTATTCGATTTGTTTGAAACAAAAAAATACTTTTTATATGCTCCAAAAATTTATATTAATAAATTTTATTTTGTCCAGAAAAAACTTTGAGTCGTAATTGCAAAAACAAAAATAACAGCAACTCCGCAAGACAGCAAGAAATTCATCATTAAAAACAGTGCAATCCCGTTGAAAGCTGGAAGCTAGCTCGACAACTTTGTAATTCTCTCCGTTTTCGCTCGCCTTATGCTTGCTTTTGCATCACCAGCATAAAAGCCATCAACAGCAGCCACTATGTTTTTAAAGATGTTCTTTTGTATTGTAGAGTGTGAATGTTATATTTTCATAGATATAAATCAATTATGTATGTACTTTTGCTCCGCAACTTGTAATTTTTGTTAGGAAAATAATAATATTTTTATATTTAAATTTTGGCCTTTCTTCATATGAAAAAATTGTAAAGCGAATAATTCCAGTTTTTTTGGTTCATGATATCGTGAGTGCACTGTACATGATATTTATTTATATTTTTGTATTGCTTTTCATACAATTATTGTTATTGTAAGTGTACTGTTTAGTAATAGTTATAATACTAAATAAATAGGACAAAGGTAAATGTTGCCTGCTTAAAGCTTAACTTTCTATCTCACGTTGCTTACAGTCATTCTTTTGCTGGCTGTTATACAGAAGTAGTATTTATGGCGTTCATATATGCGAATGCATGTATTAGTAGTCATTCGTATGTATTTAACTTACAATGTTAGTTTCCTTTTATTTGTTTTTGGGGACTATGTATTTCATTTTTCATTTCTTTTTGTTCACTTTTATGAAATGTCTTCTAATACAAGGCAGCTTTACACTTCTTATGTTGAAGTTAGAAACACATACATAGACCATGTTTTTAAAAAACATCAATTTGGGAGCTTTGACAATTGTACTTTGGTTCGTTTATAACTGGTTTTAGAATATACAAGAGATTTGTTAGCTTTTATATTTAAACATTTGAAAAAAGTTAAAGCATACATACGTACGTATGGATTTAATGCTGCTTATGGAGTAAACTTTTTTATTTTTCATCTTATATATTGTTATTGGATTGTTTGTTGTACACATAACATTTGTCAATTTTCAATTATTCTTCAATCAGCTTTATGGCGTCTTTAGCATTAGTAAAGATTATTGGTTGACAAATTTGTCATTGAAAAGTGTTTATTTTTCTTCTTCATTTATTTGTTCTTTTTACATGCTGATTATATTTTCCAATAAGATTGATAATGTCTTTTACACATGTGTTTGTTTTACAAGAAGAAAAGGCTGCATGCATACATAGATAAACAGATATACATACATACTAAGTTACTTCCATAGACGTCAGCTCCTACGCATAAACAATGATTTCTTAAAATACCGGATATTAAGAGATAAAGATACAAAGAAAAATTAATACAATTGTTGGCGCTTCTTATTCGTTTATTTTTAGTCAGGCAAAAGTTTTTCTTTCTTGTTAATCTTGATTTTATTTTAATTTCTTATTGTTTTTTCTCTTCTTGGCAGTGTTTTCACTTGACTTTTGTATAAAGTTATTTTTTTCATTTACATTTTGCAGGCTTTATTTACTTGATTATTTCTTTACCTACATACCTAATAAGATTAGCAAATTTTATTGGAGTTATTTTGTAATACATTGATTGCTTAAGTTTGATTTTAGATTGTTTTTTAAGATCATTTCTAACCCCCGACCAAAAAAGAGGGGTGCTATAATGTTATAGTGTGTGTCTATGAATCTGTGTGTCTGTACACTCCATCGTACAGCCCAAATGGCTAGACCGATTTTGATTTAGTTTATTTCCTGTGATAGGTTGATACTACCGAGAGTGTTGTCTCCTCTTTTTTAGCTGTGTCCTCTTGATTATGTGTGTCTGTCGCACCGTACCTCCCTCACGGCTAGACCAATTTTTTTTTCGTTTGAAAGGCGACTTGATCAAAAATCTTCTAGCCTATGTTTGAAGAAAATCGGTTCAGTCTTTTGGAGGTTATCGTCCATTTTCTTCGATATCTTTTAAAATGTTTAATTTAATTTTGGTACTTTTTTTAACGCTCTTTTAAATTTCAAGATTTTATCTCTTACGAATTCCAAGTTCTCTAAATTACATAGTCAGAATTACACTAACAGATAGAGCACCCTTTAATTTTTATTATTTTAAATATCAGTGTTAATTGGAGTAGTCTATTCTACAGACTACGCCAATTAACACTAACTTTGAAAATTTAAAGTGTCTATATATAAGTGTCTGTATATTACATTAGTATTTCAACATTTTTCGCTACTCGCTTTGAACGCCCTTTAATTTGTAATTGACATATACTTGTTGTAGCGGCCAAAGTTTTACATATTCTGTGAAAATTTCAGGTCCGTAGCTCAAACAGCCTGTGAAAGGCATTCTGACAGACAGACGGACATCGTAGCGAAAACAATAGGGGTCCTTTACACTTTTGGAGTACGGAACTCTAATAAGCGTTTCTGAAAAATCACATCTCACTTAATATTGCCTTTCTTTCATACTGATGTTATAGTGCTAAGTTTTTTTTCATGTTTTTAGTAAATGCAGTACTAAAACTTTCAGCTTCATTAATCTGAGCCTATAAAGGTCGCGTTAATTTCAGTACAACTTCAATGTTTTCAACATAAAACTGCTCATAAAAATAAAAGATTGTAATTATGCAAACAATAGAAAATCCTTAAAATATCACATAATATTCAAGCATCATTAATAATAGAACATTATTGACTTATCAGACTAATATTGAAAATTTTTTTATTATTACTTTTTAGTCAACCTATTTGTACGTTAAGTTCAATCGCATTGTGTGGCTTTGTCATTGTATCAAGTTAATGGACCCTAAGATTGCATATTAAATGTATTTAAATTTAATATTAGCAATTTGGCTTACAATTTATTTTTCTATTTGATTTTATTTCCTTTATTATTATCAGAGACTTATTGAAGCTTAGAAGGGATTTGTTTTACACATAACAGGATTTCCAAGCCCTTGTATCCTTAAATGAATATTTAGGTAGCAGTGCGTACTAACGTTGTGGTTTTGATATACAAAAATTTTAACGACTACGATGTATAGCTATTGTTGAGCCTGTATATAGTTCAATACAGTAGATGGCCAAAAATTCAAACCGTTGAGGTTTTTAAATTAAATGAATAGAGCAATTGGCAAAAAACGATGAAGCTAACATAGTATTTAATTAAGAAAAAGTATTATGTAATAGAGTTTTGTGCTTGTTAAGAACAATTGTTTAATCGTTTTGCTGCGTTGTAGATTAGTGCAGGACTCACAGTGGGACAGAATCAAAATAGATTGTAATTAAATCAGGCATTGCTAAACGGATAATTCTTTTGGGAAAAAAATTCACATTAAAATAGAAGAGGAGTATTTTTGTTTATTTTTTGAATACCAAGATTCCAAATTGCCCAGGACTGCAGTTATGAAGTCTCAAGTTAGGGTACCTCGCCCATGTCAAACTGATTAACGATTGCCATTTTTTGTTTGTTTCTGAAACGATTTCCAAATCTTTTTGCGATATTACAACTATTAATAAGACAAAAACCGCAAATTTTGGGTTGTAAACTTATCTTGTATAGTCAGTTATAGTCAGTTATAGTCATTTGAAAATTTTTATCTCTCAATTTTTTTCGGATTCGGATCTATAAATCAACCGATTTTTAAGCTTTTTTCTCGTTTTACTTAAAGAACAAAATTCAGAGCGTTTAAAAAAAATCTTTTGATATATACAAAATAGTACATATATCTGAAAATTATCTTTACAGATATGAATCAACGTTGAACACATAAATGAATTTCCTTCCCACTTTAGCTGATCTGGGACCTTTCGAATTCAACCTATTTTATATGAAAATTTTGAATTTAGTCAATTTGTTCTAAAATCCAATAGCTTGGACTCAAAAACAATAACGACTTTTTAAAACCCTCATGTGTATGCATTTACTTGCTTATTGGTTAAATGGACCTTGAACTAAATATGGACCTTATAGACAAAGCCAATGAAATTTTGTGGTTATATAGAAATTTATGTATGGAATATCAAACTAGAAAAAAAAATTAAATATGCTTCTGACAATCCCAGCATTACTATATTGTACTGTACCAGAGTATTCAAGCTTTTAATTTTGATATCTGTGAAAGTTCTAACTGTGCATAGCTGTGCACCGGAAGTGAAAACCCCTTTAACACAGCTGTTTCGATCGAAATTCAAATTACAGTGAAATGCATTAAAAAATGTTAAGAGCACAACTTTTTTTTAATTTTTGTTATTTTAAGCAAGAAAAGTAATTTGAAAATGTATTTTTCTTGCCTAAAGACTATATTCTACATAAGAATTTAATCACTTGTCGTTTAACAAAAAAAAAAAAAAAAAAACAAAATAAAAACAATACAAAATAAAAAGAAAATACGAAAGATAAACAAAGCGAAATACATATTGTTTTTTTCGGAAACGACCCAAAGGAAACTTAAAAAGAAAACCACAAACACATGTTAAATTATTCCTTTACGGGATGATTTTGGGATCAAAATAGATTTAATATACAATCAACGAAGACCTGTAAGAAATCGAAGGAAAATTTCAAGGTAAATAAATAAACCTAAAAAAACAAACCAAATGAAATAAATCATTAAAAAAATTATTTTAAAATAGAAGAATTAAGGAAAAGCTTGTCAGAAAAGTGATTAAGACATGCAGAATTACAAATATTGGCAACTAGCTGATATCTTTAGATTTTTATTTTTCTTAATTTTTAAAGAAGAAAAGTAGCTTGATAGATTGTTAAAAATTTTACATGACGATGGCTTTAAGATATGAGTGCATTGATGTCAAACAAAAAGGTACATGCGAAATCAAGCTTTAACCAAAATTATTTTGTTTGCGTTACACTGTAAAGCTAGTTACAGTATATACTCTTATGTTGTCCCAAATTTAATAAATGATGTTCTTAATTAAGTGTTTTTTTATTCTTTATAATCTTGCTTGACTTTTGTTTCATTTTTTTAAGTCTCAATCTTAAAATATATTTTCGTTTATTTTTTTTAAGAGTATAATAGGGCATTTACATTTATTGTCTCGAAATCTAGTACTTACAAAATTTCGAGCTTAATCTAGTTATTTTTTACTATGTTTCCCATACAAAACAAAATCTATTTTCTCAGTAGATTTTGACGAAATCTACTCAAAATCTAATAATATTATTTTTTTGTACTAACCTGTATAATATTTATGTGAAATATTTAGTAAATATGTTAATTTGGATAATAATATTATTTAAAATCTTTAAAATTTTATCGTAATATTTCTTAAATCTTTACTTTATTAAGTATTTAAATTGTATATAAATAGTTTATATAAATTGTAGACATAAAGAAATTTTTTCTTTAATACAAATAATTTTATTTGTATAGTTGTGTAATTTTGTTCATAATTTTAAGCTTGATTTTAATAAAATACCTCCAGCTATTAATTTTCTCACATTGTCATTCATACTTTCACAAATTATAAGCTATTTGATGTATATATTATGAGAAAAACTAAAGCTGTTTCTGGTATTATGAGATAATGTAAATCACAATAAATATTGAAAATATATTATATTTCTTAAGTGATGATAAACTTATATTAATTACCAAAGTACAAATCAATAAATTCTCTTAAAAACTTTTCCAAACACTTCAGATAATGTTGATCGAAAATGCCAAAATTTGCTCTAACTTTATTGGTTACTAGTATGTATCTACCCAGCAAAAACTTTTGTAATTTTTGTAATCTGTAGTAAATGGGTTACAAAGTAATGAGTGGTACTTATTTGTCTTATTACTATGCTTTTAATAACAACTACTACCTAGTTTTTAATGAAAGTAGTACGTATTTTTCACATTAACTGAAACTGCTTGCAATTTGTTAATATGTTCTTATAAAATAAGTAGACAACCACTTTTTAATTCAACGTGTGTTTGTGTATAAAAACATAGTTTTTGTCACTTAAACTTATAAGTCAACAATAGCTGGGGTAGGTTCATATCCCAGCTGGGTAAGAAATTTTTGAATATACATAAATAAAATATAGTAAGTGTAAAAGTTTTTTTTAATTTTAATATGTTTATTTGGCTTCTTATTCTTTAGCTTCAAGTAAGCCAAATAGTAACTGGTTATATACTGTGACAATGTAAATACATTTGTAATGGGACTTATTTTGGACTTCTCAAACAAAAATAAGTAGTTATCGAGTCAAATTGTAAGTAGTTACAACTTAAATCCTAATATACTTTTTTGCCTAGCAGTAAGCAAAGTTTTTGCTCGGTATGAATACTGAGGCGTATGAGTTATATACAATGGCCGACTGTATGCTTCTCGGTTTCTCATTATTAGCAGAAACGAAAAATTTTGTTATACTAGAAAAGAATATTAATACATATTATGATAAGAATATGGACATTGCCACGCCAACTAAATGTAAATAGTCTTTCTTAATTACTTTTACTTTTCAACTACCGTTGTTTTATTAAATAGATATATATCCGTGCATGGTTAACTTTAGTGTAAAAATATTTGGCAATTTTTATTTATGGGTAAGGATTGTAACCAAATGTTAATTTATCGTCTAGGCTAAAATATCTAATGGGTAATTTATGCCTCCGATATATATATTTGTTGAAATTACGGGTATTAGCCGGTTATTATGAAATTTAAAAATATTATTTTCTAATTCCTTTTTGCAAGATCTACTTACACTGGTTTGCAAACAAAAAATTTTTCGGGGGTTCAACTAAAAATTATTGGAGTATGAAAGGTTTAATGCACTTAATTCAAATCCGATATTATGTTTTTTTTAATTTTCTTGTACATATAGATTTTTTATGGGCATTGCCAACTAAAGTCAACTGCCATCACGGCCGCGACCAAGCACTTAAACTTTTTTTTCCTAAGAAAAACTCAAGTTTTGTTTTCCTTCTCTTTTACTTAATTTAGAAGTAAAAAAATATAAATATAAAATATAAGATATATAAAAAACAAGCTTAAATGCTTAATCGGGGAGATGACAAAAGTTAAATTTCGCTGAAAATTACCATACGACTCCTGAATTAAACAAGTTAATATATTTTATTATAAATCCAGAACGATATGTGCTATTTGAATAAACAAAACACCAAAAGATGAAAAATAGAATTACCTTTAAGCCATACCTATATTTTTTTTTCTTATTTTTTTTATATCATTATTATTCAGAAATTAGCGGCGAAAAAAATTTTTCCATGCAAAATTTCATCTTTTTTTTGTGAAATAAAAAATTCGCATAAAAATGAAAACGGCAAAAATCGACTATTTTTATATGAGAGGAAGTTAGTTATACTGAGTATAAAATAAGTGCTATAAAACACGAAAATCGATGGAAAAATGCTGATGTTATTCACAATCAAGTGAAGACACCTACATTATTAATATAGCACGTAATTATTTGGAAAAAAATAACTTTTTGGAATTATAATTTTCTATTTAATATGATAATTTCGAAATTATTTGCTTATAAATCCAGATTGATTATTGGGCTAAGGTTCGTAACGTTATATTCAGAAAGAATCAGGCATTATTAATATTCTAACGAAAAAGGGAAAAATTAACATCTATTTAATTTTTTAAAGTACACAGCGGAACACAGCAACGCTGCTTTCGGAAACCACTATGCTTCCATTTTGTGAGATTACAAAAAACCAATTTTGAGGCACATATTAAATTACATAGGTTCAAAGGCAGAAAAAAGTTCTTGAATGGTTTCCTAATAGTTTTCCGCTTTTAATCCAAAAAAAAAAAAAAATAAATAAAAAATAAATAAATAAATACTGAGTACAAAATCCCCCATGATCTTTCTTCCAATACATTTAACGTACTTGTAAATGTTGCTGCCTTCGTAAGCAGTCGTATTTTTAGAGATTCTAGAAAACATTTAATATTTTTCATATCATTAAAAGTATTCTATACAGATAAAACATTTGGCCCTGTTCTGTAAACCGAATCCGAGTAAATTTCTTGTTTTGCAAAAATAAATAATCGCCCTATTGGTATATATTAAATCATATATGAGTGATTCTGATTTCAAATGATTTTTTCGTGCCCGTTGAAAGTATAGTAAAATATTTCGTAAAATAAACGCATGAATTTTAAAATGAAAAAAAATGTACATAAGCCTTTTTATATTACACTGTGTATTATTTGTTAAAAACGAAGAATGACAACATTATTCATACTCTTTTCATACAGAATGGCGTGTCCGAAATGCATGCTGTTCATTTTCCACATTAAAAGATAATGCATTTTTCTAAAAACGAGATGTTTTAAAATATTTGCATTTGCTTCTCTGATTTCACACATCAAATTTTTGAAAAATAATAGAAATTATTAATATTAATTTTTTTAAATTATTCTTGCCCGCTGTCTTGTGTATTGAGTGTTACGCTTTCTTAAAACCATTTATTACTCAGTTTAATTACTAAAATTTCTTTAAAAACATACGCTAAAATAAATAGTGTTATATTGCAAAACGTTTCATCAACCAATCATGGTTTGTATCCAAAACAAATGTATTGATTGTCATCAATATTTGTTTTTAATTTAATTAAAATTTTTAGTGAATAACTCAGAAGTTTATGTTAAAGTACATCGAAGATTATACATCTGAATTGTATTAAACTCACAATATAGTTTGTGTTCTGAAAAACATAGTGAATTCGTGTAAAAATGTATTGAGCGTTACTTTAATATATTCTTAAATTTAATTTATCTATAAATTTTAGGATGTTACAAAAATGTTAACAGCAGCTGAAGGGTAGAAGCGATATAAGGAACATTATCCGTTTAGAAATTTCTGATTTGCTTTGAAAAAATGTTGCTTCTACCTTCGTGTGGGTTGTTATATTTTTGAAAAATGTTTTAGGTAATGAACCCATGCCAAAATTGAAAAATGGTCATAACTTTTAATTTCGTACTACGATTATTAATATATTTTTTTTTGTTTTTAGAGATTATATGTTTAGTGCTTTCAAACAGTATACTCATTATTTGTGGTGTATTTTTTTCGCAAAAATCATTCCCAGAACAGCTGCAAAGCAAATGAACGCTCAATACACAAAAATATAAAAAATCGAAAAATATAATATTATTTCCGAATCCATTGAATGAGACGAAAACTATAATATGAGTCCTACCTTTTCATATTTCTATCAGTTACATTGGCAAACAAAAACAAATGTACGTTCAGATGGAGAATCAGCTACAGAATATAAAATTATTTAAGAAATTATATTTCAAGCTCTAAAAAACAGAGATCTACAAAAAAATCTAAAAAAAAATGTTGCCATAAGTCGATTTCGTATTTCTAAATCCAGTCATTTTAATCGACTGGATTCACAGAACAGGCAAGATTATCTTTGCATTATGTAATACATATAATAAAAATATGCATAATGCATTGGATATAGTTTTAAGAAATAAACCTTAGGGAGTTTTCAATTAATGTCATTGCTCTGCTTAAGTAGTTCTGTTGTGTGCTTAGAGAAATACCAAAGTCTCAACTGAATTATATTCTTGCCACAGAGATGTCTTATATGCTGCATATATTTCTTGCACACATACAAACGGAATAGTTGTCATGTTTATTCTATGCTAATAAAATTGGACGTTAGAATATCTAGGTAATATATTCTTATTTAATGTTAAGAAATATTATTTCAAACGGAGATACGCAAAAAAAGTAAATATTTTTTTGTTTATTATTATTTTCGTTAAACAAATAATTATATTACAAAATTTTGTATGAAGCCTCAGCACCAAAGCTGGCATTAAAGAGGCAAATTGGCAACTATGTACATATTTACATATTAATATTTACATAAGAAAATAAATAAAGTAAAAAATATATGTATAATAAAAACTAGCAAAAGAAGTATGTATATAAATATAATTAGCTTAATATTTACAAATCTACATTAGAAGTGATTCAATGTTGTTTAACAAGTACTTCTTAAGTTCATTTTTAAACACCGAAAACATAACGATATTCTTCAAAGAAATCGTTAAGACATTATAAGCTAATGGTCCAGCATAACAAATTCTTTGCTTAGACATTTCATGCCGACATCTTGTTACGGACAAATTCTGCCTTTGCCGTGTGTGCGATTAATAGCTTGCGAATTTTGCTGAAAAGAAATGGAAGCGTTTCCTATATTTTTGACTCCTTTAAATACTATTAACAATGTAATTTTCTATTAACAATGTAATTCTCAAATTTATCATGAAATCCAATAGTACCTGTATTTGATTTAAATATAATGAGCCAATTCAAACTGAAAGGCACATTGTTTATTTTGTAAATTCATAAAAATTTTTCATATATTTTGTTGCTTTAACATTTCAAACTTCAAATTTTAAAACAACAAAATATGAGGAACATTTTTGTGATTAATAAAAATAAACAATATGACATTCACTTTGAATTGGCTCAATATTTGTTTAAAATACAACTTAAAAAATAATTGGGGAACAATAAAAATGTTTTCCACGTTTTTTTTTATCAGATTTGAAAAAAATATTTATCAACAAATTTCTTCCGTGTACTCAAATATATTTTTAGAAATTAAAATAGAGAAGAAATTTTACCTGAAACATATCGTTTTTAAAATTTAATGTTAAAATTTATTCTTTTATATCAAGCAGAAATTTTGCTTAAACTTTTTCCTACAATTATTAATAAAATACTAACAATTAAAATCCAGTTAGCTGGAAAGCACTCACACCTACAAGTTTTATTACAAACATAGAAAAATTCAAATAAACATTTATAATATATTCATACTACTTTATTGCACCTACTGTTTAATTTTAGACTTTCAGATAATTTTCTATTATGCACTAAGTTGAAGATAAATATATTTTTATTGGAAACTTGTCTTGCTTTTTTTGTTCTGTTTTATACAAGAAATTTATTATATCAGATAATTTATTAATTTAAATTATTACAGATGTGTGATAAAACGATCAACTTTATTACGTGTTAATGTTGCTGCCGTAAACGTTTGAATGCTTAGGGAGAAATATCTAGCAAATAAATATTTATCAACAAATTACACGAAACAACAAAATAATTATACAGGAATTTGCTTAATATTCTGTATTTATCAATATAAAGAATATAGAAGTTCTTTAATTTATGGTCTGTGGATTAAATAATTGACTGTTTTAATAATTGTTCCTATATATTTTTTTAATCATATACCCTCCTAAATATTTTATGCTTTCATTATAAAAAGTATTGTATAAAAAGATTGTCATAAATTTACAGGAAACTTTTTTCTTGTACTATTTGTACCATCCAATCCTAAATAAACTCTATTATATTAAAGTCTTGGCAATATTTCTAAAACTTGTAGGCGCAGCTATAACTGTGGCAGAAGTTGGCCTGCCTACTTTTTCACTTCTTAATGTTGGTCAGCTTTATACCTTTAAGGCATTTTTTCACAAAAAAGAAAGTAATAGCAAGGGGAATAATAGACATTTTCTCATTAATCATTTTTTAAAGAAAAATAAAGGAAAAAATACAAAAACAAAATTTATTACTAAAGTGCAATGAAGCTTGAACCTATAACGATTGGTTTAGGGTAAACTTAGTACCAATGCCATCAATAACCGCCAAACCGCCAACCAGCCAGACATCCCTTCATCCCTTTTAAATTTCGTATCTATAAAAAAAGTGCTTATGACCTTTTTCTTAATTATTCATTTTTAATCTTTCAAGCTATGGCAAGCGAAGAAAATAAAAATTAATAAAAATTAAGTGCGTAAAGACCTCCGGTATGGTCTATCAATTTATGTTAGCATTTGCCTTATGATAATCTGCTTGATATTCAAATACTCGCACTAGTATTAAAGGCAAAGCTCTAAGCATTCAAATATTCTGCGTACGAAAGATTAAGCGAATGGAAAATGTTGCTTTAAATTGATGTTTTTTTATAAAAGTACTAAGCCTAAAACTCAAAGTAATTTTATAAATTTCCTAGACAAATTTTCTATACAATTGTTGTGAACTAATTTTACGATAATAATATTGCAAATTACATTGAATAGAAGCACACAGGAAGAAATCATAAGCAATATTTTTTCAATTAATTGGAAGTTAAACAATGCTTTTTATTTACAATATAGCACAGAACTTCTTTTTTGAAGAACACTGCAATCTTTCAAACCAGTTTGATGTGCTTCAAAATACTGTGTTCTTAGTGTTTTGTTATCACCTAAAGATTTTTTTTGAGCCTAACTAATATTTCGACTAGGTACATCGGTATATTTCACCCTAATTGAAAACAATTAAAAATGTGTGCAAAATTACATTCAAGTTTTCTTGATATTGTTTTTTATTTGATAAACGCTTACGAAGGTATTCACAAATTAGTACCGAACAAAGTATTTATTCATTAAAAATTAAAAAAAAATATTTATAAGAGCTCATAAAAATGTAATATAACGAAAATCTGAACCTTTTAACATTTGCATATATTACCAACAAAATATAGGGTATTTTACTAAAATCGATTAAGAAATGTCGACTTTATTAGCAATGAAGGAAATATACTATTCAGACACTTAAAAGTTTCTATCGTTTGTAATTATTCTCAAATAAGAATTTTTGTGCGTTTTCCATGTACGAGACGGCCGACTTAATTAGGAAATTTGTATGAAAAGCACTAAATTTTTTTAATGATTTCAATAACAAATTTTCTATCAAGTCAACCCTTTTTTATGTTGAAACGACACATAAATTTATTGCCGAAAGTACCTTTTAAGTATCTGGCTGTATTCACTTAATTACTAATATAATCTACATTTGTCAATCGATTTTCATAATGTATATAACAAAAGTTCATAATATAACTATCTTTAAGTTAACAACTAGAAGGCGAACTTTTTACTGCTTTACATTTTGGATAAGTTCTTAGAGACAAAATATATTTTTAATTTTGCATAAAAACCCACCATTTTTCGATAATAATTTGTGAGTAATTAAGAAACCTTTCGTGAATTATATAAAGCAAATGAAGATAGTTTGAAGGTAATTTTATTATGCATCTTTTTAAGAATTTTTGATCTAAATCGCACATACCTTCCTGTAGTTAAGACGCTTAAATGCCCTACGTTATGTTTTTTCAACGTTCACTTTTAACTCCTCTCAGGACTATGCAGGTCACTGCAGGAGCTGCTTTGATAAAGAAGAAGTGTCAGTCGATAATTTTCTCTTGGTCTGCCTGGCTATGCAGGCAATCGTTTCCTGTAGGATTTGGACTGTTTTGGAGATGCAGCACTGGCAAGCCCATTAGACTTTGTAAAAATTTGTGTGTGATTCTTAGGAGCTGTAATACTAGAGCTTCGTTATAATTTGTAGAGTGAAGATAGTCCTTTGGGAATCACAGTGATTTTAATGGCTTCAGAGTTCAGTCCCTATAATGCCGGAGGCCCATCTAACCTAACCTAAGGTGTTGTTATTTATTAATTAAATATTTTAATAAATATTTTTAATATTTAAATTTTATGTCGGGTCGCACCGATTAGATTTCTCTAAATTTTTGTTTCTATTATATTTATGTCATCAAAAATTAATTTGAACGTTCCATTAATCTAATTCAACGTTTTCGTACGAGCTACGAAACTTACTGTAAAGTTATATCACAACAAGTCTTAACACTCTTACTGGTACAACGATATACTTAGCTTAGATAATAATTACTTTATATGGGAAGAGAATATTCACAGGAGTCTGAATCACTGTAGATGCAAACCTGGGACGGGCTTTTAGACTATAACTTAAACATAGAACATTAAAAATTAAGGAATTATCCTTACAATCAAATATTTAATGCGATTGTTTGAAAAATTGTTTCTTGATTGGTTTTGACTCTTGTTTTCTTTCTATAGCAAATATATTTAATTTAATGTGGAATCTTGTTGTATTTCCTATCAGCGATCAAAAAGGACGAAAATTAAGAAAAATAATAATTTTCCATGGCTAGGAGGTAGAACGTTTGAAATTAATTCTGTTTAACTTGTATTTACTTAGTTTTATTTTTTTGTAAAAAAGAAACCAAAAAATATTGCAATAATGATTATTTTGTTTGATTTTCTATCGTTTTTCTTTTTATCGGAAATTGAAACAATTTTTGTTAAGGCTATTTAGATGCTTTTTTTATTTCTGTTATTACTTACTGTTGATGTTAACTTATTGCTCCAGACACGAATGAAATTGTATAGACGAGAAGTTTGCTACAAAATCTTACCCGTACAGAAGAAGTAAAAATATTTTTTTAAAGACGGTACATGTAGAATTATGGCTGCCTTTGTTGGGACATGGAACTTTCTTAAGACGCGCACTTTGTGCGGAAAATTTCTGATTGTCATGCACTTGGATGTGTGTAGAAACAATTACTTTATAGGTCTTTCCAAGCAGGTCACTATGTCCGGTCTTTATCCAAGTATATCGCGGACAATGGTTTCATCGTTTCCCACCGAAAACCAGCTAGAGTGAGAAAAGGAACATTCATGAAGCCTGAATGGTCTTATTTGACGTATCAGACAATTAGGCATTTAATCATACTTGCTGTAGCAAAACTGCAACGTGGGATTGGGCACGCGGGTAGCAGCCTTACCTGCAATCTAGGAAATTTCAATTACTAATGAATCGCTAAGTTGCCCTATGCTCCAGTGGGAGTTAAAAGAACATATCCCTGCGGTAAATGTTGTACCAATTGTCTTGAACGTACTTGTCTTATGACTGGTGAAAATGGGAATGGTACGAAATGTTCCTGAGTGGTGACCGGTGAAAAGAATCACATCACAACTTATTACAAAACTAGAACAAAAATCTTAAGAAAAACTCTCATTGCAAAAGCAGATTTTTTCCAAATTAAAAATATTTGTTTAAAGTACAGTAATTCATCTAGTATTAAAGAATCTATCATAGGACAAGCAGCCTTAGTTTGGATGTAAAATCTATCACTGAGTATCTTAATTATGTCTATTGACCCCCTCCAATGACAACGCCATTTAAAAGTTGCCGGTCCCTTTCATATAAAGTTCCGGAACTCGAACCGGTCGTTCTTTTCCCTCTAGGGATATATATTGTTGTATCAGGGTTTCATATATGTGAGTTCAGAAGTTCCAAGGTGGAAAATTTAAATATATTCCTCCAACAATATTTTGTTTGGTAATATTTTTTTGCAGTAATATAAACATTTAAAAGAGAATATATATTATGTAATTCACGCTTAGGTGAAGGGCATGTAAAATTAATTACAGCCGAATATATATTTTTTCGTTTTTACTTTCAATATTTTTAATCAAGCAATTCGAATTATTGTTTTAGGATAAATTGTATTCTTTGATAAAGTTACTGAAATTGCAAGGAAATGAAACAAACACAGAAAACATACTTTTACACAAATACAAAAAATCATGAGAAATTTAAGATTAGCTTTTTGCTCTGACTAGATATTATCCCAGCAAAACCTTATATAAAAAAATAAACTAGTAAATACAAGTACTTGCCTCCAATAACATCTCCATTAGGGAGTGCGTTATTTGTATGGGAATTTTTTTTTTATGAAAATGTTCAAGTCTCCCCCAAGAAGTTAAAGCTTGAAAGCTTGATGCGTGACCCCTAGGACCACGCCTTCCGGTGCCGACTTGCAGTTAAAAATTCATTAAATTACATTTATACATTTACACAACAACAACTTTTTGGAACAAAATGTTTCATTATGTGGTTATATTTTTCGACTTGGGGTTATCATGCCGTATAAATGTAATTCAAATTTCAAGCGCAAGTCGGCACGGAAGGAGTGGTTCCTGGGGCGTGAAATTTTTTTAGAGTAGTTTTTTCAATAATCCTTCACTTTTTGGGTGGTGGGACCAAAAATATTTCAACTCAAAAAAACGGACACCCCACACAGAAAAAATTATCACCGAAAATTTTTCAAACAAAAGTTTGTCCAAAAATTATTTTAATTTTCAGTAAATGTTCTCTACTGAATCATTGAATTTTTCGTGATTTATAATATTTTTTACTGAAAAAACCCGGTTTGTTTAATGAAATTGTTGAGATATTTTTGTCTATATTTACAAATTTGTTTGTAGGTTCGTTTCTAGACAAAATATTTACTAATTCATTGAATTTACTTTGCAATATATACTTTTGCTGGGATTTTTTATTAAAAAAAAAGAGACTTTTTCGTAAAATAATTCGCACAAAAAATTTTTTTGTTAGTATAAACATTTGTGTTTATATTTATATGAGCTTGGAAAAATATAAGCCTAAAATGATAAATCATATTAGAAGAATATAGCTTTCTGGCAATTTGATATTAAATATTTTATAAATTAGCAGAATGGTCAAATCTCAATAACATTCATAATTTTTTGTTCTTGTTTTCTGTTTATTTAAGAAAAGAGAAAAAAAGTAAAGCAATACCCAATGAGACAGGGGAAAATGAACGTTTTAGTTTGGTATAGCGAAAACTATAATTGATTAAACATTTATATATGGGATAAGCTATTTTCACAACTACCTTTAGGTTTTTTTACAACTTGAGTTTTTTCATTTCAAGGAATATCTGGAATCAATGTAAGAAGTTTTAAAAGAAAATAAACAATGTCTCATAAAAAAATTATTATAAAAATCATGCTCTAGAACAAGTAATTTTTTTTTATTAGACAGTTATTGTTTCATACACGCGCGCAAGTGAAAGCTGAAGAAGATTCCTTTAAAATTTAAAAATAACAAAATAAATCTGTTCTCTTATCTTCGTTACAAATTGTTAATGTTATTTTAAGAATTGAGAGACATTTAGAAAAAGTAGTTGAAAAGCGCCTTGACAGTTGAAATTTTTGTCTGAGTTTGTGATAAAGTAAAAACCAAGTGTGTTGCTAATAGTCGCTATTATTTGAAATTTTTACAACACTTTTGTATGGGTGTGTTTGAAGAGTGTGACAAAGAATATCAGTGGTACATAAAATCTAAACAGTTTCAACTTACCACACCCCAGTTACTCCCCAGTAAAATTTTTATATACATTTTGTTGCATTCTTCAAAATATACTTGCCACAATGTTAAGTACTCACAGGAAAGAATAAAAAACGATTGCCATTTGTTAAATTAACAAAACAATCTAATATTCCCAACTCTATTCTAGTCTTAATAAATCTTTTCTCCGTAACTCCATGTTAAAGTGTGCATGTCTGCGATATGAACAGAATACATGTGATGTTTAAATTTCAAATTATAAATCTATACATACATGAAGATATGCATGTATATTGTATGTATCCAGCGGTAAAATTCAACAGGCCTGCAAAATTTCTAGCCTTCATGAAGGTCTTCGAAATCGTTTTTTTATGAAACAAGCATTTTTTCTGTGTTCAAAGAAGGGTTTCTAAAAGGCCTAACCCGCTTCTATTAGAGCCAATACATATCCCAAGCCTTATCTTTTAGATTTGTTTGGCCGATACACATTCCAAAATCCCTTCTTTTAGAGGGGAAGGTGGAAAGAGTGTTCTATTTATTAAATTTCTCTTTCGATACACATTCCAAAGGAAAAGAAGTATTCCAGAAAAATATTGATTTGAAAATGGTTAGGCCGATAAGATATTAGTTGAATAGAATATATTTCGACTCACGCTATTAATTTTCTATGAATACAAAAAGCAATCTATGTGCATTGCTATAAAAACATAATTGTAATAAGGATATGATTCTAACAACTCTTAAATTGATTAAATCAACCGATCGTATGCTTTTGTCATGAGTAAGTAGCGAATATGATAAGCACAACCGAATAAAACATTATGAATTGGATTTTAGTACCAATTATTGGTACTTGCAACTAAAAAATTATCTTTATAAATTTACTTTAATTTTTAGCGGTTGTTGCTAATGGATAATTTTATTATCATTTATACACATAACCGATTAAGCGGTTCGCATTAGCAATTATTTAGCATTGTAAAATAGCTTATTTTCCAATAAGATTTATATAATAGTTGGTGCAACTGTCAAAATTCGATTGGCAAAAGATTCGGGTTTCTCAACGAATCTGTTTTCTCTGTGTAGAAAAAAAAATATCACTCAATTTGTTTTTTAACAGGCGTCATTCAGAAGCATTCCATAAAAAAAAATATTTTACAATCATTACATTGGGAAGGGACTGCGGAAGGCCTACCTCCTTACGACAGCATGGGTAAAAAAATATTGGTATGGAATGTGGAGCGCAAGGTGTAGTGTCTGCTAAAAATGCCTTCTGGAAGGCCCCTTTACTCCTCCACTTTACCTATGGGATCACTATGTACTGTATAAATATAACTGTACTGCAAATTTTGTTCGTTATTTCAATTTTCATTCTAGGAAAATTGTTTGCACACTCAAGGACAACTTAAAAATAACACTGCGTCTTGAAGATCCATAATAAATTATAACTTTAAGATCATTAAGTTAAAAAGGCCTAAAAAGAAAATATCTGTAGGACTAAAGTATTGCACAAAAATGTTCTCCGTAGTGTTCTACATAAAAGTCCTAAACTTACTATATACCTTAAATGTAAGGATTACAAGATTTCCTATGCCGTTTCACTATAACAATGTGCCTAAGTTGGTGGGAGCTTAACTTCTCTTAAATTAATTCCAGGCGTAAATTTTCAAATCATCGACACTTACGCACATATATTTAAAAATTATTGTATATTTTAAACAATTCAAATACATTTCACCTCCCTTTTCTTTACCCTTCTGCTATTAAAAACAAATGTAAATTCCAAATAAGGCATCCCAGAAAAAAAATTTGCTTAATTCAGAACAATTTGTATAGTCTATTTTGTATTAAATACACTTTTTGTTTATTTGTTTGTGAACATTCAGTGTATGTTGTATTGGCTTGTACCTTGTATTGATGGGCAAAAAAAAAACCAATTACATAGAAATACTCTCTGAGAGAACATACAAATACTCTCTGAGTATCGTATTAAATACGACGTTTTCAAAACATGTCAAATAAAATTCTAAAAAAGTATTTCATATATCACAATTACCAAGAAAAAATTTTACACTATTGTATTTAACACTCGATACAATGATACAAAAGGTTTTGTGAATTAAGCAATTATCAGACATGTCACACAGTTCAATTCCGTTCGGAAACAGAACTCAATCCACCCCAAGATGTCAAGCCCTAGCCGGAGAAATTGTATTATATAGAAATATGCATGTAATCACTTAAATCCAGTAATGGATAAGTAATAAAAGAAGAAAGAAGAAGAAGTTTTCTTTTTTAGACACCAGCTGCTACAAAAATGGTGTAGATTGAATTCCGTTTCCGAACGGAATTGAACTCTGTGACATGGCCGTATGTTTATGGAAGTAATAAACAATTTTCATGCCCTCCACATGCGATGCTTTGAAGTGCTTCTGAGGATGCTTAAAATGGTCTCCACTTTAAAATAGATTTCAAAATGGATGTTAACTTTAACACATGTTTTCACAATGTGTGATTAAAAGTTAACATGGACTTTAACGGCAAGATCGGCATACAAAACTTGTCGTTAAAGTAAACGTTAACTTTGAATTGGACATTATGAAAACGGTCGTAAGTGTACATTAGAGGGACTAACCTTGTATAAAGATGGACATGGTTATGTCATACTTCTCGACTCATAGACTGGCTTGTGTTCTGATCCATGCCAAAAGGTTAGTATTATATTAGTTTCTTAAATATATATATTTGTATTTTCTCTCGAGAAAAGTATACTGAATAGTAAGTACATCGTTTCAAAATGGGTTTCAAGCTTATTACTATACCTTTAGCCTAAATGAAAAAAAAAATATTATAAATTAGTATACATCTACCCAGCAAAAGAATATTATGTTTCTGGAAGCAGTAAAAAACGTTCGTGACTTCCACATGCGATGTTTTAAGGGAAAAGGAGGCAGAGACATCCCGATGTTCATATTGTTTAAATTACGAAGTACAAAATCTTACTCAGTAGCATTGTAGCTTTCAACAGCATAGTCTCTAAAGCAAGCCATACACGTTACAACCGTTGGTACAACTTGAGTAGGTTCTACACCAAATTGCAACGTTTGTAGGCTCGTTATATTATGTTGTGTCTTGGTTGTACGAAAGATCAAAAAGTTTTAATTTTTTGCCATGTTGTACAACACTGTCGCTACGTTTGTGTACCTGTCGTAAACCTGTCGCAGTAACCATTGAATGTGAGTATTATTTGCGGACAGCATAAAATGAGAGGTCTTTACGTGGTCACAAGTTGATTGCAAAATGAAGTTGTGCCCGAGATCGCACAATAAATTGTATAGTTCGTACGACAAACAAACAACTTTATTACTAGCTGAGTTGTACCAAAGGTCGCAAAGTGTAGCTTACATAAAGAATAGTTGCACGCTTGTTTTAAATAAACACCAACACATTTAAAACTCAAAACACATTTTAAGAATGCTCTAATTTCTACGTTTATCACTTATTGCATGGAGGAGAGAGACTTATAATAAAACACGACTTATTTTGTCTGTAGTTTACCAATGATACAATTGTATTATGCAATAAGATAAAGAGACATGATATTAGAGCATTTTTAATGCTTAGAAAGAAGCGTTGTCTTGTGTCAAAGACAAGACCTCCCAAGTGGGACATCGCGAACAAAAACTTTAACTGTTGGAAGCGCTTTTCAAAGCGGATGAAATAACAACAACAACCACCTTCTCTCGCTTATAAACCTGCTACAGCCAAAGCAGTAGTTTTTGCTGGGATGTGAAAAACTTAAATTATATACAAAAGCAGATCAGATACAAACTATAGATATATGCATGTTTGCATGTATCTTGTAGATTTTTTCAACACTGATATTAAAAGAAAAAAAAAACAAATCAAATATCAATGTGCAAAACGAGCAATATCAATTTCCATATGTATCGATTTGAAATGGTTATTTCTATTTGTGCACATTTGCATTTTTTTGCTTCCAAAAGAATCACAAAAAATATAACGATAAAAAAACAAGTTGCAGCAAATTACAAAAATGTAAAGTGTAAGAAGAAAAAAAATCGAATTGAAGTCGTAAAAAATTAAAGTTTGTACAAGTTAGTATAAGAACGAAAGGAAAATGTAAAGTTAATTTGAAACGTATTAGTAAAAACTTTTAGCAAACAACTGATACTCATTGAAATTTTCAAAAATATTCCAAATAAAACTCTTAACTGCTTTTATGCTTATAACAAATTTAAAAATTTAAGTAAAAAAAGAGGAAAACAATTTCATCATCCGCAATAGCGAGAATGAGAGCTCAAACAGCTGACAGGCTGTAATACATACTAAGTTGCCTCAGCGCTATAAAGCAAACGAATTGTGTGCTTGGCATATTAATTGACTGCCTTCAATTGGTATGCTTGAAAAACTAAACCATAACATATTTTTCAAAATTATTTGCTCCTGCAAACCACAATATTTTGTAATACAGCCGCATGAGAAAATTTGGCTAAAAATATTTAACCAGAGTGTCGTAGAGAATTCCTAAGGTTTTCTTGACTGTTTTATTAATACTTCATCCCATACTATTTTATTGGTAGAAATCATTAAAGTAAATATTTCTTGATGGTGGGAAGGAAAAATTTAATAAAAATACTCGAACAGGTTTATTGTCAAAAGCAGTCGTAACAAACTCTGAATATATTAACCAAGAGCTACATTGTAGTACAGTGGCGTCAAGCAAAAAACAAAAAAAGAGATGCTAATAAATATTGAGCTCTAACACTATTTAAACAAATTTTAGTTTATAGCATGCGGCACCAATTCGGGAGAAAACTCAGTGTAAGCACTATATTTAGAAAAAATTAACATTCGCAAAAGTTACTAGTTTAGAAAAACTTTATCGAAAATATAGGCAATAGATCTCCCCTGAACTATAACTGGGCATATGAATAATACCACCAAAAACCTCAAGTTCCCTGCAGTGGACCAGAATTTGTTTAATGCACGTCGGACTAGCAGCTTAGAGAAGAGTATTCAAGCGTTTTTATACTATTCTACAAGCTTTTCGACTTCTTGACAAAATGCAACCCTGATATAATCTGTTGTTATTGCTTTTTTAAACAATTCTATAAACTCATTAGATCAGGGCTGCATTTTCTCTAGCAGTCGAACGGCTTGTGAGATAGTGTAAAACAGGTATTAGTGCCAAGTTCATTATTTTAAGCCACTGTGTATGTGGATACGTGCAATTTGTTAGAGATGGAATCGCGACCAAAAAAGGTATAACAATCAAACAATACCTTGATCCTATTATTGAATATATTATCCTATTATTGAATATACTATTATTGAATATACTATTATTGAATATATACTTACCATGCCCAATTAAAAAGCTTACAGACATCCCTGCGTAAAATTTTGTACCCAACTGACAGGTCACTCTCATATAACATTGCAGAGCTCCAACCGGTTTCAAGCCCTTGGGAACTAGTCACGTGACTTCCCTTGTGATAGCCGCTCTTCCTTCTAAGAATGTGACTGATATTCATTCACAATGTTGTGTAGCTTTATCGTCATCTCTAATAGAAATTTACCTAAATATAAAAAAATATTTCTGATAATTAAATATGCAATAAACGTAACAGCACGCTGTATGGGCATAAGCCAGTAATCAGGCATTTTTATCACACAAAGTGGGAGTCAGTGTTAGAATTAGTCAATGAGACGTTTTTCTTTTTTTTTTATTAATAACAAACAGGAAAAATAAAATGTTTAATATGTTGATAAATCTTCTTAGGAAATAAACATTGAATACTTAAATGCCTTTAGCACAAATTTTTAGCAGTTTTTCTTCAAGACAATTCAAATTTTTTTGTAAATTGTGTTACGTTAGGAAATTCTTCTTATGAAAATGATTAGGAAATTTTATTATAACTTTATTACGAACTAGTTTTTACAAGAATGTAAAACGCAACTGGCAAAAAGTTTGTTCTATAATTTTTTTTCTTTTGCAATATTTTATAAATATCTTATGCCTTTCAGCAATGCAGATAATTGTAAGTTGTTTATCGTTCTTTATTGTATATTGACACTCAATTTTTGAAAACGCTGCCAATGGCATTTAAAATAAATTTTATTGAGATTTTTTCTTGACGTATAGAAAAGATTTCTTCGTTTTATTCTGTTTCTTTTCAAGTATGAAACAAAGTTTACTCTGTTTTTAGTTCATTTAAATCTAAATTTGGTATTAAAAACTAAAAATTGTGCAATCAAATTATATATTAAAGCAAACACCATTTTCGCTTGCTTTTGTTTTTCTAGTTTTAAAGAGATGTCATAATATACTATTTCACTACAAGAAAAGCCTTTTTAAAAATGTTGTGATATTCAAATTAATAGTAATTATTTTTTCAAACAACGCACACACTGACTGATATTTGTTCAATCCCCGTATGCCAAGTTTTCTAGAAATCATCGATACATGTGGCAATAAAGGCCGACTTCATAAACGCTACAATGTATTGCAGTGATGCGACTATACATTGTTTACAACAACAAAGCACATACAACTTTGCATCACTGCAATGCATTGTGGCGTTTATGAAATCGGCCCAAGTTTATATCACCAACGATGAATTCAGGACAGTCCAAGCCAACTATTGACGACATTTTCGTAAAAAGGGCACAAAAGGCCTTGATGACAACGTTGTATATTATAGTATAATAAAATCTAAAAATGTAGTAATCGAATCAAACCCACAACTTGTACACGGATAGGATATCACGCTACCTCTAGCCTACCGATATACTCAAAAAACTTTATATGTACAAAACCACGTGTTGTGGGCAACTAAAACTCTTCAATGTACATAAATGGAGCACCACAACGTTGATGCAGTTGTTAATCTTATTGTCGGCAATAAAACCGTATACACGACCACTTCCATACAGTTTTTTACTTTTACTATCGGCAATAAAACTCTGCACACGACAACTTTGATGCAGTGGTTACTCTTGTTGCCAGCAATAAAACTGTATAGACGTCATATTATATGCAGTTGTTCTTCATCTTGTCGTCAATAAGGCTTTGTAGCAGAAATTTTTATAATCTTTTCAGAGCAAATTCGTTATTCACAATAATGTACACAACCTAGTTAATATACTTATTTCTAATTGTATTATATAGGCAACAAATTATTGATTGTTTTGCAGACATTATTAATAAAAATGTCGTCAGTAGCATCTGGGCCTACAGGGATCTACCTGGCATAAACTTAATTTTTCTTGAATTTGAGTAAAAATAAAAATCAAATGTGAAAAGAAATGTAAAAATGTTGTGCAATTTGTCAACAATAGCAATATAACTGTACTTGAGCTTGAATATTTTTGAGAAAATTCATAACAGGAACAACGCTTACTTAAAACTAATTATGCTTAAGAGCGTATGACTTGATATTGGAATCGTCTGTTTCAGTAATTCCTTTTTGGTTCTTAAAATATCAGATAACTTGATTTATATTCAAATGCATATGGGAAAGATAGCTGATCCGGGAAATATTTTTTTCATTACCCAGCAAAAACTTTGATTACTAGTAGGTAAAAAAGTATATGAGGATTTAAGTCGGAGCTACTTATAATTTGATTCGATAAATACTTATTTTTGTTTGAGAAAATCAAAAATTTAGAGGGAATCCTTTACAAATGTACTTCTACTATCACATCAAGTAACTAATTATTATTTGACTTACCTGAAGCTAAAAAATAAGTAGTCAAATAAACAAAATACATTTTATTTGTGTATTTTCACACTTTTTTATCCTGCTGGGATAAGGTGACTTGATTCGTAATCTTCCAACCTATATTTGAAAAAAAAAATCAGTCCATCCGTTTTGAAGTTATTAACCATTTTCTTTCTTTGATGGTTTTAAAACTTTTTAATTTTATGTGATTAATATTTATATTTCTTATTATAAATGGCTCAAAATATGTAGCTACAAAATTTTGTATCAAAAGGAACTATAAAAATTTTGGGTATATTTTTCTTGTTTTTATTTTCAATTTGCAGCCGATTTTATATATGAGTTTAGCAGTATATCTGTCATTTGTTATTGCGTACTGTATTAAATATGATGATTAAATCTGCAAACGTACATAAAGTCTTTAATAAAATCTTTAATGGTAAATAAAGTCTTTAATGGTAAATAAATAAAACAAAAAATAAAATAAAAGCTTTTTTTTAGTACAAGCGATTTATACGAACAAGGATATAAAGAGAGCTATACATAAAGCTTTTCTAAAAGTTTGTGTAAGATATAATTTTTCTCTTTGTTATTTTTAAGTTGTTTTGTTATTTAATACATGTATTTTCGTTAAGTTTCTCTTGACACAAAGCTTTTTTTTTGTTATTGCAATTTTCGTTCAAGCAAATTTAATTGGCCAAATAACGAATTATTTTTAAGTAACTTAATTAAAGTCAATTGCAAAAGGGTTGATTACCTTTTGTTTCAAACTATAACACATAACCCATCAAAAAATACTTTAAAAATAGGTTAACTATTATACAGTAAAATAAGCGCTTCTGATATCGGTGATGAATTTGGTATGGCGAGTTGACAGTTGGGAGTAATACGTTTTAAATACATAAAGCGCTTTTTGAAGCGCTGAAAATCAGCGACATTTTCAGCAATAAAACTAAAAATATATGAAAAAAAGGTTCGATGTGGATTGGAGAGGACGATGAATGGAGCTGTATCAAATGGGCTAACGTCATGTTGAAGTCTTGTTATTTCATAACTCTAAGTATTAATTTTATATTTTTACTCACTCTTTGTTATTTTAATTTCAACTATTATCGAACTAATCTCATTCTGGTTTGAATTAAACTAATTAATTGTTTCCAAAAGAAAGTAATCCAATTGTCAGTCAGCACTAGTTACGAAATAGTTAAGTTAAAGATAATTTAAATTTTACTCAGTGGTTGAGGCAACGATAATCGAAGAGCAACATACTATGATTGAATACATGGTTGAAAACAACCATATATATAGTTCAAAACAACCATATACATGGTTCAAGCAACCATATGTATGTTTCAAAACAACGACATATATGGTTAAAAATTACAATAAATTGTTTGAAATGACCATATTTATATAGTTAAAAACAACCATATGCATGATTAAAGCAACCATGTATATGGTTCAAAACAACCATATATATTGTTCAAAATTACAAAATATGGTCTGAAATAGCCATATATATGATTAAAATTAACCATATAAATGGTTCTAAATAGCCATATATATTGTCTTATATAATCATATATTTATTGTTTTCTTAACCATAAGTTGATTAAAAATTGACAGGAGCTAAACAATTTTATTATTTAAATTTAAATCAAAAACAAAATTTTTCCACTGGTCAGTGTGTTGAATCTGAAATAAAAATTATTATCTATTTTCACATAGATACATACATATTTGTTGACACATGTTATACTCGTATTTACAATCGGGCATGTTCTGAAAAACATTTCGTGGTGAAATCGGCAACATTTAAGATAGAACCCAACCAAAAAGCTCACTTATTGGAGGTTTTCAGTTGGTTTTTGTTTTTCAGACATTTTACATATTTTATCAGCTATTTTACAAAGCTCCGAATGCACAAAATTGTCCGATTAAAGAACACTTTTCTTCGCTTTGGAAATTTTGCTACTTCAAAACTAAATGGTGTTCAGAACATGGCCGAACATTAATTGACAGAATATATCAGTTTTTGTAATTTTATTTTTTCACACCAACCGCTCACAAAAATAAACCAAACGCTGTCAAGTAAAACACAAAACTAAGAAAAAGCATTCTACAAAGGGATAGAACAAAAACTTTTTTCGAAGCAGAGACCCATGTCTGTTTTATAGCCATAGCTTTATTGCAAACAAAATAGTATAGATAAGAACGATATTTTATTATTATAGAATCATTCTGTTGTTGAATGTTTAAATAAACCATGATTGTAGTCAGAATTTTTTCAGCAATATATAATGTTCTAGCCAGCTATGTGTCACTTTTAATGAAATCTAATAATTTCATGATTAAGGGTAAACATTAGTTTTTTTGCCTTAAACCAATTAAGGTTCACAGTCATTTAACACAATAATAAGTTATTTGCCACATTCAAAAACTGTGTCGAGAAACATGTCATTGCTGATGCAACCATGCCACAACCATATCTTTTCTTTGCGTGTAGCTACAACAGCTCGTTGAAGTCATTACCGTAAACAGCTCATTCAATTTGGAAGACGGCTGCATTCCATTGTCATTGGTATGTATCTAAGCATGTGTGTACAATATTGTATGTGTGCACATGTGCTTACTTTCTCGCATAAAAATCTGCATTGTGGTCAGCAATGTGAAATCAGCTTTTTGTATGCTTTTTTATATACGTTCACTGCTTCGAAATAAGCTCTTTATTTAAACATTTTTCATTAGTGCTGCAAATAAGCATGACCATTTTTACTGGAAATGTTCTTAAGTTCTGTTACGACGTAAAACATTGGTTTCTCACATGCAAATACAGATATATGTATTTAATGAAAATATTGTAACGTTTGAAAAGAATTTCAATTTTTTTACACAAATTTTGATGAATTTCAAAACCATTTCCAAATGTTTTCCTTAACTCTCAGTTTTTTCCGTCCATCATTTAGCTTTTAGACATCAAACGTTATCACACTAAATTTAGTTTTCTGACCAAAATAATGTATTTGCCTTATCTCAATAGGCGATTTCCCTTAGCTCGTGTTTGATATTCTTCCAAACAGTATTCACTAAATACATACAAGAATTGTATGCAGCAAGCAACTGTCAAGTTTTTTGTAATCAAATTTGCGACATATCTGTGTACTACTTCTACTCTACTTATTCTTCCTTAATGTTCAATTTTGGGAAATAAATGGTAATATTTTTATATGAAAAAAGAGAGCAAAGCATAATGGAATGAGTTGCTAATTTAGCTTTGAAATAATATCATTATAGTAACAAAAAAGAAAATATGTGAAATAATTTTAATTAATGATGCTTTGAAATCAGGTTCACAATGACGCTTTTAACAATCAAAAGTGTAAAACTCTACAAGTCTATGTATTTGAATATGTGCGTTAATAATTAATTTGTCAATTTCCATCAACGGCATACAAAAAATACTGCCACACTCATACTTGAATACAAAAATTTTAAAATGCACTTATGCCATCATATCAATTATGGTGATAGAAAATTCAATTATAAACGCTTTTAGTCAGAAAGGAGCAAACTAATGTTCTTTATTATCAATTTATGTATGAGACTGGAGACAAGCAAACATAGATTGATTTGTATAAAAAAACCAATAATTAAGTATCGTTTGAACTTGCATTTGCCAATTTTAAATGCTGTGAAATATTATTTTAAATTTTTATTTTGTGCTATAATATGCTCTGTCGCTTATTGGTAGCGATGCTAGACTGTCAGTCCAGAGGTCGTTGATTCGTTTCCCGCCATAGACCCTGGCTATTTTCCGCAGACAAACCAACTCTCTTCGCGGATTATGTTTGTGTGTAGTTGTGATGTTACAAGTGTGTATGAGCCACATTAATAAAAAAAATTTATAAATGAAAATTTTCTTTTTTGATGCCTTTCATACCCTTACGGGAAATTATTATAATTCTAAAAGTTAGGCGCAATTTTGTCTCATAGTGTTAGTATAGGAAACCATAAAAATTTTTATAGAATTACTATTTTAAATTTTTGGATAAATTTTTTCCGAATTACAGTTTAAAAGTTTATATGACTAGAAAAATGTACGTCATATAATATTGGAGTACGGTTATAATGAAAACCGTGGGACCGGGCAAATTTGTTCGTTATAGGCTAATTACCACCACAGTAAGTTTTCTTGCCAGAAAACAAAATTTTAAAAAATTAGTTTTTTGTTCCTTTATTTATAAAAAGATTTATAAAACATATTTTGTACTTTAACTAAAAACATACACACACTGAAGAAAATAGTTGATAAAAATTTTTGTATACTATTCTATGGAAATGCGTTGTTTCAATAAAAAAAAGTTTTTTAAATTTTCTGTGACAAAGATTTTTTTCTATATTTGATAAACACAATTTTTCAAAATATTATAACTGGTGTTCGTTATAAACGAACTCCACTTTAATATTAATTTTCAGCAATGGAAGATTTTTTCTGCTTCAACTTATACATACAATCATATTAAAAAAAATATCAGTTGAGAGAGTAGAGAAAAAATAATTATTAACAACCGAAGTCCTTGACTTTTTTTACTGCCAACTTAGTTGATTTGTTGTGTATTTTTTCCCAATATTTAATTCCCCTAACATGAGATACTACCATATTTTGTTGCTACCTGTTGCGTCAGCAATCAAATAACAACTACATGTATTTATTATTAATGGAATAAACATATTGTTGTTGTATATTTTTTAAGGACATTAAAAAAAGTTCACCCAAGTTCGATTTGTTTGCAATTAGGGCTGTACAATTTAGTCGGTCAAACCGACTAAAAATGTTTGCTAATAAAATTAGCGCGTTAATCGGCATCTACCGATTCACAAGTTCCAAACAGACAGCGTATGTAATTTAGTTGGCTTAACCGAATTAGCTGGCTTAACTGGCTTAACTGGCTTAGTTGGCTTAACCGGTTTAGCTGGATTAGCCGGCTTAAACGGCTAAACAAGTGAAACGGCTAAATTTGTTTTAGTTGCTTAACGATTTATAATAACATAATATAAAATAGCATAACGTAATATGTTATGTCATGTTATGTCATGTTATGTCATGTTTTATCATGTTATGTCATTTTATGGTATGTTATCTCATGTTATGCCATGTTATGTCATGTTATGTCATGTTATGTCATTTTATGTTATGTTATGTTATTATAAATTGTCAAACAACAGAAGCAAAATTAGCCATTTATATTGTTTAGCCGCTAGGAAATTTAACCGGCTACGCCAGCTAAACTAGCTAAGCTGGTGAAGCCAGCTAATTTTTTTAGCTAACCTTTTCAGCCGACCTGACCTGGCTAAATCTTACAGTCCTATTTGCAATTCAAATAAATTTTATATTAATATATTCATAATATATTATTTTAAATACTACACGTGCCTCCTGAGTATTATTTACCATAGAGAAATTGAAAGAAACGTTTTTAGTCTTACTGACGCATATAAACAAATGTTTTCTGCTATTTTTTATGTATTAAAAAGTAAATGTAAAATAAAAAAATTGGGCACATGCTCGCTCTAGAGGCTTAAAATATTAGAGCAATTTGTGCATTTTTGCTTAAGGACTAAAAGAATCGCATGTATTCTCTACATATTTCCCAAATGTAGAAAAATCAGTTTAATTTTAAAATTTAATACTATAATATTATATACTGTCATATTACTAAACGTATACAATTTTTACTAAAAAATTGAAAATTCGAACTATTTCGCATGCTTTTTTGGAATTAAAAATTTGTAAAAAATTGCCCATTAACCGTTCAAATTTTAAAAGAAGAGGATTGCTATGTTTTTAATAAATAGTAAATATTAATAAAAATTAAAAAATTAAGTTTAGTGCTATTTTCATATAGGTTAATAATATGCTTCTGAAAATTTTAATATTTTTAGAAAATCTGCTCTACTGCCCACATTTTTGAACGGGCGGGTAACAATTATAAACCAGACATATAATGCCGTATGTGGCGCGTATGCTTTAATCGATTTAAAACTTCAGCTGCACTCATTGTTGAAGTCAATTCTTTTGAAATATTAAAAAGAAAAAATTTTTGTTTGAAAAAATTTTAAGAAAAATTCCGAACAATTGGCAAAATCTAGACATTATTCACTATTATTTAAATTTAGTAATTTTTATTATATTTCACGACTACAAGAATTGAGATAATTAAAAATTGTTACCGGAGATGTTTATGAACTAGAGAACAAAGTCTAGGTCGAAATCCAAAATTTTAAAATTCATAGCCAAATATCTTTGAAAATAATAAAAAAATATTAATGAAATAAAATGTGTTAAATTTATCTATTCCTTAAATTTACAACAAGTTTACATTCATTAAAATCTGATAATATTTGTTGAAGTTCTGAGGCCAACAACGGTTTTCATGCCCGAGGTAGTCAACTTTGTCACCTTGTAGCTCACCGTGTGTTTTTTTACTGGGTGGCCTAAAGTTCAATATTCTTAAAGCTGAGGTCCTCCTCTGTGATGTTACAAGCTTTGTTTTTAATTCGATCACAGGTTTCAAAGATACACATTTATTACTAATTTGTTTATATTGGAACCACTGTGCAGCGTGGCATACATTCGAAATATTCCGTACTGCTAACGCAACGTTTAGTCCTTTTTATTTCTATATAATTTTACGAAAAATCTTTTTATCCAATTTTTCCCGAAGTAAGCAATGAAAGTATTTTTAATGTGAATAGTTTAATCTTTATTATCTAAAAATAAGAACAGTGGTCCATCAACCAAAAAGACATAGTTATGTCCGCCGCCGATTTTAAAACTACTGCCGATATATGTGAAAATCTGAGAGCTACTCAATGAAAATCTTAAAAATATAGCAAAATAAACTACATCCTATTTGATATACGTAAAGATAAAAAAAAATTGGGAAAAATATTGCATAAAATCTAAGTAGTTCTGTGAACTAAGGCTGCATCCAATACCACTATCAATATAATAGTAATACTCTGGGTTTGCCGAGACATCAGTATCGACTATATATTTATTGTCGAAACAGCATTAATTTTGTAAGTTCTTTTATGAATAAACGTTAACAGTCGTCAGTTTTTAAAATTGCTTAACTAATTTTTAGGTATATTCTTTCCGACAGAAATTACACAAGCAAAACAGAGCAAAAACAGAATATTAAAGCAAAAGAAAATAATTTTCTTAACTTTGTTAGGGTGAGTTTTAAGCTGACACAGTTAGCCGCAGCAGCTAAATAATGTCCGAATACAAAACATATCTATCTACATGCTCGCAATTAACGCTACAGGCACTAAGGCGTTTACTACACCAACTATAGAATGAATAATGATTAAAAAGGTAGTGAAAGTTTTGTGTTAGACATCAATTAGCAAAGCCTCCTATCTGGCGCGATTTCTTTTGTTAACACTCTTCGAAAATTATTAGAAAACATGACGAATCCATTAAAACTAAAAAATAATTGGAAATAGTAAAAATTAGCGACTGACTTGGTATTGTATCTTAATAAAAAATTTGGTGGTTTGGAATATAATGAAAATATTGTTTATTCAAAGCATGAATATCTCAATTACCGTCCAGATCTTCTACATCAAAAAACATCTTATTGAGTTACTTGACCTTAATGTAGATCTGTATTCCGAAACTACAATAAACATGGTCACCACCACACTTCGTATATGTAGATCTAAAAAGCTTACGTGAAGTTACCTTTGCAGCGTTTGTGAAAAATTGCACTACTCAAGAAATTGACAAAGAAAAAATTAAACTGAAATAACGATACGTGTTGTGAAATGTTTTAAAGTTCCTTATTACGGATCTAAAACTAGTAAAGGCCCAGCATGTACAGATTTTTAGTTACGTAAATTTTTTTTTAACTGCAAAAAAAAAAAGTCCAAGTATCGCAATTTATGATGAATTCTTTAAAATTGGACTTCAAAATCATAATTTTTCATTCGTAATCTAAGCAATATGTTCTTTCTTCTGAGTATAGTTTTTGTATAGTTTGTTTTCGGATAAGTGAGTTTAATCGCTAGGAAATCTGAAATGTCCTATTTCAAATATTTTTTTAGTTAAGTCATAATAAACTTTACAATCGCTTAGAAACTTTGTAATTGGCTAACGAATATATTACGATCAAAAAAATTTGCAATCCATTAATTAGGTAGCTCCTGAGATATGTGAAAAACAACTTCACTTTTAGTTTTTTTTTTGCGATATAACTGAGGTATTAATCAATACAAATTTTCATTAAAATAATGCAATAAGTTAGACTATTGTAAATCTGTTGTATTTTTTTAATGGAGATTTTTTGGAATTCCCCCACCGTTGCAGGATCACAGCAGCCTTGATATCTTATATTGTTGTTTTTAATTAATTTTTGAAAACTATTACCAAAACTGCTTTGTACATCAATACAAAAAAAAAACACATAAATAATAATAAATAATTGGTAAGTATAAGTGTAAGTTGTTTTTCAAATATCTCAGGAACTATCAGATGGATATTACCTTTTTTTGCCCGCAATGTGTTTCTTAGTATGTCTAGTTTTTTAGTATAGCAATCGCAAAAGTATTTTGGGCATATCAAATTTATAGCGCCAAAATTAAGAAAGGACATTTCTAATTTTCTTGCGATAAAATTCAGTTATCCTGACATAAACTGTAACCAAAACAAAAATCCAAGGAAAACAAATTTTGCGCATATTACGGAACTGTAAAAACATTTTATCATTTCGATGTCTTAACTGAAATTATATAGAGAAATAGCAAAAAATTAGTTCTTAGACTAAAAATAAAAAAGTGCATATTACTACTAATTGTGACGTGGTGTAAAAATATTAATAATGCTGTTCTATATTATTTATTTTGACCAATCATATGGACATTATGAAAAGTCAGTTTATTTTTCAGTGTATAGTTGTTTTATTAGAGAATCCGAGAAAGTTACGAGTATTATTATTAAAAAGAAGAAGTCGAGAGATACCCAAGACCTCCTAATATATCAAGAACCGTAATACCCGCGTATTTTCTGACAAAATGACGTCATATATTCAATTTTGAAAATAATCAAGCAACAGAACTTTTCTTTTCGCATGATTTCTGTCGCATCTGAGAGACTATTTTCTTATACCAAATTAGTCATATTATTGATAAGTTTTAAAACCTCTCAGCTTATGCGTAAACTTTAAAAAACTCATTTGAGAATTACAAAAGAATAAGCGAATCAGTCACAGAAACTTATACATAAAAAGACTACAAGCAATTTATATTTCACATGGGCTATCTTAACGTAACCCACAACAAGGAATATCGCAAATAATAAATTCATTACGTATTTATTTGAAATTCGCTTTAAATTCAGTAAATATTTTATTTAATTTTAAACTTTTATTTACACTAAAACGAAACAACAGAAACAAGTTTAATTTAAAGTACATGTGTTGTTTAATTAAAAGATGCTACGTCCTATTTTATTAAAAAATTTTTCTGAACTCACAAATTTTGATTGCTGTTATGAAAAAAAAAAAATTTAGACAATTATTTTATCTGATTTAGTAAATTATTTTGTTTGGATTAGGTTTTTTGTCATGGATTACAACAACAAATTTCCAAGATTTTTTTTCAATAACAAAAACATTTTTAAATTTGAACAAAAGTTTTGTCTGATATAAAATTTTTTATAGCAGATAATTAATTTTTTTTTTTAATTTTGTAAATTTTCCAAATTTTTGTTTGAATTTACAAATTGTTTTATAGGTCTTAATTCATCATAATGCAGTTTAATTTTTTCTGTTTACTAAACTTTAATAAAATTCATTCTTTTTCCCGTTTCGCTTTTCTAGGGGTCAATGTATCATCATGTTTGTACAATTTCTTGAAGCTATTTAAAAGTTTTAATTCTATTAGACGTACTAAGTTATTTACTTTGTCTCCATAAAATGAAATACAATTGTGTTGAAGTGCACATTATAAGCACGAATGAGCAACAGGCTCAATGACTCTGCACTTGAAAAGGGCATACTTTCTGTTGTATTGTCATACAAGAGGTTATTTATACTCTTAACAAATTGAAATTACTGCAGAACGTAAAAGGGTGCGCTTCTATAAACGCAATGCCTTATTAATAATATAATAAAAAAGGTAAAAACTATGGTAAGAGCATTATATAAAAAAATTTACTGTAAATAAAGTTCTGCAGCAAAAAGGGAACAAGTAAACAAGTCGGCTTAAGCAACTTATATTAAATAAACTGAACATAGTAACTACTGAAAAATATAGCGATGTATTCCAATATAATAGGACTCTAAAGGAAAACATAAGCCTCTAGTTCAATGTAGATGCATTTCTAAAATCAACTTTGTGAAAATACAAAACTGTTTTGCAACAAACGAAAAAATAAAACCAAACGTTTTTACTTATTGCCACATAATAAATATCTACAATAACTGGCAGAAAATATTGTGCAGAAATATTGTTTTTTTCCGGTGTTAGAAATTATTCGTTTTCAAAACCCATAAAATGTTTCATTTGTAAACAATAAAATGGTTTTACGATTTTAAATAGCATCCATTTAGCTGGCTAATGCTATTTAATGAAAATAGTGTAACAAATTTTAAAATCTATTGTGAGAAAATCTCATGTAAATGCAGAATATAAAACGGTATAAAATATAGAAGAAAATAGTTGTTTATATATGAGAAAACTAAGCTATAGCTATAAAAATAAGTTGTAGCAATATTTTATGTTGTTTTATATATTCCTAACGTTAACTAGTAGTATGAAGGCTGTACGAAAAATAAATAGATTAATATTGAACATAGTTTGTTTTTCGTGTTGTTTGTTGCGTTTTTTTACGTTTTATGCGTTTAATTTTTAAGTCATCATATCTTCCTTGAGAGATTTTAAATAAATGTTTGAAAACGCTTGGACCATAAAATGCTGACATATAGGCTAGCATAACCTAAAACAAATAAACACTTTTAAATTTGTTTACTTTATTTCAGCGTTTTTTTAAGAGGTTTGATGATTTTTTCTATTAAGTGATTGAGAAGTATGGTTTTAACTTAAGATATGTATAATTTTGTGTGATGTATAAAAAATAGAACTAAAACGAAAAAGTACAAATTCTTATAAATACACACACACACACATACAGAAAAACAAGCGTATGCCTAAAAATAATAATATGCTTACAATGTTTACATCGTTAAGATTATTTATCATTTTCTAACATGACATCAAATATCCTTTGGCTGTTTTCTTTTTGTGCTTAGATTACTTTTGTACATGAGTTCATTATTAAGCTAAAACGTGTCTCGTTTTTTTAACACTAAATCAGCACAAACACATATAAATTTCAGTTATAGAAATGAGCTCTCCAACAATAGTGCAATGATCAGCTAGTAAAAATAAAGGCTGTTTCAAAGAAATAAAGAAAGGAAATTGGAACTAGTAATTTTACAATGGAAATAAAAGTCGGTGGAATATACGAGTTTTATTAAAAGAAAAGGAAATTCGTAAAAGGATGTTTAACATGAACAAAAAGAAAAATTAAATAAAATTATAATGTTACGGACTTCAATTTAATATAATTAATTTGGCTTAAAAAATTTAGAAAATAGTATTACACAATAATTTACAAATTCTTGTTTTCTATTTCGGTACATTCCTTTATTTGAATAAAAGCAAAATCAAGAACAACCAAAACCACGTTGATATACTCAATGATTTTGATATATATTGTTTTTGCATTTAAACTGATATTTCGTACTTCATTTAAAATATATTCATATTCGTCAATAGCTGTTGATTAATAAAACTATATGCATAAATGTACTTATTTGAAAACTAATCATGTATCTTTCTATGTGATCAGATTTATACTGATGTCTGTGGTAATTATTTTCTATTTGTTTGACAGCTAAATAGATGTGTTAATAGTTACTTCATAGAATAACTGTGATAATTACTTATATCAATTATATGTAATAATTTTTTGACAATTCTATTAAATTATAATTTTTAATCCATTTCAATTTATACAATTTCAAAACCACTAAAATAACTATAAATCGTTATATTGTAATGCTGTTTTTGAGATTGGTATTCATACATGCATACATGCATACATACATTGTTTGCAATGTACTACCACCCATCAAAAATTTTACTTACTGGTAGGCAAAAAAGTATGTATATGAGGATTTAAATGGTAACTACTTATAATTTGACTCGAGAAATATTTATTTTTGTTTGAGAAGTTCAAAAAATAAGGGCTAACCCTTACAAATATACTTACAGTGTCACAACAAATATCTAGTTATTATTTAACTTACTTGAAGATAAAAAATAAGTAGCAAATAAACAAAATGAAATTTTTCAAAATTTTTTATACACACAAATATCTAGTTATTATTTAATTTACTTGAAGCTAAAAAATAAGTAGCAAATAAACAAAATCAAATTTTTCAAAATTTTTTATACACACTATATTTTGTTTAAATTTTTCACACTTTCACAGTTTGTTTGTAAGCAATTAAAAGAGTACTACAGATAGGAAAAATGTCGAAATTTTTTGCTGGGTATCTTTGTATATATACACATTGATGGAGCTCAATCCTTTTTGTTTTAAAATGCATAATTACATTACAGAAAGGTAATTAAGGGCGCAATGCGAATAAGCAAAAATTACAAAAATTAATTCCTTTATACAAATAACACAAACAAAGTAGTGGTATTTGTTAACATTCAAGAAATTTCAATATTTTTTTTTAAATGGTTTAATTGCTATATACACAGAAAAAGTTTATAGAAGAGTTTATCTGTGGTTTTCTCGAATAAGAGCGTATGTCTAAAATCCAATTTTGAGGAGAGCTGAAATACTTTATTTTTAATACTGCGCACTCTGTGTGATTTTGATTAAACTTTTTTTTTGGACAGTCATGTAAACATATGTTGTAAGAAGTTTGAAAAAGGGCCAAAACTGAAAAAATCATCAAAATTTAAATAAAACAGTAAAACTAAAAATATCGTCAAAAAGCGAAAAAAAACGATAAAACAAAAACGCGCCAGAACCAAAAAAAATCCAAAACTAAAAAGTTGGCAAAAAACAAGAAAAACAATAGCAAAAAACCAAAAATCCCCAAAACCGAAAAATGCGCCAAAACTGAAAAAAATCGCCACAACTAAAATAAATCGCTTTAACTAAAACTAAAAACGTTAAGAAACGTCAAAAACAAAAAATCGCCAAAACTAAAAAAATCGGCAAAAACAAACAAATTTAAAAAAAACGAAAAATTGCCAGAAAAAAAGAAAAAATATCAGGAAAATTAAAAAAGCGCCAAAAACAAAAAACCGCCAAAAACAACGAAAAATAATGAAAAAAAAATAAAATTAAACAAAAAGCACAACGAAAAAACTGCCAAAGTGAAAAAATGGGATATACATATGTGCTGTCGTACAGAACCATTCGTGTGCGAGCCTAAGTCGCACTTTACTTAATTTATTTTATTTTTATTTTATTTGTTTTTTTTTTTAGTGAAGAAGGCACCCTTCCGATACTATGACATCAGTCTCATTGTGCTAAAATTATATTTTCTGCAAAAAAAAAGGTGAACATATTTATAATTTTTATAAAATGCACAATTTTGAGCTTCAAACAGCCATCTGGGGAATAAATATCATTCTGATATTTTCAGAAATTAAAGATCAGTACTTCAGTGTTATGCTCAAGTGGTCCTGTTTTTATATATATTTTTTTTTGTTTACGAAATATGACATTTTTAAAGTGAAATTTGTATAAAAATATGGGTCAAATAAAACGGATCAAAAATATATGTAGGGATACAGATAAAAGAAATGTTTAGCATAGATATCCAATACTAAGTGCGTTACGTCCACTTAGTGACAATTTCTTATTTTCATTGGTTCGCGAAATATGATTTTTTAATTTTTTTTTTAATGTCACCCTATTTCACATACATCAGAGTATATTAAAAAAAATCGATGTATTATCTTAGTCCTTTGGGCTATAATTGTAAAATTTTTAATAAATTAAATTTGATACTTACGCTGATAGCGACAACATTTATATATAAATTTCATTCAAACACATATATGTACATAGTATATATTAGAGGGCTGCACGAATATACTCGAAAGTACTCGCATGTATCTTTGTGTGTGTATGCATGTGTGTTTTTTTGTATAAATGTGTGTATATATGTATGTAAATAAGTATATTTGGTCGTAGCTATGTATGTACACACATATACATGCATGTATACATAAGTATATATATGAGAACATACATCTATACACACACGGAATTCATAAGAGTACACTCTACGAATACATTTGAGTACACTTTGCAGCCCTCTAGTACATATTTGGCCTGTTCCTTAATTGATTTTATAGAGCATACAACAAAGAAGTCAATATAAAATCCTTTATGTGATAGTTTTTTGAATAATTAACATTGCATTTTTTTCGTCAGAATCTCTATCAATATCATACACAGTTCATTCATTAAGTTTTTCATTAAGTCATTTATTTACTGGCTTATTCATTTATTTGTTCTTTAGTCCATTCGTTTAAATAATTAAAACAAGGAAAATCCGCTATCATTAAAGTTTATTGTTTATGTGTTTTTGTGTGTCGGTATATTGCTGAAAGTGTACGTGAGTTTGAATGTTTCAGTATATTAATTATAATCCTTGTATAATAAAGTGTTCAAGAAGTCAATATTAAAATAGTTTATTATTATTTTATTTTTATAGAGCAAGAACAAAATATCGTTAACATTTTTTCGCAGAAACTTTAATTAAAATTTATTAAATTTGCTATATTGCTTGTTATAATGAAACTCGCTTTTATCGAGCAATGTGTTTGTATGTAAGTGTGAGCGCTTAATGATGCCAGCAGTAATGCAAAGAAATATAATTAAACAAATAACTACTTTTTAAATTAGCTGGAAGAACATTATCAAATAAAATCAAAAAAATAATTTTTCCATAACTTGTATTTCTATAGTATTGCATTTACAAAGAAATAGTATTTATACGCAGTAATAAAAAATTAAATTACCCCAAAATTGATTAGTAATTTTATTGAAAGGAAAACCTTCATAAATGTAATGATTTTTAACGTTGTATTAATAACTTTTTTTATATCGTTCAACTAGTGTATCCTTTCATTCCTGTAATAAAAAGTGCTTATTTAAATGCAAAAAAAGTCATAAATGGAATGTCAATTTTCAATTTATTTTTCTATTTTATTTTTCTTTTCTAATTGGTTGTTGTCTATTGTATAAGTTTCTAAGACTACTTCGTTATTCTAGTGTAATTCTTAAAAGATTGTGGAGGTTTTGTGGAGGAGTTTGTGGAGGTTTGAAACTTTCCAAAAGTATTGTTGAAGTCTGCTAGTGATTTGTTAAAGCAATTATGAAATGCAGGCATATAAACATGCTTAGCCCACAACAAACAAACACTGTTTTAAAATAGCATTGGGAGAATATCTGAAATAAAAAATTTTTTAAAAGCTAATATTGTAAAGTAATGTCATCAATGTGTGTGTCTTTGACACAATATATTGTCAAAATCGAAAGGCTTTCTTGATTCTTACTACAAAAAGAATTGGAAATGGTAGTAAATAGTATAAAAATTTGTTGATCACAAAACAAATTTTTTGCACAAAAAGAGTCAAGTATGCCAAAAAAATTTGTGCTTAAGAATGAAATATGCAAAAACATGCTGTAAGGGATAAAATATTCAAAAATATGCCCTACCGAATCGATGCCAAAATCGCTTAAAACTTCTGAAACGTATAAATATTTTAACGTGTCCAAATACAACATTGCAGTTGTATATTTGCAGTTTCCCTTATAATCATATATTTACTCATGTATGCTTGTATAATTTTTTTCTAAGATATGCAAAATCATTCATTATAACTTCCAGTACACAAAAGTAGTTTCCTGGTTATTACAGGGAATCAATACATAAACATTAAAATGTTTTGAAGATCGAACACATCTATTGCGATAACGAAAATTTATTAATATAGATTAAATTCCCTTAAAATAATGCTTTGCATATTTGCATAACAACATCCAATGGTTTAAATAGTAGAAAAATTTCCCACAATTTTTCAATGATTTTTTTGCTCTTCAGTGTTTGCTCATCTGTATTTGGTTTTTTGTAGCAGCTCTGTATAATATATGATAGAAAAATAGTGCTTTATTTTTTTCGTTATTTCTGATTTCTATTCACTTTCCATACAAACTTGGTGGTAAAATGTAAATGAAACGGTATGTGCTTATGAATGCTTCTGGCAAATATTGAGTTGTAAAGTTATATGTACTTGTAGATGTAAAAGATTTTTTTTTATTACAAAAGTTATGAGTTTTTTGCAATTTTTGGGCGAGTGTGTTTATATAAAATAAATGGTTTTGCAATTTTGTTGAACTTGAACAAATTATGCTATTTTTAGTTAGAACTGTTTGGGAGTCATATACGTATAACGAACTAAATATATGGAAGTATTCAACATACAACTAGCCTGTGAAATATATTGAAAGCCTATTTAATATGATATTTCGAAATTGTTTGCTTGTGAATATAAATTGATTGTTCAGCATTGTGAATAAAATTAAATAAATTTTATTGCAGCCCATGTAAAAATCATTATTTTATGATCACATTGACTTCTTTCGGAGCTAGCTTTTCACTATATATGGACTCATTGTACTTTTTCCCTTTATTACATCGACACTCCACCCTAAGGTCTGCATATATAGCATGCTTATACATATATCTAATTTAATGGGCATTCTTGAAAAAAAGGAGTAAGATAACAATATAAATAGACAAAAAACTAAAAAGGATGAAACATTGACATTTAAAATCGACACTGCATATTAAAGTAAATATATATGTATGTGACAATCATCTCTCTTATGTGACTTCGCTAGAGAGAAGAGTAACTGGCACAAGACAAGTCATTTGACTGGCTCTCAATTAGACCTGTCACTTTTACATAGCACTATAACTCGAGTGAGCTATTTGAAATAATTAGGATACTCTGTGATAGGGTCTAGATCCATATTCAAGGTACTTGTCCTGGGGTGATTACATTAATAATGGTCAAATGACTGCACAAATATTTTTGATTTGGAGAGAATCTATTTGTACAGTGAGAACATTTTGCTAACATTTTTGTTCTAGCTTAGTGATATTTAATAATAAGACTCGGGCACATATTTCCCCACTCCCATTTTTACGAAGGCCATGGTCAATTCATTTCTACTTGCTTTTCCATATTTCATACATTATGCATTTTGGCATTACATCTCCTGTATAAGTCAACGTTTGATATATTGTTGTCACACATCCAAATAAACCTAGTGATCTAATAGCAAAGGCTTTCAGTTTGCTATCAATGTCAGTGGAGGTAAGCCAATTTGGCTACGAAAACAATATTTTCCAATTATTTCGTTTAAAAATGCAAAATATCTTTAGATTCATTAAGCGCAAGAATATTTATAAAACCAAATATACCTTTAAATATTGCAAATTTTGTTGGTATTCTGCCTACTGGCAGATTTTCAAGGCATTAACAAATTAATGCTACAGTAAGTTAGGGCTAATATATGATAACTCTTTTTATTTTATGAGACGGTGAGTGCGAAATTGGCCTAACTTACAAACGTCAAAATACCGGCAAATGTCTATAGAGTGCAGTTGAAGTGCTAAATCGCTATTTATTGACATTTCCAGTTTTGTGGGTTAGGCCACTCATTGCTTCATATAATAATAATAATAATATTATTATTATTATTATTATTATTATTATTATTATTATTATTATTGTTATTATTATTATTATTATTATTATTATTAATACTAATTACAAAATAACCGAGCTCACAGAGCCATATATGATTAACAATTCCACTCAAATATTTAACTCATATTTGCCAAAATAACCCATTCATGCCAATAAGTTATGTATTCTTTCGGTCTTTCAGAACTCTTTGTTAAACAATCTATGCAGATTATAATGAAATTTTATTACACATTTATTAAAAACAAAAATACAATCCTGTACCATCCCAGCAAAAATAAATTTGGTACAAGGAAACAGGTAGATTAATTAGAAGTGCTTCGGAGATCCCATACAAAAATCATGTAATACCGAAGCAGGTTGGTAAGGGAGAGTACCGAAATATTTCTTACCCAGCAAAAACTAATGTGTCAGCCGAAGCAGGTTTGTAAGCGAGAGATTCAGGTTGCTGTGGTTTCTCCTACTTCGAAAAGCACTTCAAACAGACAAGATTTTTGTTCTCGATGTCACAATTTGGAGCTCTTGTTTTCGACATGAAATAGCGCTTCTTTCGCAGCATCTAAAATGCTCTTCATCTAATTATATCATCGCTAAGCTACGGACAGAAAAATCGTGTCATATTACAAATCTCTCTCCTCCATGCAAAAAGCGAGAAATGTAGAAAGAGAGCATGCTTTAAATGTGTTTTGAATTTTTATATGTGTTAGTATTTATATGAAACAAATCTTTACAACTTACTTTGTTGAAAGGTACAAGACTACTGAATTAAATTTTGTTTATTTTGAAGATCGTCTTGAATAAATGTAACAAACCAACTAACTTTGTAATTTAAGCAATATGAACACTGAGAGATCTCTGCCTTCTTTTTTAGCATGCTCAGAAGCTCTTCGAGACATCGCACGTGGAATACATTACATATTTTTTACTGCTTCTAGACAAATAATATATTTTTGCTGGGTATTGTGAATAATAACAAATAATTCATAAAAAAAAAACAAATATGAATAGATTTTATAACAAGTTACCAGAAAAATTATTTTAGAGCAATAATGTAAAATAGAATGGAAACTTTTGTGCAGCAATACTCTGGTTTTGTTTTTTGCTCTTGCAGGAAGTTCTTTTGGACAAACCCAATGATATAAATAAATGATAGATAGTAAATACGCAATAAAACTTATAAAACCCTAAAGAAATTGCTCTTAGTTATTTTAGCTATCAGTAAAGTATAAATTTGTTTCCAACTGGTATTGGTTGTGTTACTCTTTATTGGTAGTATATTGTTAGAGTTTATCGATTTAGAGTTTCATATTATTTTAAAAAAAATTTTAAGGAAACTCTTTATTACCATAATTTAAATGTTAATATTTTGCAGAGGATCATGATGTGAAATTGACTTTTCACAAAATTGTTTTTAAAAATTATATATGTAAAAATGTTTTTATCCGTTACCATGTGCATGTTTGGGAAATTAAAAACACCTTTTTTACGAGACCCGCGATTTTCATATGAAGACTTCGTTTTAGAAGCACTACAATTCAAAAATTTATTTGCTGTTTATGATTTTAAAAATTAAGCAGGCTTATTTTGAAGTTAAAATTATTTCGAGTATTTCTGTCTTTGCTTCAATGGACCACTAAGCGGTATGATTTAGTGCTGGATGTAAGTTGCAATGTTAGATATGAATCAAAATAGAAGTTTATTAGAAACTCCTTGACAAAATGTTGACAAATTTAATTTTTTTTATTAATATATTTTTCCATTTTTTGTTGTATTTGACTAACAAATACTGTTGAAAAAAATATTATTTTATCACTTAAGTTAATTACCAATCTCTACTCCTTTTTTTTGAAAGCATTATAAGTAAGTATTAAAAAAAATTCTTCAATGAAAGGCACGTCTGAAAAAAGACAAAATGTCCTTAGTAATCCTTTAAACTTTGTATACTGTTGTTTTGGAAAAAAGGCTTTTTTGTATTTTTAATATTTCCGCTGCCTCTTTTGATGACCTTCTTAAGACTTTTTATTCAATTTCTGCACGTATAGAAATAAAAAATCAAATACCATTTAACGTCTTTTTATAAGGATTTTTATTAGATTCTCTTGCGTGTTTTAATTCTTTATCGAATCTACAAATAATATTTAATTTCTCTGTATTTTGTAGGATATTTCTTTGTATTTTAGCAGATAGAAATCAAAAGAACGTTGGCTTAGAAAAGCAAGCGAATAAAAAGTTTATCAAAATGACAGCGTGATGCTCATGAGCAATCATGTCCTGACCATACTCGTAAATATAGCTGAGAAGGCAAATACAGATTCATGCATACATGAGTAAGCTGTTTCGATTCTGTTAAAAAATGGGGAAATATATTAATGGAATTTGCGAACTAAATACTAACCCCATATTTATAAATGGTCATTAAAGTTAATGAATGCACTAAAACCGGTTTCCCCATACAAAATTCGTATATTAAACCAACATTAACTTTAATACATTCTTATGAGTATGGGGGTAAGCAAGTAAAGAAAACCATGATTTGCCTCTAAGAATATCAGAATCTCCAAGAAAATTTGGAAAAAAGTCCCTAATGTAGAATTTTTATAAAGTCTATATTTGGTCCAAAGCCCATAAAATGCTTTGGCAAATAAATGGATACTCATAAGAGTTTCTGAAAATTTAATTTAATTTTTAATCCTAGCTTTGGAATTTTAGAATATACAGGATAAATCCAAAACGTTGCTGCGAAATAGGTCGAATTCGTAAGGGTGCAAGGCTACCAAATGTGGTAACTTAGATTAAATACGGAAGTTAATTAAAATTTTATAATAATCGGACTATTGCTTTAGATATGGCTGATTTATTTCCCAAACTTTTTTAATTTGGCCCCACTGTCCAATGTTCAAGATACATAAAATTAAAAATTAGAATTGAATGGCTGACATCTCACTATTATTAAAAAAAAAACCTGTTGTAATTGTTTTGTCAAAAAAGTCAAAATCTCTTTAATCCTTAACATTCTTCTTTAGAAAAACTTCTTGGCATTATATTAATGAGTTTGTTAACAAAAAATTAAACTATCAAATGCATTTTGTAAACAAATAGCAGCATAAGTGCCAATTTATCCTGTCACTGCATTACTTAAACACTTGTAAAATATTTCATTCAAGTTCTGATATTTCTCAACAGATTAAATGTTAAGGAGCAAAGAGTAATTCTTATTGCAGGCACTAAAAGCTGATTTTTCTGGCATTGAAACAAACACAAATTAAGACAAAATAGAAAGTCAGTTTTATATAAAAAAAGTGATTATTTTTATAGCCAAGGAAAAAACGTTTAAATAATACAGGTCTTATAGTTTGAGCCTTTCCTTCTTTCACTGATCTCTGCTATTATTACATTTTCGCCAAAGCATAAATACATTACATTCAAGAATTATAAAATAAAATCAAAATGGCTAAATAATAAAATGAGTAAAAATGTCATAGTAACACAGTTAGCTTATAAATATGCTTCTATTTCAAAGTATATTTCATATTTAAGTATTTCAAAAAAAAATTACTTGAATGTCTTTAAGCTGCTTGTATTTCAACCTTAGAAATACTTTTGTAAATAAAAGTACATTAACATTTTGCCAGTTTTATTTTTTATAGCTCTTCAAGGATATTAATAGGTGCTTAACAAATACATATATCTAGATATATTACAATTTCCTTACGATATTTGGTGGCATAAATTTCAATTTAAAAAATAAACTGGAATTATTTATTGTCACATAATGCTGATGGCATCTTACCCTCATGCACGAACCAACATCAATTTGCATGCATATATAATATTTGTATGCCTACTTTTAAAAATATAAATGCCTATGGAGGAAGTATAGGAAATAAAACAGTTGAATCTCAACAATTCAAAGAAATTTCATATATAAAAATGACTATGAATAATAATGCGTATCCACCTGTTATAGACTTTTTTCGTCATGGCTTGTTAAAAAAATAAAAATACATTACCATGACATATGATTTAGATTTATATTTAATTTTAACTTTCTCTATTATGTAACACTCATACATCTAGTATTATTCGGTACTCCAAATAATGAGGCAGTGAAAATAAACTAATATTTTATAATAAAACAATATAAAGCGGCCCATCCATTAGGCAATATTATGGCATATGTTATTATACATTTTATTGTCGTTTTGACTTATAAATTCCATAGTATTTTCAAAGAAAATATTGGCAAATTTTCCGGACAGTGAAGAGGTAAATATAACACTGAACAATGTTGCCACCATATTACACAATGTTTTTTATTGTAGAATAAAAATTGAAAGGCCTTTTGATTTTAGCCAATATATTGTGCCACCCTCGAATATGACATACACATTGGCGATATTATTTTACGATACGAAAAATTTCACAATTATATTGCATGTGTTTAAGCTACTTAAGAGCTTAGCACGGAATTAATCCACTTGGCTCAACCGTCCTTTTATAAGGACATTACAAATGAGAGAGAAAAGCGGCGTCATGCACATGCATTTCTCTGAATATGTTTCAATATTTTCTCTGAATATGCATTTCTCTGAATATGTTTTCAATATGCTTTGCTGTGTAGCTTCGCAGCTCGAAAGCGTTAGTTGATGAAAACAGTTCCGTGATTTTTAATTGCTTATTGATTGCATTGGAAGAAGCGTTTTTCTAACAAAGTGCAATGAAAAAAAAAACATGTTAGTAAATTATTTACATCCCGTTTAATTTTTATTTTTTGTTTAAAAATAATAGTAACATCTTAGATAAACAACAAATAAATGGAAATTGTGCGTAATGCTGGGTACTGCATATTGCATATTGCTGCGTATTGCATAGTGCATATTGCAGCGCAAAGTCCGCTATCCTTTTAAAAGGACAGTGGTAAGATATACTACTTGCGATCATAGTTTTCATAACATATTATATATGAGTCCTTGTGGCAAGTCAAACCGAAAGGCATTGAAACTTTAAGAAATTTTGGAAGAACTTTTGCCGACAATCGTACCGCTAATATAACAGATGAAGACAGTGCCGATGAAGCTAACCCGTTGCTCAACAGTTTTCCGGGCGGCCAGGTACGTGAAGAGGTAGAAATTAAGCATAACGATGTACATGACTATGAGAACGATGACAATAGCGGCAAAAATATTGATTTAGGGGACCTAGTCCAACGCAAGAAAATGTGTAAGTAAGTATAGATGTTGTTAACAACTTCCAGCTAAGCATGTTTCAAATCAAATGTTTATATAGAAACTACAAATATTTTTAATTAATATTGTATTGATATCTTGTCAATCATAATAAGATTAAATTGGCGTGTTGAATTTTTTTATTTTAAAAAATACGAAGAAAATTACAATAACTTGTTTTTTTGTATTCTGCATGAATTTTAATAATTTGTACAAAAAAATATCAAGTATTTTCATATCAGTCTACCGCGTTAACACGTCAGAACAGATCCACCTGGCAAGTGGTGATAAGCAAAATATACATGAGCACTGATGATGGAGGTGTATAGTCGGCTTACTAAAGCAGTGCTTCTATGTTCTGCTGTGTGCGTTGAAAAATTAAGTTGATGCTAATTTTTCCCTTGTTCCTAGGAATATTAATTATACCCAATTCTTTGTGAACATAATCATACTATTAGTCAGATAAATCATATTACATTAACATAATTTAAAATATGAATTGAAATTTAAGAGGTCATGTGGTAATAATTAATTTTGTTATAAGAAAGAAGTTCCTTTGCACAAGAGTAAGCACATCTTTATTTTGCCAATTATTGGAAATTATTTTTAAGAAATCATTGCTATTTTCCAATTTATTTTGTGTTGACTTTTATTTATGCTGTAAGCTGCAGTACTAGTAATTTATAGTTAATTTTCATAAAATTGTTATATACAGTGAAAGAATTTAAATGTTCACTGGCATAGATAAAAGCCTCGGTTTTAATATTATTAAAATAAAAGCATACCTGTAGCATTCTAGAATATTTCTGCTTTACCCCCACATGCAAAAAAATAAAGTGTGCTTTAAGTGTACATTAAAATAAATTTTCTATGGAAATTTAAGCTGAATTTCAAACAAACAAAAACAAAATCTAAGAAATATTGTTTCTGTGGTCAGATGTTGTAATAGCCTGAGTAGAAAAACACAATTATTGAATAAAATCTAAAAGGCGACTTGAAAAAAATTTAATTCAAAATCAAAGACTATTATACCCCTCATCAGCGTTTTTTTTTCACTTTGTCCACTTGTCAGGGTAGACATATGAACTATTAAACAAATTTTGTTGCAACGAAATATATTATGTGAAGTTAAATGAACATGTCTTATATTCATTTACAAGTTAAATGAATTTTGATTAGTATGAAGTTGTTCATGTCTGACGATTATTTGTTCCAAATACTCCTTGTTTCAAAGAAAATAATTCATAAATATTGTTAAGTTATATATCTGTTTCGACTTTGGCTCTTATTGGAAACGTGTGTTTCATTTCTTACGGGACATATAGTGATCGGAAACATGTATTTTAAGAATTCTCAATTTGCGATAAGAACTGGGTTTGGTCCAACTTTGTTGTTTTTGATAACAATGTACAACAAAATCATATGTTTTAAAATTACATGGCTCTAACGACTGATTCTGGTAGAAACTACCAAGAAAAGATACAAATGTATCGGCGTTTTGAAAGTTTTTACCTGGGACTCATTTTAGAGGAAGTTGAAGTTCTCCCTGTCTTGCACATAGTTATAATGACTGGGCATAAGAAATCTTACAAGCCTAGTTTTGAAAAAAATTGCAAAGCAACTTAACTAACTAAAAGTTCCCAAATATTTTTTGGGGCATATTGTAAATATGGTAGGACTTGATGATGACTTAACTCAATATTTTCTTAATTAATAGCTTTTGAAAAAACATTTATAGAGAAAAAGATACTTAGCGTTAACTCTGCCTGGCGTTAGCCTGCCGGTCCCAAGCCCCGATAAAGGAGGAGGCTTCAGGTAACGGGAAACCCCTACCCTGAGTAAAATAAATGCGTTCCTCCAGCTTTACCGGAGGTTGCTTGCTGCAGAGGAAAAATTATCATAGGTTTTTATTTTAACACACATGTGTTTGAATTAGTTTTTAAATTTTATTATTATTTTCTTTGGTTTTTAAATATTCCAATACAAAATTTTGGTAGAAAAAAATGCGATTTTTTTCTTATTAAATATTTACGAATTTTAGTGTTTAATTTTACGAATTTTGTGATAGGTCCCATTTCCGTAAAATAAATGTTTGAATTTATGAATTTAGTAATAGAATACGAATTAAAGTTTTTTCTGTGTGGCCTGATAAGTCGAATCATAAAAACAACATTATCAACGAAACCATACAATTAAAAAGAAATGGACTGGATAATACGGCACAACCTATTGGCTATCGCACAAGGACAAGATTTGGATCATGGAACGTGAGAACGCCATCAGAAACGTTGCGCTTGGGGCAAGTGTGCAGCGAAATAGATAGATATCGGCTTGATTTTGTAGGACTGAGTGAAGTTAGATGGAGAAGTAGATAAAAAACAGCGTACTGACTCTGGCCACCATTTTATCTTTAGCGGCAACCCGAACTCACATATAACGGTGAGGCCACACGGGCGTTTTTAAAACGTGGCGTATCTACTTTTTATATTAAATTTGAAGTTTTAAAAATTGAGAACTTTCAAATTTAATATAAAAAACAGCAACGCCACGTTTTAAAAACGCCCGTGTCGCCACAGCCTAAACGGAGTTGGTTTACTGCTCACAAATAACATGAAGAAAGCCTTGATGGAGTACAATCCAATATCCGAGAGGCTACTCACAGCCCGTATTCGCACAAAATATCAACAGAAGCAGCAGACAACGACACTAAAAATGCTTTCTATGAACAAATGAACAGAGCAGTCGCCATCGCACCAAAGAGCGATATCAAAACTGTCATGGGGGATATGAACGCAAAAGTTTATCGCTAGAAGCTCCTTCTCTGAAGTAGCTCTCTTCCCATACGTGCTAACTAAATAAAAAAAGGTATTTAGCGTATATATATATATATATATATATATATATATATATATATATATATATATATATATATATATATATATATATATATATATATATATATATATATATATATATATATATATATATATATATATATATATATATATATATATATATATATATATATATATATATATATATATATATATATATATATATATATATATATATATATATATATAAATATATATATAAATATATATATATATATATATATATATATATATAAAGTTTTTTGGGGCACATAACTAAAATCTTTCTTAAGTCGACTAAGGCTCTTATCGAGTATGACCACTGATGTAAGCAACCAAGTTTTTCCAAGTGTATATTGCAGTATATAAATCTTTGACAGCTAAAGTATTACCTAGCTACAATAAAATACGAATACACAACTTGCAACACACAACAGTTGGTACCACGGCAATTTCTTCTTGAAAGTTCTTAGCAGACTCTTTTTTCCTAAAGCTTATTAGCATTTTTATAACTTCCTTATTTATTTACAAAAAAAGAGCGAATAATACTAATAAACTTTTGCTATAAATTGTACAAAAAAAAAGAGTTTATTGTAAAAATAAAAAACCTCCAGCATACTCGTATAGTACTTAAGAAAACCCAATGGTCCAAAGCCTATATATAAACAAATTCCAAACAAGTTTTACCTTGGAATTTATTTTCCAATGCAATAAAACAGCAATATATTTAAATAAATACAAGTAAAAAAACGTAATAAAATAAAGTCATACTTATAAATTTCCTTATAAGGACAAATGGATATGGCAAGCAAATAAATTCCAAAAAAGTTGGAGTTTGCTATTTTTAAAACAAATATATAACTTAAGCCAGTAAATAGCCGTTTATCAAAAAGTTAAATTTTTTTTTAAACTATTGAAATTAAAAAAGCAGTACTTTTATATTATTTATACAAACCCTGTTTTTCGTGGTGCCCATATCGAAGATGCTACTTTGTTGTTGTTTATTTAATTTTTATTGTATTTTTTTCCATTCAAATAACTGTACTTTAAACAATAATTTTTGATATGGAAAAAACCGCTTGTATAGTCATTGCGGTTTGTTAACATTTTTGTTCTAATCAAGTGATGTGTCCTGTGTTCACCGCTAACGACTCTGGAACATATTGTTTTACTTACATTTACACCAGTTATAGGACGAGTACGATGAATACAATTTGTACAACATTACACTAAATTCGTCAAAGTATTTTGATTAGCACCAAACTTTATTCGAAAAATAAAGCAAAAGAAAAATAGCAATAACAGCATTTTTATCAAAGCCTGTAAGTTAGCAGTTTTGTGTTAAAGTAGCTAAAAATTGTATACATATTTTACTAACACATTCATATTACAACCAACCGATTGGAAATACAATTGACATTTTCTATTACCATTTAGACTCTATACAAGTAAACACCCATCAAGAGCAGGAGAATAAATGTGTGGAAACTAATGGTCATTTGCCTTGGGTGCAATAAGTATTACAATTGACAATGTAACTTACTAGGCTCAAGTTGCTCTTACTGGATTGGTAATTTAATCAAGTTCAGAATATTGAACAATAAATGGCATTTAAAAGGATGTTTGCAATACATGTCTAAAAAAGAGTCATAATAACGAAAATCAAGTTTGATGAAAACTGTTTTACTTATGTGTTTGAATGTAACAGTAAAGAGTATTGATTTCTGCAGATATGCATATACTTGAGAAGATACGAAGTATTGATACTTGTATAGGTCCTTAAAAATGATTTCTACATTTTACTTTACAATTAAAAATGGAAAGTTTAATTTTATTGTATATTTGATGGCATTAATTAAACTATTGGGTGCTGATGTACGTGTTTTCATTAAAAATAGAAAAAAACATAAGAAGAATCCTTTTTATTGATAGTTTGAATTTTTTTTCGAATAATTTTTTGGGTTCCTTTACATATTTTAAACAGTTTTTTTTTATTCACTATCTTATTTTAATTGTGTAAGCAAAAAAAAAGAGAAAAATTAGAATAACAACATTAAAATCAGTGTAAAATTGTTAAGCGCAATGGAAAAGAAGGCAAGCTTTCAGCCCCACCATTAAAATTTACCAAAGTATGAAACTATGTCACACTTAAATAAAAACATATACCGAAATAAAAAGAAAACTTAAAAACACTTTTAAGATAAAAGATTATTTAAAATGAGAACGTTTAACTGGCTTCTTTAACATTTTCGAATTATTATATTATGACATAAATATTTGACTGAAATCGATGGCACGTTCTCGCACAGCATACGTTGTCATGGCAACTATAGAAAACTCCGCTTCCTGTAAAAGTAACGAATTCAAATAAATCGGCACGTAATCCTTAAAACGTAAACAAGTAAGCAGAATCAAAATGATGAATACTTATAAGAGGGAAAAAGTCAATTAATGATTGACAGTAATGAAGACATAAAGAGTTAATTAAATATACTCGAGGCACAAATTCACCAATTCTTCAGTGGCAATAAATATTCTCTTAATACAAGTGTATCTCATCTGAAATATACACAACCACAAAAATTATTTAAAAAAAGGATAAAATGTAAAGAAATAAATAAATAAAGTGTGGCCTGGTGGACATTAGATTAACTATACGAAAGGAAAATTTAAGAAAAATTAATAACGATGTAACAATGAAATAATTTTAAAATCATTTGGTGAGATCCCAGCTACAGCATCTTTTATACTGTAGCGCTAAAGAGAAGCGTCACAATGTAAAAGAACTTCTGCTCAAAAATGCACCATGCTTTAGTTTAGCAATATAACGATCTGTTGGAGTATTGAATTGTAATATTTTTTCGAGAAAAGAATATCGTTTTAGGCATGCAACGTTTCTTAGGAAACCAGTCACCAGTCATAGGACAAGTACCTTCAACATAATTGATACATTTCGCTCAGGTTATGAATATCTTTATAAATAAAAATGAGATGGTGTCAGTTGCTAAGCGCATAACTTCAGAACCGCTTGACCGATTTCGCTAATTTTATATAATTTTTGTAATGTGTGTAATAGTCTGAAAAAGGTTTTTGTGGAAAGGAAAATTGGAAAAGTTGGTTGGAAAATTGAAAACTTATTTAGACATGACAACGTCTATCGGGTTAGCTAGTTAGGAATATAAACCTACGCGGAGTCCTAAGCAACTTTGCCCTGAAAACAATGTTTCTAAAATGGATTTCGAGCTGGCGGAAATGAAAAATATGTTGTAGGTGATTAGTTAGAATAAAACCTTAGAGTGATTGGGCCAGACTGGGAATAAAATAAAAAAAGTATAGTACATCAGCCTTGCCCAGCTAAGATTTTACTACTAGACCGGGTGGTTCCCAAATAGGGTTTGCGATTTCCTAATCTTTTGCACTTCCCGGGAAACGGGAATGAAAAAATCGCGTTCTCTGGAATTCCCGGGATTCCCGGGAAAAGTTAATTTTCTAAATAAAGTAGATTTATTAAGTGAAAATTGGCAAAATTTCGGTTGTTTTAATAATGTAAGCATTTTTTTTAAGTAAAAGTTAATGTAAAAGCAATTCTAAAACAAATTTTTAAGAATTTTTAAGTCTATTCAAGCAAATAGAGTTTATAGTTAGTACACAGAAAGATAGAAAGATACCCTATAAAGACTAATTGGCGACTATTACCGCAATAAGTTAAAAATGTTATTTTAAGCCCTCCAAATCATTTTATAAATAACTTGCGTAATGATTCTTAATTTTTTTTAACCTTTCCGGAAGGATTATTATCGTTAAGTACAAGCAAATTACAGTACAATATTCAGCTGCGCCGAATTTTATATGGCCTGAGCCACAATCTGTCTAAATGTCTTTGATTTTTAATGTTATTTCTCTTAAGATAACTCTTTCAGGGTTTCCATAATAGCGTCGACTTATAACAAATTTAAGTAGGGTCAACTCAAAGTTTTTACAGCTTATATGAGCTTAGAATTTCCACTACACTTTCGAAAATTTGTTCGCTAATTCTGCTTAAAATCACTCAAAGTTCGTTTAATATCGCATTATTTACTTTAGGAAACGACTAGAGCACATCAATTATTAATACTTATAAAAATTATTCCACTTTGATCGGTTATATTGATTAAACGACACTCATTATTAAATTCATCTTGCATGAAATTTTTATGAAATTTCGGTATAAGTTTGAACCGTTCAGGATTTTATTTTGTTAAAAAAAAAATTGTATGGACATTTTACTGCCAGTTTATCGATGTCGAAGGAATTCCATCTTTCTTACAGTACCATTTGAAACAAAAACTAAATTACAGAATTTGTTTTTGTTTTAAATGAAATTACAAGAATGAAAAATTTCCTTCTAAATTCTATAAATATATATGCCAAAAAGTCCATATGTTTATGAAATAACTTGTACTTTTAATATCCCGTTTTCCCGGGAAATCTCAAAAATTTCCCAGGAATATTTTAGTAGAATTTTTTCGGGAACTCCTGCCCGGGAATTCCCGAATCCCAAACCTTTTTCCCAAATTGTGATGCCTTTATTATAGGAAAAATTACAAAAGAGCTTGAAACAGTTTGTATGTACACCGACGTATACTTAATATTTTATCAATAGATTGAATAATGATACTCATACGCCTTAAACTAATGAGACAATCACTGCAACCAATACATTGGTTGGTTTTATACGAACTAACTTACTTATTTACAACATATTTTGGTATTTCCGCAAGCTCGAGATCAATTTTAGACCCATGGTTCATAGGTCAAAGTAACTTAAAATTCTTCGTAAAATCATGTCCTCCTGTGATTTTTTATTTATATTTTGCACCTATAAAATTAGCGTCTATTTTGCAAACCCTTGTTTGCTCTAGTAAATGGATATCAATGAATAAACGTTGACAAAACATATACCAGTTTTAAAAATATTTAGTTTTAAAAATATTCAGTTCAAGAAAGTACATTATAATTTCACTGAAAACCTATTAATCAAACAAATTTAAAAAATTCAGAAAACTAGCTAAAGCCCGTTATACACGACATGTCTTTTACATCTGACTTGTCAAATTTCCTGATCTTCTGACATCAACTGCTTTGGTATTGCCAGATATATATGCCCTGGAAAACAGTCAGCGACTGTTGACTATTGGCGGCAGCTTTAGCTGCCTGCAGGTAATATTTTATTAGAGCAATATATGAATATGCTTTAAACTAGCTTTGTCTATTGAATAACAATTATAAATATAAGAGATGTCTCTTTATTTAATAATACAAACTTAACATCTTCGAATTTACAGAAGAAAAAACTTAATAAAGTGGATAAATCTTCAGTGCTTCTGTAGCGCAAGTAATTTTCCAACTATTGTAAACAAACATGATCAATGTCAGACGTAATGGTATATATATTTTTGTGAGCTGATATGATAAATCTTCTGTTAAATAACAATTTAGACAGATATGCAAAATTACAAATGAGTGACAAAGGTGGCCATTCAGATGTAAATGGGTGTGGATGACCGTCTTAATAAATACTATACACTTTAATACAAAAGACTTATTTCAATTTATTGAATAAGAAACCAGTTTAAATACGTGTAACTACAAAATTAGCTTGAATACATGGTAGGAAGTTCTACTCCACAAGCAACAATAAAAAGAGCTTGGAATGTTTGAATATGAGATGATAAGAGATGAGTGAAATGGTGTAGCGGTCATCGAAATCAGTAGTACTGATAGCTACTGCTGGTCCGATTAGGCATTCTAAACCGTCCACTTTTAATAATAATTAGAATTTACGTAATTATTATTTGAACTAAAAATGTGTATAAGTCGGAAGTTGTTATTATTTGGCTTAAGTTCACAATAATTGAATTAATGTAAATTTAATTTATTTTTAAGAGTGGAATATTAGAAAATTTAATCCGACTAGCAGAATGGACTAGTACTACTAATTTCGACAGCCGCTACGCTGTCATCATTAGCGTCCTTTGTTCCACTCTAAAAAATAATTTGAATTTAAATTAATTCAATTATTGTGAACTTAAGCCAAATAATCATAACTTCCGACTTATGCACATTTTCAGTTCAAATAATAATTAGGTACAAATATTAAAATTTGCGACGGCACCCGCAAAAAAGTTTAATACATGTGTAGTCTCTGCGGTCTTATTTAAAACTGAAAATCAGAATCCAAATTATGACATAAAGAAGCCTGTTTAAAAACAACAACAGCTTGATTTATCGTGGGCGGAGCTTACGCACAAGCAAAACCAAAAATAATAATAAGAGTTGGAAAAATTGTAATAAAGAATCAGAAGGAGAAATTTGTTCGGCTCACCATATTAATAACACAAAAAAAAGGAATGGGATAACTCATGGCCTATTTCCTCATAAAATTTGGTTAAATAGCTGATGTTTCATTAATACTAGTATCCACGATCAAACGTGGTAAAAGCGAACAAAGGACGCTGATGATAACAGCGTAGCGGCTGTAGTAATCCATTCTACTAGCCTGATTAGATATTCTAATATTCCACTCTTAAAAATAATTTGAATTTACATTAATTCAATTATTGTGAACTTAAGCCAAATGTTATTATTATTCCGGATTAGAATTTACATTAATTTAAATATTGAACTAAGCCGCAATTATAATTTTGTTTGACTATCGATATATGAGTACAAAAGAACAATCTAAAATTATACATAATATTTTTTATAAAAACTGTGGAAGTTACTGATTATAAAGAAATTGAAAATAATATCACATTTATGTATGAACATTAGGGTGGATCGTTGATACTTTTTCGATTTAATATGCTAAATAATACTGGCACATTGCATTTTATTCTTAGTTATATGAGAAAAATAATGAAAAATATTGGGATCTAAATTTAGCGCCCCACAGCAGCTGCAAAATTTTACAAGGCTTTATAGGCTGATTTTGCTAGAGCACACCAAAAAAACATGTACGAGTAACAGCGTTTTGATAGTGTAAATTTTGTCCATTATTTTAGAGGGAATTAAAATTCCCTCCCTCCTTTTGCACATTGTTATAGTGACTCGGTATACGAATTATTGTAATCCTTACATTTTGGGTATGAGGTGTATTCATATGTTTTCTGTCAAACATTACGAAAAACATTCATGTGGAAAATTTCAACCCTCTAACTCATCGCTGTATAAGTGTTTTTTTTTTTTTTTTGAAAAATGGCCAAAAAATTTACCCTAAAATAAAAGAAAACAGAATTCATTCTTTGGGTATGAATCCGCTTTCGTAAGTCTAGAGGGCTAAAACATGTGCCGAAACAAAAATTAAAAAAATTATACTTTGATATATATAGCTCGATTGAATGACCCTTTTTTCCATTATACAGGGAAGTTACACCCTAATGTACATATTCGGCCAAACAACTATTTATAGATTCCTAAATCCCTTTGTAGCTTCTTGCGGCTTTTGCGTCCTGCTTTGACTTTTGTTGGAACATTATGTAAGTACATGCACTTTTGCACAGTTGGAATTAGAAATATACTGCAGTTTAAGTACACAGTGTGGTGTCAGATCTAATCAAAGGCTCATTTATTTCAATTCTATAAAATTTGATGAGTATTACTTTCAACCGGATTGTGTATTCATTGCACATGTATCTATAGAATTGTACAAATGCACACAAAACTACAAATGCTACAAATATGTACACATATGAATTTATCTACTACACTAGGACATGCAATGATTGAAGCAATTGTAAAATAATATGTCACTTCTACAAATGAGTGTGAATATTGTTTGTGTTTCTGGAAAAAGTATATTATGATCTAATAATACTTTTTTTTTTGTTTACGTCCTTCTCAGTTTCATCAACACCATTTTCATCAGCATGAACAGTATAAAAAGGACTATTGTTCTTACACTTGTGTTTCAAAGAAAGGAATTGTTGTAAAATATTTTATTTTTGACCACTTCGATTTTTATTCATATTGCTCCATTGTTCTGTATTCTTGTAGTGTGTCTCCTATTTGTTATTTTCTCTAGAGCTCCCTCACACTGTGTACGCCAGATTGCATGCATATGGCGTACAGTGCTGTTGTTCAAGATCTTGCTCTGTTGACATAGAGAGTAGAAGTATTTCAGAAGAAGAAATATAAAAATAATGTAAAAAATAAAAATCAACAAAGTTTATATTATTTTCCTTTTTGAGTCACGTTTGTTTTGTTCGGTTTTCCTTGTTTTAATAGTGCAGACTTTTAAGTTTTTTATGTTGTATATACGAAGATGTGCATATGTGTGTATGTACCTGATGTTGTGTTTTGCTCTTTGCTTCGCTTCCTTAATTTATATTTGCATTATATTTTTTTAAATCCATTAAGTAGTTTTCTTAACTTAATACAAAACATAAATTAAATCTTAAGGAAAATGAACAACGAACTTTCCATGAAATACTCTTTCATTATGTTATTTTTGACTTTCAATTTTATAGGAACTTATATATTTGTATGTAATTATGGTACGTCTCCGTTCTACGATAACTCCTTCTATGTTTTGCCACCAAACATATGACGCAATACTACTGTGTGCCACTACGTTGCAGCGTATGAGCAATATTATTGCACAGATATTATGGTTAACATTACTCATACGTTATACTTGAATTTTACACTTCCATGTAAAACTCAATTAGCCAATTCACAAAGTGTCCTATTGCGTCCTATTTGTATTATTGCGTAAAATTGTGCACAGAACAAAACCAATATGCGCTTTGATTAAAAAATCCAAAGAATTGGGTAAAAAAATGTTTAAATTACAACCTATTAAAAAATCGTATATCCAAGTAAACGAAATTAGTTGAAGTTTTTTTTAAATTTTCAATTAATGTAATAAGATATTAACAAACACTTTACTTGAAATTTTCTAAAAAAAAAATCGAACAAGATTATGAATTGAAACTATATTTTTTGACAGAGAAGTAACAGAAGTACTTGACTACTGGTACCGCACTTGTCTTTAAGGTAACCAATAGAAAAACAAATGATTATGTACTTTTTAATAAATTTAAAAAACAAATAAATTTAAAAAATAAATAAATATAAAAAACAAATAAATAATTTATATTTTGTTAAAAATTTAATATTATAAAAAGTATTGCATTGAGTATGCATAAGAAAAAGAGTTGAATGGTCAAAAGTGTCAATAATTTTCTACTCTACATTGTTTTCAGTTGGTTCCCTAATTTTACTAGTTTGAACAAGTTTTCCGTTCGTGTACTTTTATGGGGAACAGCTTTTCTGAGAATACACTTTTTAGTTTACTCAGTAATTACTCATTTACAGCATTTTACTGCAATAGTAAACAAACGGACCTATTATTTAATTTTACTTTTAACGTTTATGGCAATATATAAAGAAATTTATTATTCAGGCTTATGTTCGTTCAATTTAATTTTTACAATTAAATCATTTTTTATTGAGAAATAATTTTTCAAAGCATGTGGCAATTGAAAAGTACAAATACCAATATCTTGACTTTTGTAAAGGTCGAACTGAACATCGATGTTTTCGGGATTAACCACAATCCCATCGTCAGAGCTCTCTATACTCTAGGCTACTCAGCCCCCAAAGTCAAGCGGTAAATATCTGGCATTAAACCAATTGCATTAAAGCTCTATGCTTCCTGGCTTTAAGCTTATTTTATGGTGGCTTAGAAATTTACCATACTTCTCACTTATCCTAATCAACAACCACACTTGTGCTTTTTTGTTTATATTTCTCACCCAAGATTGGGAAAGCTCCTTTCTCTAGTTCTTAGGGTTCACATATGTTTTGTTTCATCCGTATTACACATTTATGGCAATATTAATATGGTAATACAACAGGTCGGTCAAAGTAGTGCTACTTGGCCTTAAATAGTACTTTATTACTTATCACTTTTAAAAGTTTTGTGAATTTACTAAATATAATCATGTAAGCCACAAATTTAAAATATTGGCTTTCCAGTTTGAAAGAAGTTAAAATTAAGTTATGAGTTCTAGTCGAACTGTGTGGGCTTATATTTAAAGAAATTTAAGTATTTTGGGTTGAATTCGGTTTTAATTTAATTTTTAAATTAAATTTTATTTTTATTTAGAGATAAATTTGAAGCATGTAGACAAAGAAAAAATTTACTGCACGGAGTGTTGAACTGACATGTTTCGATAGCTCCCGATAATCTCATGAGAATTCTTTTCCGCTTAGATCACTCGACCAAAGTCGGTGGTTTGCAGTCAAGAGTTGAATATTATCTGCCTTTAATCAATTCATACTGTTACTCTTAGAGCTGTATTTCATTTAATAGTTATTGATATTCACTTTTTTCTTTATGCCTTGTGTTAAGCTTCTAGTTATTTCTCTATTCTAGTATGAATTATCATTGATAGTTATAAGTACTAGCGTGTGAATGTTTGTTTGTTCAGTTTATTTGAACATGTACATAATTTTTTGGTAGGTGCCTTTAGAGTTTAACAATTAATTTATGAGTTTTAGTTGAACTGTATCCGTTTATATCCAAAGAAATTTAAGTATTTCGGCTTCAGTTCGGTTTTAATTTAATTTTCGAATTAAATTATTTATAGACAAAGAAAAATTTGACTGCAAGGACGGTTGAACCGCCTAGACTGTTGAAAAGAATTCAGATAAGTTTAGCGGAAGCTATAGAAACAAGTCAGTTTAACACTCCGTGCAGTCAAAAAAAATTTGTTTTGTCTAGTTGCTTCACATTTATCTCTAAATAAAAATATAATTTTATTGAAAAATTAAACTAAAACCGAACTCAAGCCAAAATAATTAGATTTATTAAGAAATTAAAATTGTTTATGGTTGTTGGAATTTCCTGCTTTAAAAAAGCGGGGCACACATATGCATATGTGAAATACAAGAATTTCTCTAGTATTGAAAGATATGATAACCAAGAAAATAATAACAAAATAAAAAAAAAACGAGTCATATGGCTTACAAAGTTAATGTATGTACTAAGAGTCTCAATTGTTTTTCATTATTGTTTTTTAGCAAAAAATTTAAAAATTCCATAAAAGTCTTCCATCTTATGTGTGAAAGCATTTCTTTTGTTATATGGCAACAATAGATATCCTGATACATATCCTAGGCGTCAATGTATTTTGCTACTTATTTGCCGATAATAGCTAAAGTCATACAATAATAACAATGATAATATAAAATGACACAGTAATAAAAGCGATGAGATGAGCAAATAAAGTGGTGGTAGTAACAATAGATAGTTTTATCCGACAAGAACTTGGCATGTTAGTAAAACAATACTTTAGAAACAATACTACAACAACGACTTTTTCTATAGATTTTCATTAAATGCAGACACAAAACCCATACAAAATGCGTCAGATATTTCGAAAAAATGTGTGAAATCTCGCTTAATATGGTGATATAAATGCATATAGAAAGATTAAATATATTATTAACTGTTTAAGATATGTGTATATGTTCTGTTGTAAGTATAATAAGGAAGGAAGATAACCTGTCACAAGGCAAGTCACCGTTCGGTTCGAAGTTTTGAAAGTTTATATGAGAGAGATCTGTCACTTTTACATGGGGTTGTCTTTGGTTTAATTAAGATACTCAATAATAGGTTCTATGATTTAAGCTTGAGCCAATTGCCCTGTGACGGTTATTTAATTAAAGTCTTTTCGATTTGGAAAACATCTTTAAACAAAGTATTAAATATAAATACATTTTTTTATAAAACTCAATGAATAAAATTTTCACATATGAAAGTAAGATAAAAATATTTCCAATGTGCTTTTCCTGTTTTAAAATTTGTTTTTTTGTTTGTTTTATGTTTGTCCTAAATCTGTTCACAGGCGTGGATGTAAATGGCTGTGTGCTTGGAAGTATGTTTTTTTTTACATCCGGTTATTTTGGCATAGTTTTAGAAAACGGAAAATCATATAAAATAACAAATAGGAATAGGTATGCTTTATAAATTAGATTTAAGATTTTATAGTACTTCATCTTAGCAGGTCATTTTCAATAAAGGACACTTAAAATTATAGTTTCATTTGTGATTAATTTTTATACTTTTAAAAGTTATATGTAAGCTAAAAGTATTCCAATTTTCTTAGGGCCCTACTTGGGAATGTATCATATAGTCCACAAAGTGTTTTCTCTCTTAATAGAGTTACTCCTTGATTTGTAATAAAACATTACTCGCTTTACAGTTTACCAATAGTAGCACAATTTTTCAGCAGCATATACTAATAAAACTATATCCATTATATCCATATCCATGTAAATAACAAGTTCTTTGATTCGATGCAATACCTTTGTATGCACTATTTTCCATAATTTTTGGTCGAGATATTGTTTTAGCTACCTCCTGTGGATAACGAATGCTTTGTTTCTATAAGCAACAAGTTATTGCAAAAATAAAATATCAAACAGTTTTTTTAGTATAAAAATAAACGTTCACTAGGAACTAGCGACAGGCGTATGATTGTAAAAAATTGCATTTTTATAAAAACTTTTGTAAAAATTTCCACATGCCGTCATCAGTCATAAAACACACTTTTTGCTTGTTTTTTGTTTTGCTAACTTTAAAAACATAGGCGAACAATATATACATTGCTGTTGTTTGCTATAGAATAAGTACAATTGTAAATAAAAAAATTTTTTTAAATAAAAAAAGAGTTTATTAGTATTTTTTGTTGCTATTTGGTCCATTATGCCTTTTGGCTTAGAACAGAGCAAATCTAACAAACACAAAACTGTGAGGTAATTGAGATTTGAGCTTTTGCGTATTATATACCCTTCATGACAGGGGGGTGAATATAAAACAGTTCGTCATGTCATTTGTAACCTCTAGGATATTCATTTTAATCTCTTTAAGTAAGTTGAAGAAGTGAAATGGATCACTAATTAAAATGTCTACTTAAATTGTGCAATGATCTGTCGAATATTAGGTTGAAAAATTTGCTATACTGGAACGGAAAATGAAACGACTACTGCACTGTGATATACAAAAATTAGTCAGGGGCTCTCATGCACTAATTCTATTTTGCTAGAGCCCATAGAAAAATAAAATACCTTTAGTTTTTATAGGTCACTTTGAAAAGTGATGTTATAACGCTAAATGTAGCGTAAAAATAGTTTTCTTTAAGCTTGAAATTTATACAATCCTTATTTCATTGTTTCATAACATATTTCTGCAATCTTTTTTTAAATTTAAGAGATCTGATTCCTATCTTTCAAATAATCGATAAATGTTGCACATCGATAAGTAAATGGCTAAGTTATAGTGTCTTAAGCTAAAAAAAAACACATTTATAAAAAAAAATTAATTTTCCACCGGCTCTAAAAGTGCACTTCCGCAGGCAAGGCAATCAGCGACGAGAAGAAAAACTGAAACTGAAAGACGAAGTTGTTTGCCACTCTATCTTTTCTGTATCATTTTCGTTTCAGTTGGGAGCGTTGCGCCATAAAACAGAAACTGAAACGGAATTATTAGTTTTAGCGGACTTGCGACTTTCTCGTGTTCTTTCCGAGATTTTTTATGTCTAACAATTTTGGCGAATTTTCATTAATTTAGGGCTTGTTTCCAATTTTAAAACTTTTCGCAAATTTTAGCAATATTCGCGCATAAAGCGAATTTTTGCAAATTTTCAGATTCTTCACAGTTTTCGCAATTTACAATATTGGACTCTGCTATGATGCCGCTGTTAACAAGTTTTTGCGCATTTCCGCAATTTTTACAGAACTTTTTGCATTTCTTGCAGTTTTAGCGACTTTTAATCAAAATAATGGGTTGTTTAAAATTTAGCTATTTTCCGAGAATTCCTACTATTTTCGCGAAACGCCTAGTTATTTTTGTTTTCTTGCATTCTAAGAAGTTTAGGGTTTGCTTCCAATAGTGCGTTTTTATACCAATTTTCAACATTTTCGCGAAAGATGTGTGGTTGCATGTTTTTGCTTATTTAGAGTTTAAGCATCTTCTAATCAATTTTAAGACTTTTTTTTAACCATTATATTTATTTATTGTATCTTTACTAAAATTGAACTAACAATAAGTAATCAAATCTTAACTCTAAAAATTTTAAATTTTTAAGTCCAGCCAATGCCAGACAAAAATACTTGTTTCAGCGGTTGGTTCTTTGGTTGTCTACGTTTCGCGTGCTCCGCTGAAAGCAAGAGTGTCCCTCCTTCTCAGCAAAGTCTGGCCTCTAAAGTTAATAATGTTTCGAGCTATGGGATTTCGGTATAACTCAAGTTTTTTGACGTATTTTGTCACGTGTTTAGAAAATGCTGCCTTAACCAGCCGCACATCTAGATCTTTATGAATTCGCTTGTTTCTGACATACCATGGGGCTGCTGTAATCGTATGGAGTATTTTATTTTGTCGCCGTTGAATTTTTTCTACATTTGATGCCGAGGCAGTGCCCCATAACTGGACACCGTAGGACCATATTGGTTTTAGAATCGAGTTGTATAGAAGGAGTTTACAATCTAGGCTTAGACTAGAGTTCCTTCCAATGAGCCAATTCATTTGAGCTGCTTTTAATTTCATTTGGATCACCTTTGCATTTATGTGGGACTTCCATGTTAGACGACGATCAAGATGAACACCGAGATATTTTACTTCAGTGTGTTGAGGTATAGTTTGGTTATTTATTTGTATAGGTGGGCAGGTTTCTTTGGACAATGTAAAAGTAATGTGTAGACATTTTTGCTCGTTATTTTTAATTCGCCATTTTTCCAACTGGGCTATATACTATTGCAGTTTGCGGGAAGCTTCTTGATCGCTTTTGTAAATTTTAAGACTTGATTTTTGTATTTTTTTTTTGTAAATAACAAAATTTTTTTCGGTGTCAAAAGTTTTTCCCAGCCTATCGTACATCTTTTCCGTGGTCAAATTACTAGTTTTTAGTTGCTGAACGGAGCCGTTACATTCCTAATTTTCGTCGCCGATTTCTGGTGCGAAATGTATGGAATGTCGTTTAAGATTACAATGTGAAATAGCGCATGCAAAACATTCCCAGTGCATTTTGGGCCTGCTCACAATATCAATACTAAAAAATGTTTAGCTTATAAGCTACTCATCTGATTTATTTGTAACTGGATATACTAATAGATGAGATGAACTAAACTAAAAAAAAGAAGTGAAATAAAAATATAAAGTTGAAAAAATTATCTTTATTTTCGATAAATTCACATAATCTAATCTTATTAATGAAAATAAAAATCATTTCTTTCAGTACATATTTTTCGCATGTAGCTATTTGATTGATGAATTTGTTTTAGGTTTGTAATTTGTTTTAAATTTATTTGTAACACCCATATACGCATTCAAGCACAACCAATCCCAAAGAATTAATGGGTCAAGACCACAAATGTAGCAGCGATTTTTATTTGTGATCTTGACCTGATGACGGTTCACTTTTATGTATGCCTATGTAAGTATGTTTGTGTTGTAAATAAAATATTGTAAATAATTTAAAAAAGTTTTGAATAAAAAAAAAACGATATCTCACACAAATTCTGTAAAAACAACAATATTTGTACTTCTACGTCCGTATGGGTGTAAGATAAAGGCAAAGTTACAACAAAAAATACAATTCACTTTCATTTGTAGTTTGTAAACTGTGTCGCTGTATAAATTTTATTTTTCCATTACAAACTTTTTCCTTTTTCGTTTTGTTCTACTTTCAGCAATATAATCAATTCAACAAATATTTTAATAAAATAGAAAATATCAGAGAAAATATGAAAAATTACATTAAACTTTTTGAGTTGTTTTTGAGTTTTTTTACTTAAGCCGGGATTTTTACTCTTCACTGCACTGCCTTCATTGTAATAGATTTGCATGAGAAAAAAATCTCCAGCATTTTGTTTTTAGCAAACATTCATATGAAGTAAGTCAAAAGTTTTTAACAATTTAGCAAATGCTGGTCATTATATTTTGCTTCTTGTTTCAATTTTATTCGTTTGATTGTTTGTTTATTTGGGTGCAAGTATTTTGTGCTGGCTTGAATTTATTGTCAGCAATTTAAATAGCATATCATGTTACACGTTGGTTTTAGCCAGTGTCAAAAAACTTGGTAGATGCTTGTTTATGGCAAAGATGATCCTATGGATTTGCTAAATGTAAACGAAATCTAGATCAAAAAATATTATTCATGTTATTTAAATAAACTTTATTATTAAACGCAAAAGTAGTTTAAAAGATGTAAGAAGAAAATAATTTACTTTTTTAAAGTTAATTTAAAAATTCTTAATCGGCGTATTTTTTTACTTAATGTATTAAGAAGAATTCAAAATGTTTAAATCAACCCAAAAGGACAACTAATTTTTCTTTGGTTAATTTTATAGTCCTTTGTTTAAATACGTTAGGCAAAAAACGTTAAAAGTTCTGTTCATTACTGAGAAAAAGTACTCTTGTACTGAAATAAAATGATAACATGCTTGCACTCGTAATATAATTTTTTTTAACATATTTTTACATATGTAAATTCTTTTGCATGCTAACAAAGTTGAATATAGATGCACAATGTTTGAAGATAAGTGAAGATGTAAATGCATTTATTAGAATAAAAGCAAATAAATCATACAGAAAAAATATTATTCATGTATGATAATATTATGTTTTCACCACTTTCGACCATTCACATCTTGCCCCTGATAGCAGGTCACAGGAATGACAATTGAAGTATGTAAATTCGAATTTGACGACTTTCATGTTATACATATATGTAATATAATATTGCTTTCAGCATCATTATATAATAGTCGTAAAAAATGTTAAAATGTAATAAGGCAAGCATATATGGTTGTGTGTTTGTTAGGTAAAGATTGTGTGTTTGTTAGGTAAAGATTGTGTGTTTGTTAGGTAAAGAGATTTCAACATACATGCACATTAGGGTGGCCGTTATTTCTTAAAGTTAAAAAATTTTTTGTCTCACCTCTCAGAAAGCTGTGGGTTGATGCAAAAATTACTCTTCAAAATGTTTACGCCTCTGGGACCACACCTTTCCCTATCGACTTACGGTTGAAATTTTTTTCAATTACACTTAGGGGCTATTCACATATTACCTAACGCTATTTTTGAAGTTTTTATTCCCCCCACCCTCCCCCCCCCTCCCCTTCTCACATAACGCTTTTTGTTAAATTCTTAGTATAAATTATTTAATTTGTAACAAATTCTTAACCGCCTCCCTAGAGCGTACGTAATATGTGAATAGCCCCTTATACGGCATAATAACCCGCAAGTCGAAAAATATGATAACATATTGAAAAAATTTTCTTCTAAAAAGTTGTTGTCTGTGAAGGACACAAATTAAATAATTCCTGCAAAAAACCGACTACAAAATAGGCGTGGCACCGTGCCTATATTTATTCACCATGTACTTTTACGAGAACTAATTGTGTGTGCGAAGTCTCATAATCGGATAAGTAGAAGTAGTTAATATGAATATTTACTTTTCATGGGCGTGGCACTGCCCACTTTTCTACCCACAATGTTATATTGTAACAATAAATGAATGTGTATGCAAAGTTTTATAAGAATCGGCTAAGTAGAAGTAGTTAAAATTCTTATTTGCTTTTCATCGGCGTTGCACTGCCCACTTTTCTAAACATAATATTGTATTGTAAAGATAACTAAAAGTGTGTGCAAGGTTTGATAAGAAACGTTTTAGTAAAAGTTGTTGAAAAAGAATATTTACTTTGCATGGGCGTGGCACAGCCCACTTTTTTATCCTGATATAGTATATAAACAGAAGCTTAATGCGAGTGTCAAGTTTCATAAGAATCGGTTGAGTACAAATGTAGTTGAAACAAATGTGTATTTACTTTGTATGGGCGTGACCCCGCCAACTTTTCAACGGGCCCAATTTGGAAGTACATTCTTTTGAATAGAGAAAAAAATCCGAAGTCTCTAAATGGCGGAGAATGAACAAATAAAATAAAATACATGACGAATTGATAACCTTTCTCCTTTTGTAAAAATAAATTATTCAATTAATCAAAATATAAATTATTCAGATTCATGATTAATCAAATAACCATAATTTTAAATAACTAAATTTAAAATTATTTAATTAATGAAGTTTTTGATTAATCAGGATTCTTGATTAATCGATTAATTGATTAATCACAATTTTGATTAGCCAAATAATTAGATTAAATGCAATATGAACATATGTAAAAAAAGAAAAGCAGGAGATTACTTTTGAGTAGTGGCATAAAAGTGAGAATATTAAAATCAAGACATATTAAGTTTCAGAAGGGCTTTCTTGCCACATGCCAAAAAGTTGTCATTAAGAGGGAAAAATCCGAGATGTTACAATGAGTGCACATAATTTTATGTCGGATTGAAAAGTCACGATCGGATTTCAAATGGCAATGCTGTGTGTAAAAATGTAAAAGGTCGGTATCCAGGGGCATGGCAAAAAAACTAAAATATTTCCGACAATAGCTTCAACTAATCTTTAATTCTAGGGGGTGCCTCGCTTTTTTTTTTTAAATCTTTTTAAAATCTAAGACACTACCGCATACATAAACATAGAAATATTGAGCAAAACGAGAATATAAAACTTTTTCATCATAGTAATGCAGACCCATGCGATGCTTGGTCATGGCCAACGGCGTTCTTCGGCTATTTGCGTGTACACAACACAAATAGTAAAAATAAACGGCAACAAGGACACAACAGCAGTTTGTACCTATCAGCTAAGCAAATAAACACTAACACAATTAAACAACAAATATTTCTCATTTAAATAGTTTTCTCTTTCTCTGGCTCTGTATTAATGACACATGGTCATCACATGATTCAAGAACAGCAAAAATAATGAGAGCGAAAAGAGTAAAATGCACATAAACCACACAAACACGGTGACATACTCTTGTTACAATAGAAATAAATGAAATATGGAAATAAATGAAATATGAAAATGATAACTATTTTGTTTTGTTTTTTGTTTTGTTTTTTAAATAAATTTTTTGATTAGAGTTAATTAAACAGCATCGCATTGTTTACTTGCTTGTGAAATTTTGACTTTAATTTTGTTAAATTACTTGTTGTAAAACTATTTATTTTATGTATAAAAGTTTTTATTATTACATATGAATAAAACTATTATTTTAATTAAGAAAACATTAAATATTACAATCTCTATTTATTTCGTAATATCAACTACAGTTTGTCCTTGCTGACATGATATTCTGTTATTATTGATATTCTGTTATTACTGATGTTAAGGTTGACATTGCAATAAAGTAAAGGTTTGGGGTCAAAAGATTAGAGACTTGACTTATTAATGATGTTAAATTACATCAGCGTTATAACGGTTTTCTATCAGAGACATTAGATTGATGATACTTCGTCATTAAATTAATTCCAATTCATCGTTTCTTTAATGCCAGTGTGTCATTTGAATGGTAAGAAAATTCATATAACTCGCATTGATGACAAGATGACCGATCCACTGTTGTAAAGGTTGACATCGCAATGATGAAAAGTGCCATGGAGTCAAAAATGAAATAATACTTGACATAGTATTGATGCCAAATTGTATCATCGTTATGGCGGGTTTTCTATCAGTGTATGGTGGAATGCACACAAATACATCATTTTGTGCGAAAACTTAAATGGTACCTTCCAGTTATTCTTTGACAGGTTGTACTTAGCACCATGTCCAACTTTAGAATATGCAAAAACTCCTTTTTAGTTTAATTGCGTTGGAAAATGTTTAAATTTTTATCGAGGATTAAAAAATCAATAAGAAATATTTTAAATATATGATAGTTGGAAATGGTAGGGGCTATATCGTTCATACCATCCTATCCAACATGCAAAATTCGTTTTTTAGGTTCGCTATATTGGTACTCTAATTTATACGATACGTATCGTTTCAAAATGCGGAAATTTTCATACAGATTTGATAACTCAATAAGAAATACTTTGAACGGGTCACTTTTAGGAATACGCTGACTTTAAATTCACAATAGATAGTTCTTTTGAAATGTACAAATTTGTATATTGGATAGTTTGTCATGGTAGGGACGATATCACGATATATGTTGGTTTTTTTTTTCAAATTATGTATTTTTACTTTTTCTATCTTACTGCATCAAAGTCCTTGTTAAAAAAAATGTGGACTTAGTTCCTTTTCAATGAACAATATACATATTTCTAAACTGCTTACCTTAGGAAAGGGTGGTTTTTTGCTTGTACATCTATTGTATATACTATAGCTATTTAAAACATACAAAATTTTATATTTGCACAAGACTAAAGTTCCAACTAAACATAATCGTTTAAAAACACATACGACATTAAATAGAGTTGAATATAATAAGATTCTTTACTAAAAGTCAAAGTAAAAATTTTTGAAATAACATACATCATTTCAGTTAAGATCTACTTAAAAATATTACCTAAAAAAATGCCATAGAATGCAAGGAAGAGCATCCCCACGCAGTCCTTTTTTAAGCAAAATACTGTTATTGTGCGTTTATAAAAGTTACAAGAGCAAAGTGAGTCAATTTGTCATGCCTCATTATGTTTATATTTTGCACGCTACATTTGGTTTAGAATTTTTTTATGAATTTTATGAAAATACTTTTTTTTAATTTTAAATTAATAAGCTTTGACTTTTTATTTATATCATATACAAAAAACATATATATAATTTCATATAATATTAGATTGTTATATCAACTTATTAGTAATTCAAAGGGCATTTTTTTAGTAAAGTCAATGCATATACCTTTTTTGCTGGAACTCTATGTCTTACAATAGTAATGATGATAAAATAGCGTACAAAAATGTTCGTCTTCAATCAATAAAAACACATTGACTTGTTTATTTCGTACTTTTTTTATGATAATATTGCGCTTTCTCATTTGCATCATTGTTCTAAGTAAAGCATTGTTTATCATCATTCAACACATATTAATAGATACGAAAAAAAAAGAATAAAAGTAAAATATAAATAAAAATAAGAAGCGCAGTTGTAGAATAGTACTAGCAATAAGAACCTTATAAACATATATAAAACTGTAAGGCAGTAATTATTGTCTGAAACTCTTATAGGAGACGTTGGACAAAAGTTTCGAAAAAAATCTGAAAAAATTACTGTTGTAATATTAAATACTTCGTCTGAACGGCTTAGATACTTCTGTGTAGTAGAAATTTTATAAAACAAAAGAAAAATATTTACACTTCTTTAGGCCATTACGTCATTACTTCTAGGACTGTCATTTTGATGTCGTGTAGCTCTCATATACGCGGCATAGAGCTCTCCCCTAACTAAAAATAGGTTTCTGCTCCTATGAACTCACACATTACAGAAAATGTTTTGCCTTGTAGAAGTACGTGAAATATAATAAAGTGAATGATATAAATCTGGCTTTATACATCACTATTTTATATTCAGCTCAAATTACTTTGTTTTTATTTTTCTAAAACAAAAAAAAAACGTACAAAATTAAAATAGAAAATAATCTTAAGTAAACAGAATAGTAAAACACGCATCCTTACAAAAAAGTAAGTCAAACAAGACATAAAACTGTCGGTGAAATAACTGTGGTGCAAAGAGTAAGACTAAAGATCATAATTTACTTGGGTATGCCAACTTAAAAGGTGGTGACTGACTTTTGCTTTTTTAACATTTGGCACACCAACACATAATTTTAAATATTTATATACATAAATTCAAAGCATACAATGATATATTTATGTGTGTTTCGTTTCCCTGAACGGATTCTTTGTATTGCCTTGAAAGGTGTTTCTTTATTTATTGCTGTTACTAGTGCAGGTATTCTTTGATTAGGTGATGCTTGCCTGCTATCATGGTGTTCAACAGCTTTTGGCGGTTGTTTGTCATTTTGTAACCTTTTCTTTAGTTAAAACAAAGTCTGCAATAACTACGTGTTCTATCAAGGATAAAAGATTGTCATGTAAGTGCAAAGATGTAGAACTTCGTGGTAAAGAATATGATGAAAATAATAAAAGAAAAAAAAACTTTAAATCAATAGTGGGAACAGAAGTGGACGTGACTTTTGTTAACAAGCAGGCTAATTTATTGTAACACAAACAAGAGTGACAAGACCGGATATATTACGGGCAATAATAAAGTTTGACTAGTAAGATATTGAAAAAAATTAGGATATATTTTTCTACCAAAATAATTGACTTTAAAGACAAAACGGAATTTTTTAGGATTTCGAAAGAAAATGGTCGACTTTAAGTTTTGCTAAAATGTTTATTTAAAGCTAAAAATAAGACAAAACGACAAGATGCAAAAATACACACATCGAATTTCGTTCGATGCATCGCAAAAAAAAGATTTAAATGAAGTGAAACTAAATGGAATTGTAATGGAAAAACGCTGTAAAATTTTAATGAATACTACTAAAATAAAATCATGTTTTACATTTGTTCTCCATTGTACAAAATTATTACAAAACTTTTTAAAATTTCCAATAATGTGGTAATTTATAAAAATTTTATAATAAATTTTTATACAAATATTTTAATATATTTTATTTCTTTTTTACTAGTGTGTGTACTACAAATTTGTTATATTTGCATTGTAAAGAAAGTTCTTTGTTCAGCATATTATATTTTTTACAGTTGTATAAGTTTTGCAGAGCTTTTCTACAACTTTGAAGTATTATTGAGGTGCAGTCTTTCATTAAAATGGATATTAAATAAAACGCTTCAACTGGGAAAATATGTAAATATGTATATGTATGTACATGATTTCAATTATTAAACTTATGCAGTCAGTTAGATAGAAATAAACGAAAATGAAAAGAAAAGTTGTACTCTTCACATTGATTTTTTGGGCTACTTGTATAAAAGAAATCGAATTTTTTATGTGGGAGTACAAAATATTGTAGAAAAACAAACCAAGGTTTAAATGTAACATTTGTTAAAGTTAATTTAAACTTTTGTCAAATAAGTTAATGTAGAGATGTTGAATTTAGAAATGTTTGTTATATAAATAATTTTCACTCTATTACAGTACGTTGCCTGCGTATGAGTTATATATAAAACATGACCAATTTTAATATTACGTATACGTTAATAGGAAAACTGCGCATTATAAAACATTTGAAAAAAAGGTTTACTGACAACTTTCCTTAAGCACAACCCAAGTGCTAAATTTTTCGGATAGCTGCTTTGATGATAAAATTTTTAATAATAATTTATCAGATATATTTCCCCCTCAATACCTGTGTTAGCATATAACGCAATCACAGCGCTTTGAAGAATAATTATCATCAACTATTAATAACTTTATAGTATTCCATTAAAAAGCAGAAAAGAAATAATCTGTTGTACATTATATGTTCTTTACTGTTTAAGAAACACCCCTCTCAACGCTGCTTAAAATTTAAAATTTTACTTGTAATCTTCAGCAAATAATTTTCAATACCTTTAATATTCTTTAACAAAGCTCCCTTGTAAGAATAATATGGTGTTACGTGTTACGAATTTATAAGACTTAAAACTACAAATACTTAAGAGTACCTTGACTAATGAATGTTCTACTCGTTCTGGGCTTGGCATGCTTCTTCTCACTTTCTAGCTTTCTTTCATTTTTTATCTTCCTTTTTGATAAAGATGTTTATTTATATGTTGCTTTTTTGCCACAAAATGTATATATTTACAATTTTTGAATATCTATATAATAATATACTGCACAAGGAAATTTTAAAGAGATGGCTTAAAACATTTCTCTAAAAATAAAAAGTCATAAAATGAAAAGGGATAAAAGAAAAAGATTTAAAAATTACCACAACTTTCATTTATACGTACCCAGCTCGTATTACAAGAAATTTAATAACATCTATAGGCGTCATTTTCATGATTATTTATAAAATGTTTAATAGGTATATGTGTAAATTATATATTAAGATGGTTTATTTAATTAACTTAAAAATATGGGAGTAAGTTTAATCGCATTTTTACAGTAAAAGATCAAATATTAACGTGGATTTTAACGGGAAGTTTTGTATACGAACTTGGCTGTTAACTTTTAATTATCCACAAAAAAACAAATAGATGTCCATAAAATTAAAATCAGTCAACTCATTAGCTAGCACGGAATAATAAACATTCTTATATAGAATTTTCTTAAAACTTTTGTATCGGAGACAATAATTTACAAGCAATTTGACTTGTGATAAGTTCTATTTCCTCTAGGCTAGAAGCATATTGTTATTAAATTATCTTTATTTTTTAGAAATTGTGTAATATTAAATTTCTAGCAACAAAGTTCTGAGCTTTTGCTTAATATAACAAATAACTTGTAAAAGGATTTCTAATTGAAATACTGCACTCCTGCTTTGCTTTTGTTAGTAAATTAGAATCATTTCTAAAAACTAAAGTTTTTCCAAATTCTGTTCAAAATAACTTGAAATTAAAGATAATTTAATTTCTAAATAGCTAAAGTTTTTGAGAATAATTGACACTCTTTTGATTTAATAAAACTAGTAGTTTCGACAAACAAAGTTTTTTTTTTCAAACCGAAAGAGTTTTCAATATTTCTCTACCAAATCTATTTCATAACCTTTTTCCCCAAAAACTAATTTTAATTAATTTAATTATTTAAGTTTTCCTTTAATCAAAACATATTTCTACGAAAGCAAATGTTGAAGTTATTTCAGCAAATCTAAAGCAACAAATACCTAACACTGTGCGTTGATAGAAGGGAGTGCTTTTGTTTTTATTTTACTGATTTTGTCAGTTTGCTAAAATTTTGTTAGAACTATTTTAATAATGTTTTTGTCGCTTCTTTTTTTTTTTTTTTTGTTTTTAAGATGTCTTCTCGACTGTATGTTTGTCAATTTCTTCTTTTTTGCAGAGATAAAACTTTGATTTTTTGAAGTGCTTATAAGTAAAACTTTTTTTTTTTTGTTATAACTTTTTACTTATAGGCTTTTTCATTTACAATTGTCAATTCCAATTGCTAGCGACAACCGTAAACGTTATTATAAGTATATGCAATCTTACAATCTCTACTCCTGCTTTATTTCAGCTCATATTATATGTTTTCACTATTAAGTTCCTATATGTGTTTTAAATATCTTTGAATTGGCGTGGGTGTACTTTGTTATAACAAGTATCCACACAAAAAGCAAAAACATGGTTGATGAACCTGATTCTAAGACAAACATACAATGATTGAATTATGTTTATTTGGAGTCACATCATATCACATGTAAATGAATTCGTGCAAAAATGAATATTAGTATTAGTGTAAGAAGCCATTATCAGAAAATTGAAGATCCTAACAATTATGAAAATAAATATGTTCTAAATATAATATTGTTGTCTTTTGTAACAATAATGTCATGTCCTACAACCATATGTTCAATTAAATATAAAAATAACATGACACAGGAAAATCATATTTTATATGTATATAAATATAGCATGGTTCTAAACTAGTATATTGAGGTATATCGCATTCTTAATTATATTTTGATTGAAAATTTGACAGCAGTAAAAAATTTTATGAATCCAAATTAATTATCAGGCTAAAGTTTGTACCATTGAGAAATAATCGGGCATGCTCAATATTCCAAGGAACCACAGAAAAATTAACATCAATTTAATTTTCAACATGTCCAGCAGAACATAGCGAAGCCACTTTCGGAAATCGCTACACTTCCATCATCAGTGCTCATGTATATTTTTGTTTATCACCACTTTACAAGTGAATATGTTGAATTTGAATTTAATTCTTATACGAGCCATAACAACTTTTAATTCGTCACCAAGTATTTTATGTCAAATCAACATTCAAAGCAACATATTTTATAGAAAAAAATATTGAATACGTCACAAAAGTTACATTTTCTGAAAGGTTGTTTTATTATCTTTAAAGGAATAAAAAGATTTTAGTACATATTTGGATAAATGTTTTGAAAACACAAACTTAGACTAAAGTTCATTATTTATATGAACAATTATTTGACCACTATTAATACGTACAGTATATAAATTGATCTTAAGGTTACATGAAAAATTAGATCATAAACAAAAAATGAAAATGTTGCTTTATAATAAAAGCATAGAAATGTCAGAGAACAAAATACTATCATTTTTTATATCGTTTTATTTTAATTTTGACTAGTTGTTACACAAAGGCGCGTGATAGATAATCCAGTTTGCGAAGAAATTCGAATACTAACTATTAAAAAATTCAAATCGGGCAGCCACTGATCTTGAAATCCCCAGGTCAATATTGCAAGAAATCGTTAAAAAATATGTATAAAATTAAAATTATAGTGATAACGTGAAAACAGACGACGGGTCTCCAAAATTACGTTTCGCGACAAAAGAGTTTAACGGTTATAATTAAACAAAATCGTCGGAAGACTATAAGAGACATAGCTTAAAGGTGGTCTGAAACAATTGGAAAACAGGTAACACGTGAATGGAAGTATCAGCAAATGAGAACTATAGGTTATGGTTTTTATAAAGTACGTTTAGCATTCATTCTGTGTCGCAAAAACGCATTACACATTATTTATTTTTTAGGACCAATGAAAAGCCGCTACCTACAGCACTTCAAATAAAAAAACGTTTATTATGAATAAAAGAAAAACGTTCTTGGGTGTACAAAGGCAATCGGACACAATTATTTTTAGCTACGAACCTAATTTTGACGTGTGTGTCGGTGATTCAAGAAAAAGTTATTCATAACAGCACAGAGGCATATCACCAAGACTTCTTAAAGCGTACTGTTAAGTTTCCAGCTGGCCTTATGTTGTGGGGACGTATGTTCTCATAGGATGTTGGTCAGCTTCACTTCATTGATGGAATAGTAAATACGGAAAAATATATGTATTAATATTTTATAAGAAAATCTCATTCCATCAGTACCAAAACTAGCCGACTGTGCGAATAGATATATATTTCAACATGCTGGTACACATCAAAAACAAACAAAAAATGGCTGTAGGAAAGTAGAATAGATGTCCTAGATCGGCCATCGTCTAGCCCAGACCTCAACCCTATAGAAAATCTATGGGCACTAATGAAACAGAAGCTGCGAAATGACCCACAATGTACTGTTATCGGACTGGAAACCAAAATTCTGTAAATATTGGACTCAATAACCCCTGAATAGTGTAAAAAATTTAAAAACAACGATGTCAGAATTATTAGATGCTGTTATAAAAAACAAGGGAGGTGTAACACGGTTTTAAATGTACGAATTAATAGTGGTCAAATATTTTTTTTTTTAAATAATGAACTTTTTAGTTTTATTTTGTGTTTTCAAAACATTTATTCTAGTATCTACAAAAATATCATTGTAAATTCAAAGATAATAAAACAACATTTCAAAAAAATTTACATTTGAGGCGCAAGCAATATTATTTTCTAAAATATGTAATTCTAAATATTGATATGTCTAAAAATGGTTGGCATATGAATTAATAGTAGTTAGGGCTCGTATATGCAAAAATTGCATAAGAGAATTAAATCATAACTAAATAAGGTTAATTTTGCTTTTCACTACTGTTTGTTTCTGAAAGGTAAATGATATTCAACTACTTAACTGGAAACTACCGGCTTTGGTCAAGTGGTCTAAGCGGAAAGAACTCTGATGTGATGACTTGACCGGGAGGTTGCGAAACGTGTAAGTTCAACCCTCCGTGCAGTCAAATGTTTCTTTTTCCAATTTTATGATTGCTATATTTGTATATGAGAGGTTTAGTGCAATAACTCTGCAAGCCACAATATCAAAATATTGAATAAATTGACTTTTAAGTTTAAACAAAATTTAAAATTGTATGTTTTTTTAAATATTCTACTGTAAATACGCAGCATAATTAATAGCAAAATAGTAGAATTTATCCAAAAATCTCTCAAGGATGCAAAGCTATGGTACTTAGCAAGGGAATGAGCACATAAAACAAATTTTTGATATAATGTAATATAATATAATATATATTTTTTAATTCACTTTTCTTTCATTTTGAGTGTAACACGGGCCAGCAGCGACTAAAAGTAAAGATTATAGAAAAAATTTAAGAATATTTCTAAATTATACCTCTAATGTTCCATTAAGATGAAAATAAAACACTTTAAAAAAGTTAGAAGAAATGCAAGTTATTCGAGTAAAAGAAAGCAGCATGAATATGTAATACATGTATATGTGTTAATACTGTATTATATACATAAATACATATTTACCACTTAAACATCTATATTAATATTTTTTTATATGACTATACACTGTATAGTATTTACTTACAGGTTGCTAAAGTAAACCTAGAAAGGGTGAAGCGATGTGAACTTGGTTTAAATTGTGTTTAATACTTTAACAACATGAACATTGTGTATAAAACATTGATATATAGATCAATTATTTTCAAATTTTCCAGAAAATGGTTTTCGAATAGTTCGACTTTTTAAAATTTTTAAACAACCGGTCAACCGGTCAACGGTTTTGTTATTTATATAAAATATATCTAATATAATTTGTAGATATTTTAAAAACACGAATTTAGAATTTCGTTGAAAAATTTACCATCTTCGTCCAATGCTGGAGGCAGCATGCATGCTTTAATAGATTTAAAATTTCAATTGCAGCCATTTTTTAAGTATATTCTTTTTAACTATTGAAAATAAAAAATTTTACTTTTAAAAATTTTTTGAAGAAAAACGTCGAACAAATAAGCTATATCTTTGTCAAAATTAACAGTTTTCGCTCTTATTTCAAAGTCTTCAATTTCACGACTACACGAATACAGATAACTAGAAATTTTTTCTGCATATTGTCAAAGATTGTATTACAAACCATAAAATATTTTTTATTTTTTTTGGAAAATTTGGCTATAATATTACCGGAGATATTTACAAAAAATAGACTTTGCACCAAGTTTAAATTCAATAACATCGGATAATATTTGTTAAAGTTATGAGGTCGATAAAGTTTTTCATGCCCAAGGTGATCAACTTTGACACACGGTGTTTTAACATTATTCTTCAAGCTTAGGTCCTCCTCTATGATTTTTGCATACAACATTTTACAATGTTTTACAGATTTGTTAACTTTTTTCCAATTGGAAGCACTATTGCATATTGCAGAGCTTTAATACTAAGAAATATAAATTTTTCAATTCTGCTTCTCTTCCCAAATTTGCATTTTAACAGTAATATCATTTTTAGTTTCATCACTATATCTGTTTTACTTAAGTTTGTAATATTTGCAGTAGCATACAGGAAAAACTGTGAGATATTTCATACAAAATAACAGATGATAAAGATAGAAATTCATTAAAATATCAATATCTTATCGCAAATAGAAATTTTTACTTGAATGCATTCTTGAGTTACTTTGTGGATTTCCAAATCAGACTCTTTCTTAGTTAAGAAATAATAAATGAGTGTTTGGAGATTGCATTTTAATTAATATACACTAGCTGGCTCTTTATAGACTCTTAGCAAATTTTATGTAGAAAACATTATTCTAGAATAATTGCATCTCTACAATCTGCTGGCGACATTTAAAATAATTCTTTTTATAAAATAATCTTAAGAAAATGATGCAACTAACTGTATTATTGTCCGTTTGAGGAAGTTCCTATTCACAGGTAACATTTCAAAACAGCTTTTGAGTTATTCTGCTTAACATCAAACAAAATGATTTTTTTTTTAAACTCTTTTGGCACTAAAAATAGACTGAAATCATCAGTTTAATAGGTCATCTGCCACAGAGATGTCACTAGGCACACTAGGCTTCTATAAGGAAAAAATAACCAAAGAGTCTGCTAATACATTAAAGGACCATGTTTTGAGGTAATTTAAAACCGAATGTAAGCCAGTGATATAAAAAATGGTTTAATGGAAATCGAAAATTGTGTAACACAAATATTAAGTTTAAGTAAATAGTTCATATTATTTTTAAAATGCATTCATATTTCGTTTTTAGAATTTCCAAATAAAATTATAATTTAGTACTTCGCTTTGCTTTGATGTGTGAATATCGTGTGTGTTTTTAAGTGCACCTACGGTCGATTTAGAAACTTAAAATTTTTAACGTAACGCAGTTCTGAACAGCATCATAGTTCTACGCTAATTTAAAAATGTATTTTTTAAATGTGAGAAACATGAGAAAAATTATCTTTGACCCACATCAAATAATGTTTTAATCAATCTAAAAATAGGTATATATCATAGTATAATAATACTAAGAGGTTCCAAATTCTAGTTGTAAAACCAAAAGTTAGAATAATTTTATTTTTCTTCAGACAAAAGGGGGCCAAGCTATTGTATATGCAAAATAACCTGCAGTAAATTTGTATATCTGTGCCACAGTAACTCGATATAACAGCTACGAAACTAAAAATCAATTAAACCAACTATGTTGTCCGTGATTAGTTATGCAGTCATTAGGTTGTACCCAAGCAACTTTAATTAATAGCTTAACTTGGATAAATCTCATTCATAAAATGTAAACACTGACTATTAAAGTCAATAGATTTAAGATTACCAGGCAACAGCAGTAAATGACATCGAAAATAACTTAATAGAAATTAATATTTTTGAAAAATCAAATGAGGAAAATTGAGAACAAAAATAAAAGGCTTAAATACTATTTTATTAAGGAACATTGCATTTACCTAAAAACATTAATATTGAAAAATTTTTAAATGAAATTAAAACTGTTTAAAATATATACGGACAGTCCTAAATAGCAATTGTAAAACTCTAGAGAGTACTTGAAAAATATAAGTGTATATTTATAAGATTATTAACTCGCAAAATGTCTTACCATGCGGTATCGGTTTGGTTATACATGCTAATTAATTCATTGGTTATTCATTATAAATCATCATTCAAACTAATCCGCAATGTAACTTTTTGTCATTTAGTTGACAAATGTTCTTAAGTACTTCACTAAGAACTTTAGTATTATTGTGGTATTCGTATGTTTATTGATGTTATATATTACCTATTTTGTTATTCTATTATTTAATCTATTATTTAATCGAATAGATATAATATCAAATTTCGATTAAGGATTAGCTCGAAAAATTTTTATGATTTAATTAATTAATCGAGTAATATTAAGTTTATTAGTAGAGTAACTTCGCTAATATGGCATAGGCGGGTAATGTATGCTATAGCTGCTCCTCTATTAAACGGTCGCATTCTTAATAGTCTGATGCTCTCAGAAAGCTAAAAGCGCATTACACGGGATTTAGACGCAGAATTTTCAGGCAAGGCTTTTTTTAAGTTCCCTTTTAAATTGCTACTAAAAATCACAAGATAAATGTCAAAGCAAACTTAAAACACAAATCATGATTTTTTTCCTACCCGCTTTGGTTCTCTACACCCTTCACCAACAAAATAAAAACTCTAGACGGAACAAACATGTGAAAAACTTAGCCACTAAATGCCGTATTGGTGTATTAGATTTTTGCAAGTCAGAAAAATAGTCAATCGTAAAAAAAGTGCCTAGTCGCGTGGTTGACTTTTTCTGTTCCGTTAAAAATTTAGTTTTGTTCTAAAAACAAGTGTCTTAAATTTCATTAATTTATTAAATTAATTATTTGAGATATTCTCCAAATTTTGTTTAAAAAAGTTTTATTTGTTGCGGGTTAAGCATGTCTATATGCGTGCATTTCATTGATACGTCTAATTAAATCTTAAAGCACCAATGAAATACAGGCATATAGACATAAAACTTTTTTTAACTTTACTATTTTATGTGCAAAAAAAAGTTCATTATTTTATTTTGAAAGTCAAAGGTGAGCATTTCATTAGCGAAGAACACATGTAACAATATTGCATAGATAGTATATATAATTTTAATTCAACAATTATTTAAATAAACGTTGTATTCGGATAATGTGGTATTAGAGTGTTTGTAAAGAACTAAAATTTGTATTTCTTCAAGTTTCATTTACCAAATTCATTAGTATTTATCAAAAATTATCCTGAAAAAAAATTTCATGTCAAACAGTTGAGATTAAGGAGTGTTAAACGCCCACCAAAATTATAGCAGGTGCTCTTTTTCTGTTTTTATGTCTGAAAACTTTTTATCTCCCTAAATTTTGAAAGTGTTTCATCAGTTATTTTGGCTGCCGAACGCAAAACTGCAATTCTTTTTATCAGCTATAGCTTACGAGATATACCATTATGTCAAAAACGAAGGACCTTGCACGACATATGTTAGCATAACTGGAGAATTTGGACAGTTTGCTCTATTCAGTAAACAAGAAAAACCAAATTCGACACCAAAATTAGCATTAGCCATTAGTTTCAGAGATATCTTACAATTTCAAGCCTAAAAATTAAAAATTTCATAAAAAATTTAAGAAATGTTGTTTTAAAAATGAGTAAAAAAATAAAAATTTACCACCAATTCAAATTTTTGTCTAGTACTATGTAGTTTAATATATTCCAAAGGCAGCAAGAATTTCTTGTTGAAATTGGTAAAAAAAAGTATGGAGTGCAGGTATACCTGCATTTCAATTGTGCTAATACCGAATCATTACTAGACTATATTTTTGAAAAGTTACTAACAAAAGTTTTTAGTTTATTCACAAACTATCAAAAATCATTTGATAATTACAGAAGAATAGACGCAGTAGGCTTTGAAACTTATGCAAAAAGCACAACAAAGAACTTTTATTAATCAGTAGTTCTGAAATGATTTTTGAATAGGCTGTTTATAGTTTTAAAAGCATCATATTTTAGAAAATAGCAATTTATCGATATGAAATTTTATGATATCCTTAACAAAAGTGTTTTCCATCATATTCCAATGTTTGGGTAGAATTGGACGGCTTAGTCCAGAGATATGCCCACTTTTTCACTTCCGCCCCTTATATCAAAAGCAGCATACCTGGGTATGCATTGTGAAGAGCGATATGTCTTAGAAAGTAGCAAACATGTCGATATGAAATTTTATGATATCCTTAAAAAAGTGTTCTTCGCCGTATTCCAATGATTGTGTGGAATTGGACTGCTTAGTCCAGCGATATGCCCACTTTTCCATTTTTCGTCCTTATGCAAATATATACTAAGCAACAGAACAACAAAAATATAATAATAAAACAAAAAAATGTCCATACAAAATGTATGTAAAAAAATGGCAATATCTCTGACATAAGCTGTCCACTTTAACTCAAACATCGGCATAAGGTCAAAAAGACTTTTGTTAAAGATATCATGTAATTTCAGATCGATCGCTCGTAAACACAATGCATACCCTGGGTATGGGCTACTGTCGACGTACGTATAATTTTTCTGCTATTGATATAAATGTTAAAACAAAACGCGAATAATATCTTAAATAATAAATTTATTAAATACTCCAAATATTAATATGATTATTTCGAACGTCTTTGCTTTGTGAATCCAAATTGATTATTAGTCTAAGGTTCGTAACGTTATATTCAGAACGAATTGGGCATGATTAGTATTCCAAGGAACAAGGAAAAATTAACATCAACTTAATTTTTCAACGTACACAGCAGAACAGAATAGCGCCACCTTGGAATATTAATCATGCCCAATTCTTTCTGCATATAACGTTACGAACCATAGCCTAATAATTAATTTGGATTCGCAAAGCAAATACGTTCGAAATAATCATATTAATAAACAATTAGCTACTGGCTTGAGCTTTTCATATGTTTACATGTTCATATATACTCAAGTATAAAATCAAACCAAAAAAGTTTGTCTTGAGTAGAACAAAAAATCAGAAAAATGGGAATGAAGAAAAAATAAGCCGATGGCAATGCTGGGTAAGTGCACTTTAATATCAGCTTGAGAGTGATTTAATTCTCGTATTCAATTTTCACGAAAAAGTTGTATATATAAAAATTAGAATCACATTCAACAGAGCCACCTGATAAGTAAGTGGTGATAAGCAAATACACGTGAGCACTGACGATGGAAGTGTAGCGGCTTCCGAAAGTGGCGCTACTCTGTTCTGCTGTGTACGTTGAAAACTTAAGTTGATGTTAATTTTTCCTTGTTCCTGGGAAAATTAATCATGCCCAATTCTTTCTGAATATAACGGTACGAGCCTTAGCCTAATAATCAATTTGGACTCATAGCTCCAGCTTCCAACTTTTGTAAGGAAATTAATTCGAGTTATTTTCAGTAGCTCTCAAACTGCCATTTTGGGACCATAAGCAAATATTTATAAACGAATTTAATAACTTTGACATATGCTATCATTTTTTAATGTCTGTTACATGTCATAATGTCCATGGGTGTTATGATACACCAATAAGTGTCATAACGTTCATGGCATGATGTCTCTTTTGAAGGTGTTACAATGTCCACTAATGGTGAGTCATAACGATTACAGTTTGCTGACCGAAAGTCTGGGTTGGTGATACCTTAATTTGACAAACACAGAAAATCTTTGAACTCAGCTAAGCCATTATTCGACATACCTAGAGAAGAAAAATTTTAAGAACGGCCGAAGCCTGCCACACCTAAAAATCTGCCTCACCTAAAAATCTTTGGCTGATCGTTTATAACGAACAATTATAGTGTCACAGTAAAGAGAACAATAACACAATTTCAAAAGTGTAACAATGTTTATGGACATTATTACTACGCTTTTTTGTAGACTATGTTTTTATATACGAAATATTTATATCATATTTTTTGCTTTATTTGAAAAAAATCCAACAATTGCTTTATTCTTTGCGAATGAATTTTTAAGCTTGTGTGAATATTAAAAAAAAATTTTTTTCTGTTTCAAAGTCCATTCTGCCAAAGCATCTATTTGTTCATTTTGTAAGTGTGATTCTTGAATATTGTCAATTTGACCACTAATGCCACTGCAAATTCGTGTACGGTATAAATTCCTGTTGTTATCAGTGGCTGATTGTCGTTTGCCAAATACGTGCATCGACTATAAATACTTGTGCACTTAATGCACATAAACCCACATCCGCTCACATATTTACAGTTAGTTTACACTCACACTTATTTTAGTATATGCGGTTGTTTAAATGTTCAATAATACACGACATGTATCCGATTCTGTGTTTTTGTTTCAATTCTTGTAGCTATTTGAGTTATTTATTTAAAAGCTTTCTAAGGAAGCTTTGAAATTATTGAGAAATCTTTGATAACTATTTTGAAGAAAATTATATATATTTGAAGTAAATACGCTACATCTATTTATTATTTAAAAGTTAGTTGCATTTCTTTATATTTTCAAAAAATCACTTAAACAAAATCGCTTAATTTTTTATTGTATTTGTTTTTAACAATTTACTGAAAAAGTGGGAGATCAAAACAACTGAAATAAACCTTTAAGTTTTCATCAGCTTTAAGGCATTTGACAAAGAAACAGCAGATCAAAAAAAGTATATTTCAAACCAATAATTTTAGCTATTCATGAGTAAATTTTAGATAAAATTATTTATAAATACACCTAAAATCAAAAACTAAAATCTGATGTTTTTTATGCTTATGATCAGTAAAAATTGAACCTTTTTTTGGATAATATATTCGAACAATAAAAACTAAATATAAATTTTGCCAAAAACCCACAAGAAAAATCCTATAGCAAACTTATATTTATTTTTCAGGATTTTGTTAAAATCCGATTAAAGTAATCCTCTTAAATTTCTTATTACAACCACCAAAAGCTTTTCTTAGGGTTTTTCTTTATATTTATTTTGTTACCATTCATATGTGGTAACAGCCCTGAAAGTTCTTGCGTTTAACATCAATATTATTTGTTCCAGCCAACTTCATTTTATTACTTGTTCTTTGAAGTCAGGTCACACCTTGGGATTATTTTTTGTGCTCACTTTACATTTTTATGTATTTCCTTCCACTTTTTTCAAACTCGTATTAACTTAAAACATCTGCAACATTGAAGATAGGCCAAGTGGTGTATAATGATATTCAAGACCATTGTCCTTTACTGATTTAATGGTAAATTTATTGATGAAAACTACAACGGATGTTTTGGTACAAATAACCTTTCTGAAAGGTGTATGGTAGATATCATTTGTATTCATTTGTATACGGTTGATTGTAGTCTTAAGAGTCATTTCACTCTGCTGTTCTTTTATGTTTTCTTTTTTTTTGTGAAGGTGTTAATGAATGGCAGGAAAACTGGATTTTCCACAAAAGTAACTTTGTACAATACATATAAGAATTGACAAAATGTTCTTTAGGTCATCTATATTGCATATATTTTATACGATATATTATTTTTTATATAGGAATATAATTGCCGCAATAAAGTGCTATTGTAGAGAATATTAATCACTGTTTTTATTTAAAAAAAAATGAATACATACAATATATTTTATGCCTCTTTTTCACACAACACACACACAAGGGAGTTTTTACTGATAAAGCAAACTTATTAAAAACATTTTTTTGCTATTTTTTAATACAATTTAATAGGCGTTATATTCACAAAGAATTATTAATATTTCCAAGGATCAAGGGCAAAATCAATATCAATTTAGTTTTCACATACACAGAAGAACAAAACATATAGTTTTGCTAAAGATTAACCCCAATATGCAAAGAAAATAAAGTATGTTTGAAATGTATGTCAAAGCAAAATTTCCATAGAAAAACCGGTTTTACCGTATATTTCAAACACACTTTATTTTTTTGCATATGGGGGTAAATGTTTGTGTTTGTGCATTGTAGCTCTCATAAATATTTTGAGAGTTTTATTATAAAAATTCAACATTTTTAGCTGTATAATATAAATATAATAATGTCCTAGCATAAACACTACTAGTATGCAGGCTACTGAACTTCAGAATAAGTAAATCTTATATGTAGTTATGGTGAATAATATTTTAACAACAACGATTAAATATGTTTTTGACATAATAAAAATTCTAACGAATTTTGTATTAAAATTAACATATTTTGTTAATTGATCGAATTAAATAATTAATTAAAAATAACTTTTGTAAAATAATATGATTAAAAATTTTATACAAAACTTTACAATATTTCAATTTAACTAATAATTGTTCTTATTAATAAATAAATCTTTATTAAATAAAATTGGGAGAATATCTCAAATGATAAATTTAATTTAATAAATTGGGATTTTATTTTTCCTTTTGCCTTATAAATATACTTTTATTTTCTTTCAATGGGCGACTAATTGTATAAAGGTGAATAAAAATAAAATAGATTTATATTGAATGTTAATTGTGTGTTGGGTTTTGTATAAGTTTTTAAGCCTACTAAGCCTTTTTTATTTGGTCTTTCAAAAAATTATTTGTAAATTCTCATATAATTGTTGGCCCCACTGAGAGGTGTATGGCAACTAAGTAGCTAATACTTCTCCATAATCAACTTCAATGTATTTTAATAAAACGTTTATATTTTAATTTATAGCAAAATACTAACTTGGCATAAAGCACGTCACAAAATTAAAATTAATTGTAAATTTAACTAATTTTTTAATTAACATCAAGAATTTTTGAATTGAAAATTAATTTTATTTGATACTGTCTAGTGTTCCTGGTTCCTCCTACAATAACTAAATACTGAATAAAGAGAAATAAAAAGAATATTTTACAAAAGTTTAACTGAATCTTTTAAAGTGCTAGAGAAGCAATAAAAAGAAGTTGCAAATACTTTATCAAATATATGTCGAAATTTACAAACACAAAAGCGGACAACAGAAAATGTTATTGACAAATTCTTTGTAGTTGTAAAAATATAATTTTGGTTTTATTTTGTTCGTCCTTTTAAATTATAATTATTGGAGTAACTAATGTCGTATATTTAATTTGATAACTTCTGTAATATAAATGGCAAAGAAACATTTACAGCCATATATATATATATATATATATATATATATATATATATATATATATATATATATATATATATATATATATATATATATATATATATATATATATATATATATATATATATATATATATATATATATATATATATATATATATATATATATATATATATATATATATATATATATATATATATATATATATATATATATATATATATATATATATATATATATATATATATATATATATATATATATATATATATATATTTAAAACAGGGTAATAAACAACTTTTAAGCAAAATTTCATAAAATTGCATTCATAAATGTATATTACATGAAAGTTTTAAAATAGGTTTAAAGATGGTATGCACCTACTATAAACCTTCAATAAATTCATATCATCGAAATATCAATTTTAGCTTCAAATATCTTTGCAAATTTAGCACACAGGCATACATCATATACTTTAAATTAAAGCTTGTAGTCTTCGCTATAAGCGTTTAAGTATGTTTTTTTTTAATTTAATAGAAAGTGCCACTAAATTATTTAAGTTAAACAAAATTCGCAGCAAAATTAGCACAAAAATAACACAATCAAAACACATAAAAGCAAAAAGAAATGTTAGTGATGTAGAAACAAGTAACTCAAATAAAAATAGGCTCGTTATTCGAGTACCTTTTTCATATATGATGTAGAGAGTCGTGTGAATTCGTTTGTAATCATTTCACATTTTTGATTTTACTTCATAGAAAACTTGTATTAAATAAGTTGAGAAATATATGTCATTTATTGTAAAAGTCTGGTAACTACATATATTTAATAAATACATATTTTTGTAGAAAAGTATCACATTTAGTCATATCTATCGTAGTTACAGTGAAGCAACTCCAATATTTGCACCAAAACCCCATAGATTGCGTTACTTGTTTACTCGCGGAAGTAAAACTGCAAAATATTCACTATAAAAGGCTCATTTTCTCGAAATTTAATTACAAGGAGATAATTCACTGTTACAATGAACGACACATATTATAAAAAGAGTTCAAAAAACTTAACTTCACGAAAATAATAAAAAGCTATTCATTTATTTCAATATCCGAATGAAATCATATTCTTTTTATTGCAACACTAACTACAAAACGCGGTGGCGTTGCCAGTATCGAAACCTACAATTTCTTAAAGCACACAATGTCTATTGTAGTGTTTATGAATGCAATTTTATATTAAACAGTTTTTAGCGTGAAACTGTTCAATAACAATTGTGAGTCTTAAACCTAAAATAAATTTTTTTTTTATGCATGTGGCTATTACAACCTTGCATTCGTGTACCAATGGTTTTGCTACTGCACTCTAAAACATTAATTAAAATTTAGTATCATATACTGTCTAAATTTGTATTGAAAAATTTGCGTTGCCTAAAATTGCATAGATATTGTAGTTATTTGTAACAAAAAATAATGTTTCGCAAAAATACAAATCTGTTGTTGAAAGTGTTTATTTTTAATCAAAGTATGTACAAATAACTTTAAAATCTTGAATATTAACAATATGTCTAAAAGACAGCAGAATAATGTGTAAGCTATAGAAGCACGCCATATTTTTCTTTGGTCATCAAAGTTTAATTTCTGGTATTTAAAAGATTTTAAATATAAATTTTTTAAGTATTGGTAAGTAAATATTGTGTACTAATAAGCAAAATTCTAAGACTTTTTCTTAATATGATAAATGTAGTGTATAAAAAAATTTACCTCTTATATTTTTATTAAAGAAAAAACCGAAAAAGTGAAAAAAATTAACGCAAAGTATAATACGCCTATGGCTGAATGGTAGCTAAGATAGACTATCAGCCAAGACGTCACGATTCGAAGCTGCACACAGCCAATCGCTTCAAAGGCGTTTTTTTTTTATTAAACATATTTTGCTCAATAATCAACAAAGATAATGCTTCTCTTAGAGAGTGGGAATGAAAAAAGCTTAATTGAACAAAAAAAGAATATATAAAATTTTACTCTATCAAATGAAACTGAAAAAACCTACGATTGACTTAGCCAAATTCATTAAAGCTAAATCGTATTCAACTAATTGACCGAAGCTGTCGTGATTGGCAGTCTAAGCGAGCATGAATTCTGGTTGGTCTCAAAACATTATGGTGACAGTTCAACCTTCCATGCAGCACATATTTTCTTTGTCGTTTCAATTGTAATATACTTTAGAATATCTTTGCTTAACCGACAATACATATTTTTTTTTTAAATAAATTTGGGAGTATATCTCAAATAATAAATTTATCCAATTCTAAAAGTATTTGAATTGCAAATTAAATTGTACGAACTTAACCCAAAATAATAAGATATCTTTAGACTAAAAATATTTTTGTAAATAATTTAGCAGTATAAAAATTTCTGGAAATATTCAAAACAAACTGAAGTACTTATTTTCTTTCATACATTAACGCTGCTACCTAATGAACAACAGTTCAGGTTCCTTAAATAAATACAAATAAATAAAACATAATGATGTTGCTAGAGTTTGACTTGTACTCATTATTATGATAAGATTGATATGAAGATTTCTGACAATACACATTTATAAAATAGGAAATGTTTGTGCCCTTCAACTATCTATCGCATACACATTAGGCATACAACCAAAATTTGTAGATAAAACCACCAGGTAGCCAGTGATGTTGTGTATATGAAGGAAAGAGTTTACTTGAATCGATTTTGAAGAAAAACCTTCCCAGCAAACGTTTTTTCTAAGATCTTCAATAAAAAACTTTACTTATTTAGTTAAAAATTTTGGTACGGAATTTTATGTTTTAAGGAAGGATATATAAAAGTTTTGCAAAAACTTTAATGAAAAAGGTGGTCCTATCTCAGAAAATTACAATTATTGAGTACAAAGCTTCAGTGCTGTTTACAGGAGAAATTTTTTAAAGACCGCGTAAAAGTGACACCAATACTCTTCTTAGTTTTTTATGTACTTTGCGGCATAGCTATCTATTTTTTGCTGTTTTAATTGTCAGAAAGTTGTATACCTAATACACACACAACAACAATACCCCGTTGGCCAACTTGTCCCAGAGGACACATCCATCAACGAATACTTAAGCAAATTTCGACATTTGTCATGCACGATATTTGTCGATTACAGTTTCTTTTAAGACAATCTAACAGAAGCCGTACTCAAAGACTTCTTAAAAGAAAAACTACTCATGCATCAAACTAGTTGGATATTGTCTGCAAGCTACTCTTGCAACGTTTAATTTAAAATTTTGTATAATTTCGTTACATAGAAAAACACTACTCACCGTATACCAGCAAAAGAGCTTCTTGTGGATATAGTCGGCCACCCGGTCACCACTTTGAATCATTTTGATATATTTTTGCTTGCTAAAATTAAGCAAATTGCGGTAGAAAAGAAAATATTATAGAAATTGTCAGTTCTACAGGGACGAAGAAAAGATGAGCGAAAGTGTCGCTCTTGTTGTCATATTTTGTTGGCCTCTTGATGTCAATTTTTTAGGTAGTGCAGCAGCTAAATCCGTCAATACTTTCTTTAAATGAAAAGGGAACAAACAGGAAAGAAAAACGTTATATTATTAAATGGGTGACATTGTCGCTATGTAATCGTTGGCGACATGGTAAACAATATTAATATCTACATAATCACTAAAGCCATAATAGGCGACATTGTCGCTTTTTTTGTTTTGTTAAAAGAATATCTCTAATGGGTATCGAAGAGATTTCTGAGGATATTGGCATTTATATGATCATTATGTTATAGACAGTGTCGCTCTTGTTATCATGTATGAACTTAGCGGCCATTTGTTCGAAAATTTCCTCACTGATCTGTTTGAGCTGTCACCAACAGGTCATCGACGCTTTAACATTGTCGAGCACCTGTGTTGCAAGATGTCAGCAAGACATGGCCAACCGGGATGGTTTAATAACTTGTAGAAACAAACCCTTTTGCTAACACACCTTTTCATCATTATGAACATAATCATCGTCATGTTTATTTCATCATTATCACTCTTTTTGTTTAAGAGAACACTTAGAAAGTATTACGTGTGGAATAAACTTGTTAAAGAAAAGTCTAGCTAAAAACTTCATCAATTGTGATGAATTTTCTTGTCGGTTCTTCGCTAAATATATTGACAATACAGAGACCATTTTGAAAATATATATATGTGTGTGTGTGTATATTTAAGTATAGATTTACAGTGCATGTGTGCATGTTAGTTTTTAAGTGTACATGTGGCTTAGAGCTGCTTATTTTAACCACAGAATAAACAAGTAGAACATTGGTTTCGTTCGTTCTTATTGTTGCTTTTAGGTTGGCAAATACACAAGTATTGAGAGTGTGTGAGTGTGAGTATGGGTGTGTGTTTAACAAAGTTCAACAAAATTGTTAAAGTTGTACTTAGGAGTATTTGCTATCGGAGAAGAATTTTTTTCTTTTGTTCAACTGCAAACTGTTAAAGTTCTATTGATTTCCATTCCATTGATTAGAAAAACTGGTTTTGAGGCCAGATGTGAAATAAATGAAAAACGGAAGTATTGTTTGCTTCTCTTCATCGATAAGTTCATGTGTTTATGTTTTCTGTTGGTTGTTTTTTTTCTAGGGCTTTAAGAAATATGGGTATAACAATGTAGTAAATAGTCTCCCAATGATATTTACAATTGAATCGTTTATTTCAGAAACCCCTCAACAGACGTACTTTTCCTATACACTTGATAGGTTTTTCAAATAAATTATTCAATTGTTTTAAACTACATATTCCCAATAGAAATATATGAATACCTACAAATAAAACCCATTGTTTAGTTATAAGAAAAGTAAAAATGTTACAGTAATAAATAATTTTTCACCTACACCGACCGATAGTTTTTTTCCTATTACCTACATAATTTTTATAGGCATGTCTAACGTTTAAACTAGATATATTTCACCATAACTCGGGAGCTGCATGCCTGATTTCGATCAACAACAAACACATCGAAATATGTATGATAATATTACCTTCAAATAAATTAGTATCGAAAAAAGTATTGTTTAATATAAAATTATTACAGTTTTTTTCTTTCTGAGGTCTAACAAAATTTAAAACAGCCACAATTCTTAAGCACAGGTTTATGACCAACAAACAAAATATTATATGAAAATGGATGGATAAATGTTGATTTTATTAGCATTTGAGTAAATATACCAAGAAACTTAAAAACCACATTGGTTTTATTTTTTTAACGTTTATGTCAACAGCAGAAAGTTATACGTATGTCGACAGGAGCATACCTGGGTATGTTTTTTATTTTAAGAGCGATGTATCTTAGAAAATAGCAACCATATCGATCTCATGAGATCCTTTTGATGAGATCTTAACAAAAGTGTTGTTTGCCTTATTCTGAAGTATTAATGCAACTTTTTTTTAACAAACACAACCCGTGAAGCGAACCCATGACCTCTGTACTGACAGGTTATCATCGCTACCACTCAGCCACATTGTGGATAGATTATGGCATAGCTTATGGCTACTTTTCGATATACATTTTTGGGGGAATTTTTATGTTTTATTAGGTTTTTTTGTTGTAGTATTGCTTAGTTTCTATGGTGTAGAAATCGAAGAGTGACCATATCTCTGAACTGAACTTTCCAATCCCACCCAAACATTGTAATACGGCGAAGAACACTTTTGTTAGGGATATCATAAAATTTCATATCTATATAATTGCTACTTTCAACATATAATGCTTTTAAAACTCAAAACTTACCCAGGTACCTTGCTGTTAACGTTAAGGCTAAACAAAAATAAGATTATTACAGAAAGTACCTTTTAAATGTCTGGGTGTATTAGATTTTTATGGCATGTAGCTAATTTTTTTGGGTGCACATACTTTTAAGAGGAAAAGCTAAAAGGAAAAATCCTTCCAGTTTTTTTTATGAGTTTTTATAAAGAATTTTTTTGATTTTGCATAAAAAATACTATTGAGCCCTCGACCAAAAAGTAGGGGTGTTGTAAGTTTGCAGTGTGTATCTGTGGGTCTGTCTGTTTCCTCGTAGAGCCTAAACGGACCGATTTTGATAAAATTGTCTTTGTTTGAAATGTGACCATCAAGAGTGTTCTTAGCAATGCACATAGGGGCAAAAGTATGTCAAACCGCGCGATAAATCAATCGCCATCATTTGATAAGAAAGATTGCTACCAATGGAAACGTAATTTTCTTCCGAAGAATTATATTTAAAAAACCCGAAAATAAAAATATATAAAATTTTTTTTGGGATTTTTCAGTGCTATCACAATTTTTTGCTTGATTTTTTACTTGACTTTATACTCTAACCTGGAATTACAGAAAGACATTTAGAAAAAAGTTTAGAACAAAAGTTATGTGAAAAAGTGGTCTCTTTCAAATGACATATTGTTTTCTTTTTAAATCCCATTTTTAATTTTTGATTAATGGCGTGAACTCCACATATGTCTGCCCTTATGTGCAATTTTTGAAAAAAAAATCGGTTTAGCCGCTTGGAAGCTATCACCTCTTTTCTTGCTGCATCCTCTTAAATCTGCTGGTCTGTGGGACCGTAGCTCCCAAACGGCTAGATTAATGTTAAACTATTTCCTTTTCTTTCAAAGGTGCATTAATCTAAAATCGTTCCAGCCGTTTTGAAGTTATCATCTACCTTCTGCGGGGGTTTTTCAAATCTATAATACAATGTTATTTTCTATACTAGTTTCTGAATAAGAAACAGCTGATTAAAGTGGAAAAATTAGATAAAATTAGTTTGAAGGTAGTTTTATTATTCCGCTTTTAGTACTTTGCTGATCAAAATCGGGCAGACTGTTCTAATAAAACTTGATTTTGTGAATCATAAGTTATCACTAAACTGCTGGCAATAGCCAGCCCGAGCAGGCACAGGAACACAGGATATAGTTTTTACAGAATACACAGCCGTGACGAGCATTACTTAATACAATAAACATTAACCAACCTTTCTACAAAATACGGAAACAAAAACTTCAAATTCTTTTCACTTCATGCTTTTTAATTTCTTTTCAAAGAATCAGACATGAAAACAGCTTCAAATTGTTATTCTAAGTGCAATAAAACACAAAAAACAGCAACAAAAAAATAAAAAAAAAGTCAAGTAGAAAAATTGTTTATCCGCTGTTTGGCTTGTATACATATTTCCTCTTTCGTACAAACTCTTTCTCTCCCTTTGATGAATAAATAACATCCATCCATCACTTCAAGTTCATCACAATAAACTCAATAGATAGATGGATGATGTGTATAAAAGCCCCAAAGTACTTTATGCTTAATTTAAAATAATTGCATTAATACGGAACATTCGCAATAACAATTGTAACACGATGATGACTGCTGAATATTGTTGAAAGTACTTGTAACAGAATGATTGTTGATCAAATGTTTGGAAAGCTGAGTGCTTGCTTGTTGCTTATGGATATTTTTAATTGTAGATTTATTTGTACTTTGTTATCTTCCCTTTATTTTACATAATTATAATACCTGATTTTCCTGTATACATTTGTTATATTTTAAAATTATATTTTGAATAGAAGGCTTCAAGTACAATACTGAAGGTTTTAGAAATTTAAACAAGCCACAAAACGTTATTTTATTGTATCGTTTTTATTGTCTGCACATGTATTCTACTGCATGCTTACAGAATTTTGAATTTAATATAATAACTGAATTTGTTAGCCAGTTTTATATTCGAAATCTTATTAGTGGTCTATAAAAGCATCAGACTAGTATTTTAAAATTTTGAGTGCAGCCATTAGGCTTCAGCCGCTTATGTGTGCCGCCACTGCAATTATCCTTTTTTTTTGTGCATGTTATAAAAATTTTTAGCATTAATTAGCCAAGTGTATAGTCTCGGCTGCAAATATTATTTTATCTGACAGTAAGTACTCCTCTTGACCCTTATTTATATTTTTAATTACATCATGTTTTGCTTTTGTTTAGACTATGCATTTTCCCTCTTGTCATCCAAAATGTTTTTCTAAGTTTTCAACCGCTTATTTGCAACAATAATAATTTGAAAACTTTTTTGGAAACTTTTTATGTCCTTATTTAAACTGATTTGCATAACTTAAAAAAACTTTTAAATTATGTAAAATGTGCTGGGTTGAAGATAAAATAAATAATTTACATACAGATTAATATTTTGCCATAGGACATTTACTTTAAATACGAGTACAGGATACTCTAAAAAGTTTGGTAGAACGTTTAAAACTGGCAAAAGGAGAAAAAAAATTTTTTATTTGCAATTGTTTATGTGTTGATAAAAATAAATATTTATATTAATTGCTTAATTTTCATATTGCCTTTAATTGCTTATTTAAAATTAAAAATTTTATTATAGTGTAAATTACAATATTCGAAGCATCATGATGTAAGTTCAATTCAAAGTTCTCATTACACAACTTTCATTGAAAAGTGTGTATTTGTTTGAGTTTATTGTGTTAGTTGTAAATATGTGTCAGTGCCTTTTTTAAAATTGTTTGCATGTGGCCGTGATCGTGTTTTAGTGTTTTGACATCTTCAAGAAATTGCGACTACCTGGTAAATAAATGTGCCTTGAGAAAGTTCTTAACGTAAATTAGAAATCTGGGAAAAACGTCAAATTCAATTCAGAATTTTTATTCAATATCTCCTGCGATATAAGCTTTATGCATTCTTAAGTTTTATTCTTTAAAGTATCATATCAGAAAAAATCATATCAAAACTGCAACCTCTTAGGATTTTAAATATAAAAATTTTAAATCATTGCATGTCTATGTGTCTAAAGATAAAAGATCCCTGAAGCTTATTTATATAAACAAAAGAGTAACGTTATTGAGTGACTGACTGACTGACTGACTGACTGACTGACTGATTCATCATCGCCCAGCCCAAACCACTAAAGCTTGAAAGTTGAAATTTCGTATCTGGGCTTCCCTCAGGATGTATAAATCCACTAATACGGGGTTTTAGGAAATTCAAACGCTAAGGGGGTAGAAACGGATAAAAATGGCTAAATTTGTTAACCTTATATCTCCGGATATAACTAAGGTAGACATAAAATTCCAAACACAGCATAATAAAATCAAAAAATAAGCGGATTTCTAAATTTAGGGGCCGAAAAAGGGGAAAAAATAGTTTTGGTACTTTTTTTTGTTAACCGTTTATCTCCTAAAGTAATAGAGATAGAAATATTCTTCTATCCTTACGAAGCCCTCAAACATATTTTGGTACTTTTTTGTAATTCGAATATATAAAGTGTAAAATTGTTTGCTCTTTTTGGTACTTTTTTCCATACAACTATTTTTTATGCAAATTGATATACATAGTGAATGAATATATTTGTATATTTTCACTAAGAAAGGATTTTTGAAAATGTTAATTCTAAGGGAATTAAAAGGGGTAAAACAGACCAAATCGGTAACCTTATATCTTCGAATCTAAGTAAGGTAGACATAAAATTCTAAAAGCATCATAATAAGATAGAAAAATGAGCGGACAGGTGTCTGAAACTTTTTTGAAATTTGTACATTTAGGGGCCGAAAAAGGGTAAAAATATAATTTTGGTACTTTTTTTTGTTAACAGTTTATCTCCTAAAGTAATAAAGTTAGAAACTAAAATTAAAATTACTTTTTCTCTCCTTAAAAAGCCCTCAAAACAGTTTTGTATTTTTTCAAATTTGAATATATAATGGGTAAAATTGGTAGCCCTTTTTGGTACTTTTTTCCATACAACTATTTCTTATGCACATTGATACACATACTGAATGCATATGTTTGTATATATTTTCTAAGAACGAATTTTAGAAAACTTAAACTCTAACGTGATAAAGTCGGTGTTCTTATATCTCCGAATCTAAGTAAGGTAGACATAAAATTCCAAAAGCATCATAATAAGATATCAAAATGAGTGGATAGGTGTTTTGTACTTTTTTTGAAATTCGTACATTTATGGGCCGAAAAAGGGTAAATATATAATTTTGGTACTTTTTTGTTAACCGTTTATATTTTAAAGTAAAGGTACTTTTTCGAAAACCTACTTTTTTGAAAATGTAGTTTTAAGAAATGGTACTTCTTGAAAAATGTTTTATGGAAAGGGTATTTTTGAAAATGGTACTCTTTTGAAAATGGTTACTTTTTGAAAAGCTACTTTTTGGAAAAGGTTCTCTTTAGGGCTCTGTACACAAAAAGTGTAAATTAATCTTATTGTTTTCGATACGCTGTCCGTCAGTCCGTCTGCCTTTCTGCCTGTCACAGGCTGTTTTCTCGAGAGCCGTAAGATCTACTGGCTAAAGATTAAAGGGTGTTCTAAAGCGAGCAACGGAATATGTTGAAATACTAATGTAATAAACAGACACTTTTATATAGACTCTCGAAATGTTCAAAGTTAGTGTTAATTGGTGTAGTCTGTAGAATATTTAACACAACAAAAATTAAAGGATGTTTTGAAAGTTAATGTATTTTTGACTATGTAGTTTAAACAGTTTGCTGTATTTTGGAAACCAAAAGAGGCAAACTCTTGAAATATTAAAAAACTCTAAGACTAAAAAATTCTAGAATTAAAAAGTCAAAACGAAAATCGCCAAAATGAAAAAATCTCTAAAACGCAAAAATTCGCCTAAACTAAAAAGATCGCCAAAAAACTAACCAATGTTATGGTTATTTTTAAATGAGTTAATTAATTTTCCTATATATGCACAACAATGGGGTAGCGAAGCACGCCGGGTATAGCTAGTTTACTATAAAAGAGACACATGCATTTAAAAAGAGATGAATAAAATCACACATCTCAGGACAAGATCTTAAAGAACTTGACTTCAACTGCAGTTTTTCAAGTAATGCATTTTTGCAACTGATACAGATGGTCAGAGATATCTTTTATGAAATAAAGCAAACCAAATACAAACCAAAGGTATACAACAATCTGACAAGGAAAATATTTAATATAAGAATTATAAAATATTTTATAAATAAAATAAGTTTATTTTAATCTGATTATTTTGAACTAAATTGCTTTTTATTTCTAAGCGATTATAGAGGCTAAGCATCAGAACTTTATATTCAAAACTAGACATGATTTTTGTTCAAAATACTACAATAAAAATCAATATCAATTAGATTTCAACGTACACAGTAGAGCCTCACAACGTTGTTTTCGCAAATCACCACGCTCCTATCATCAATGCTCTTGTGTATCTGTGCTTTCCTCCACTTGTTAGCTGGGTCGGTTAAATGTGATCACAGTTCTTATAGATACAAACTATTTGAGAAACTTGAATACGAGAATTAAATCACTAATAAATTGATGTTTAGCTGACATGTATCACAAAAAATCCCAGTGTTACTGGTGTTATATTTTTTCTAATGCTCAGTTTTCTGATTGATTTATTTTTTGGCCTGATTTTTGTACTTAAGGATTTATGAATATATGAAATACACAAGCCAGCAGCCAGTATAACTAACTATTAATGCGATTATTTCGAACTAAATTGTATTAGATAAAAGATTTTTATAAATTCTTACTTTAGACTTATATTCTTTAAATGTATTAATTTTTAAATGCAATTACCTTTAGTTTATATCTTGTTTACGAGTATTTATTCTAATTTTTATCATATACTGTAATGTTCTCTATTTAAAACTTGTAATATTGGAGTACTTATTGTTTTATTTATAAGTAATTCCTAAATTCATGAAAGGCAATAAATTCAAATTTAAAAGTTATTGTGAGTAAATATATGTACATTTAAAATTAAATATTTGTTTTTCAAAAATCTTCTGAGTTGAGACTCCAGCCCACATCTTAGGTTCATCCGTATCTTTAAACAAATACATAGAGCTTTACCAATAATGAAAATAAGAAACAAACTAAAGAAGTATCATAAAAAAAAGAGCAAAAGTACTCTGGAAATAATGGAAAAAAGTTATTCATTCTTATACTTATTCACTGTAAAATCTGCCATAAATACAAATTAGCACTTTATGAATATTTTTGGGATAGTCATTGTATGCTTGAACTCACTTAAACTTAATTGTAAGGTGGCAACAAAATTTGTTTCTATAAAACGAAAAATTATAAATAATTCATACATAAATTGCCAACAAATAACTAAGCAAATTCGAACACAGACACACAAACACACACACACAGAGTTGTAGTCATACAAAGATATTTTAAAACACAAGTAAATAAAATGCAAATAAGTGTTTTAAAGTGAGGCTGTACTGTAAAATTAAATTAAAATTTATATTGTCTGAGTAGGTACTTGTTTATTTTTTAAGGAAGAGCGAACCATAAAGCAAGGGAATATATTTTAAAATCATATCGTGTAATAGTCATACAAATCATTTAAATATATTCTTTCTATACACTTGAAATATTAAAAATTGGTAGTCTATTAACTAAGACGAAGGCGAAATCAATAAATCTTTACAGCACTATTTAAGGAGTACTAAGAACTAACAAAAGTTTCTGATGTACATGTGTGAGTCATATTAAAAAAGATGATGAAAGAAATTTAAGATTACATCTGCATCATTTTATACTAACATCTTAAGTCTAAAAATGGTATTTGCAGATATTAACAATTTAATGTAAAAATCTATTCTGTTTCTATTTTAGAATGCTAAGAAACTTAACCGTATTTGAAAACGGATTGGACCTAAATTGTGGAATGTAAGAAGATTAACCAGGATATGATGACCTTAACTCGATTTTGACTTAACTCGACTTAAGAAGCTATGACAAAACGACACATACATAAACGTTTTGCAACGCAGTTTTTTCGCAGGTTAGGTATATTTCGGGTTTGACGACAAGATAAGTACATACATCGGCTAAATACGGCTACTGACTTGTGGCCAAGAGCTGGGGAAAGAATTTTGGCCACGCTCTTGTTATTCTCTGCTTGGATGCAACGTAACCAGCTCCGGTTGATCCAAATTCTTTTTCTTACTAAGTTTTATTTATAAAAATACAATCAAAATTATACCACGAACACTAAGAATTTATAATAAAGTACACAGAAAAAATCATTATCAAAAAATTTTCAAACAAAAGTTTTAATAAAATAAAATTTTCTTTTAATTAAACGTTCTTTACTGAATCAAATAATTTATTTTATTTAACTTTTATTTAGGACGCAAACACCAAAAAAACTATAAAAACCTGTTTTCATATGCATAAGTAACAATAACAACAATGATAGCAAAAGGAATAAAGAATTAAGATTTCTGAGTCAATCAGTTTGTTAATGGTGTTGCGTTAATTCTCATTCATTTCTTTAAAGTCTTTATATAAAAGTACAAAGTTGAACACATTTAACAAAGTCCAATTTCAAAATTGCTTCACGGATGATGATGTTATTTTTTAAGACTTAAAAATATTTAAAAATAAAAAGTTCTCACTGAATCAGACAAAAAGTTTGTTTTATATATTACAAAAAATCCAGTAGATATTTTGTTAAATTCAGTAAATTACTTTGTGTAGAATTTGTAAATATTTTTAGAGAAATTGTTTTATAAATTCAGCCAAAAATGATGTTTGATATATTACAGAAAATCCAGTAAATATTTTTGTTTGATTCAGTAAATTATTTTGTTAGAATTTGTAAATATTTCTAAAGAAATTTTTTTATAGATGTGGAGAACTTGTTTACTGGAAAAAATTATTTTGCAATTAAATTGAGATATTTTTGTCTGTTTTTACAAATTTTATTTTTAGGTTCGTTTTCAGATAAAAACATTACTAATTCATTGAAAATTCTTACTGAAAATGAAATATAAATTATTAAAAGTTCGGAACATCAGTTTTTGTAGTATTGTTCCTCCGCTACGGATAAACAGTTTTTCTTCTTATGCAGCTAATGTGACTCTCTTTCAATAAATTTCTTTTTAAATACAACCTCTGAATTCTTTTTGGCATGTCAGCAGAATAGCCCAGACTATTTGCAGTAATGGAAACTTTTAACGCCAGACTAACTGTCAACTTGCAATGGTGAAAAAAATGTCGCTAACATACACACTGATAAGGACTGATAACTTATAACACCACACCTTTCTTCTATTAATCTATGTGTTGAGGCAAATTTTTCTACTTTTGAAAAATAAATTGAAAAAAATCATTCCGTGCTCTTATGAAATTCAAACCAACTCATGCGATCAAATTGAAGTTAAAGAAACTCTCTGAAATTTCTGTACTAGTCAAAATGCTAATACAGATATTTCAGACAATTGGTTAAATGAATTTATATTGACAGAACATCCACAAGTGAAGAGCCTTGATTGGTATATCAGCTACTTCTTATATCATCGTTCATGAGTGGATGTGAAAGAGTCAAAACCATGTTTATATCTTGTATGCAGTGATCTTATTTTAGTAGGAAAAACACTCCTGTGATGAAAAGGCACCTTATCCTCCAGAGGGCGAAATTGAGCTAAAACTAAATGAAATGCTGAAAAGAGCGCTATCTTTAGTTCTGCAAAATTTCGAAAAATGTTGGATATTATAAAATTAAAAATACAATATTAAGTAAATTAGTTTAAAAGGAAGTTACGGTCCTCTTCCTTCGCTCTTTAAAGATATGTGTTGGGAAATTCTTGTTTAAAGTCATTTCGAAGGTGAATATAGGGATAATTTTACTGATAAAATCGGGGAGCATGTCTGCGCTGTGATACCAATCATAATCTTATAAATCGACAAAATTTACAAAAACAGCTATTTTCGGATCTACTGAAAGTTCTTGCTAGGAAGTTAAGGTCCTTTTTCGTCAGGATCATTACATATAAAAATGCTGCTTATATTATTTTTTAAGGAGCTTGACGTTTAGGAAACGCAGCATTAATTACACTGTACAACAAAATCAAATACTTTGCATAATAAAAAGGATGCCAAAAAAATATACGTGCTTAGCTGATTTTAAAGATTACACCTGGGATTAATTTGAGGGGGAATTAAAGTTTTCCTCTTTTGATCATTGTGTAATGAATACGCACAAGAAATCTAGTAATAAATTAAATGTGTTCAATACTTTTATATAAAACATCACTGGAAATATTTTTACCACTCTAGCTCTTCTCTCAATGTACCTTTTCGTTTTTAAAACGGGGGCAGAAACTCACCTTCATCGGCAATTTAGCGGAATAAAATGTGCTATAAAAATATTTGCTATGAAATTCTACTGTAAGTAATTAAAGGCACTAACGCTCCAAACTCAACTTTAACGTAAAAAATCATTCAAAACATAAAATGTGTCCAAGGATTAATTTCGTAATTATTCCATTTATTTAAAAAAAAGTTAATATAAAACACTTGCTACGCAAACTTTAAGCTAAAATTTAAAAGAAACATAATCTTAATTGTACTCGCGTGTGTTACGTGTGCTATTTGTTTCGACTGTCTAGAAGATCAATTAGCACATGTGTAACAGTGTCATTAAAAGATTATTATGTTCTGACACGCAATGTTTTGCTTGTAATTATTATCATAAACTTAACCACTCATAATCATAAGGTAACTTTAGTACCACATGCTACAAGATTTAGTAGTCATAATAATGATAGTAATAATCATGATGTAGATATTTTGGCATAAGCATACAAATGCCTTGAAAATTTTAGTAATTAACTGTGAAAACATTAATTTAAAACTTCATAAAAACTCTTTTAGTTTGCAAATGAATTACAGAAAATTAAATCAAATAAAATGCATATTTATGGCCAAATAAAATTAAAAAAAATCTGTGAAACATTTTTTAATATATGTGTCATTTTATCATAACACCTTAAGTCTAAAATTCGTGTTTGGAGATATTAACTATTTAATGTAAAAATCTGTTGTGTTGGTGTTCTAGAAAGTTAAAAAATAGACTGCAATAACTTTTTCGAAAATTGGAGTATTTATATATATAGCATGTGTATTGTAAGAAGACGAACTTGTTTTTGACTTAAGTCGACTTAAGATGGTATTATAAAAAAACACAGATATGGAGGGAAAAATAAAAAAGTTAAGTTGTCCAATAATGTGATTTTAGGAAGAATCTTTTAAAATTTTTTATAAAGTCTGAATTTTTTTACTAAAGAAGTCTTAAAATCTGTGCGAAAACGTATTCTGATTTAATGTGAATATTTTCATTGTTGTCCCTTTTGTATTTTATAAGACGATATTTGCCATTTTAAATAAATTATGTTCCTACTAATTAATTAAATATTATTTTTAAAATCGTTAAGGTGTAAAAATACATTTAATTAAATTGAAAAACTTACGATTTTAAATTTACTTTACTAACTAAATTACGATTCACCATTTCTTCCGCTTTAGAGTTCATATTAAATGAAATTTATAAAAATAATTAAATTTGTAAACATAAACATATGAGTAAAAAAACAGTTGATAGGTTGATCAGAAAAAACAATCAGCCCGCAACCATTCACCGGAGGGATTTAAGAAAAAAAGGAGTTTTTAGAATAGAACAGGGCTAGAATGGCAAGACAAACTAAATGAATTTATTTAAAGGACTAAAATTTAATTTAAAATTGCTACTCTATGTTGTAAAAGCTTAAAAATGTATTAGCTAAATTTGAAACAAGAAAAAAAATTGTAAATTAGCCAAGCATTAATTTGATATGGGTTCATAGCTGAGGCAGAATTAGCAGCAGCAGCAGTATCCACATTGTACTAGTAACATTTGCAGCAACAGAAGCACTAACAGCAGTAGACAGCAACAATGACAGTAACAATATGTAACAACGTAATAATTTTCCTGAACTTGATAAAAAAAATAATCGTAAAAAACACTCGTATTATGGAAAAATGTAAAATATACATATATAATATAAACACGAGCTAGTACAGGAAGATAATATGGCGTAACGGAAGGGAATTGTGTTCTACATGGTTGTGAAATTTTTGTTAAACTTGACATGATACTAAAGGGAAGAAAAGAAAGAAATCATATACAGCAAATCATATATGGAGAGTTTCATATTCCTACAAAGAAAATTTTTTTAATAATTTTGTTAGTGAGAAGAAGTTTTTTTTTAAGGAAATAATGAAACATGGAATGCTGTTAATCGTCTGGATAATGAAACGCTATTTTAGTCCTTTGTGAAATTATACAGCACAGTGATATATATGTATGTACTTTAGAAAAAATTTAAAATTATAAAATACCCCTTATACAACATAATAAATAGCACCTTATGAAGAAAAAATCACAAAACGATGACAACAACACCAGTGGGACTTGCAATAAGAAAATTATAAAAAGCAAAGACTTAATGTACGTATGAATATTAAATTTACAAATTTATTCATGACTATATATTGATGTAGGAGAGTCACATTTTTATATTTTACAGTTTTGCCAAATTTGTTTTCTTCCTTTTCACGATAGACATGAACAACTTAAAACATCTGAAACAATAGAAGCAAAAAAAAAAGAAGAGAACAGTGTCTATAAGTGCAAGAAGGAATATGTTCTGAAATGCTAAAAATATATTTTGATTAAAATACATATCCAGGAAACTAAATTAACTTATATCAACTACAAAATACGTGCTAAAATTGAAGAAAACAATTTGCATGTATTGTGTATGTTAAAACAAATTGAAGTACAAATAAAAACATGAGTAATACATATCGTTGGTCACAAGTAGGAAGGCTCTAACTCAAATAATTGTAACTTTAAAGTAAAAACACAAGGGAAACTGTAATTTTCAAAACCAAATTTTTTTTTAAATGCATGTTTTAATGAAAATAAAGCACAAATTTGAATGTTAAGATTATTTTCTTAATATTTATATAGGTGTATGTGTGTGAAATATATTGGAATCACTGAAAAACTTAATTTCGTATAAAATACGAGTTAGGGCGTTTCTACTTGAGACCATTGATATGTATATATAAAGCGTAAATGCTTGACTTTTTCTCTCCAAATGTTGGCTTTGGATTTTACCTACATATAATAAAAGTATATTTCCTTAGCTTTAAAGCTTAAATCCCATTTGTTCAATATTGAGTACTAAAAGGATATGTTAGATTAACTTGCTTATTTAATTTAAGGAAATCTCTGTATGTAAATTACAAATGATTGGTTTAATTAAAGGAAAATATGTTAAGAAGATTAAAAGAATAAGGGCATAATTTCTTAAATCACGTCACAAAAGTAAAAATAAAATTTAAGTAGGAGTCAAGAATGAATTTTGAAAATTGTTTAAAATAAATTTTTCACACAAATTACATAAAAAGGTTCTAACGACTGATTCTAATAGAGAGCAGATAAAAATAGTTTGTTCGTGTACCGACGTTTTTAAAGTTAAACTCTGGAATTGATTTCAGGAGGATTTGTACTTCACTTCATCTGATCTACTTAATATTAAACCACCTATTTCCGACCGAAAATGGAATACAACTCTCATTTATGGGCCGGTGATTCAAAGTCTATTATGAACTAACTCGACCACGTACAGAAGAGGGTAAAGAAACTTGTGGGTGACAGTAGAGTAGCCAAGTCTATTGACTCACTGGAGCATCGACGAAATATGGGATGTGTTTCGCTGCTCTATCGCTACTACAATGGAATTTGTTGTAATGAAATCACGGATCTTGTTACCGAAACCCGATCTCTTTTTGCGCACAACACGTTTTTCATTAAGAGCAAATCCTTTTGTGGTCCATCTAACAGTGAAACTACGCATTACAGAGAGAATTCGCACTTTGGCCGAACAGTTCGTATGTGAAATAAACTTCCCGCAGAGGTCTGTTCAGTCACTTTCAGTATGGGAAAGTTCAAGTCGAATGTCAAACAAACACTACTACCTCTATCCTCCTTCTCATAACAAATTTTCATAGTTTCGGCACAATGCACTGCGTAAGTAGGGGTCATCCCCTGATTACTGGTTTAAAAAAATATATATTTTATAGAACATTTCAGCCCTCTATATTGACGCTCAAAGGGAGTTTTTTGAACCTTTTTTAATAAGAGTAGGAAAAGACCTATAAAATGAACCACAAACGCTTGTAAAGAAATACTCTACCGATTTAAGCAATATAAAGATTGTGCATATGTGTCAATAAATTACTTTAAAATTTCATAACTTTTGTCGAAATTGACTGTATAATTTAAGCATAAACTACACCACCAAAAATGGTATCGTCTAATATCGTAAAATTTTCTCTGCATAAAAGTGTTTGCTTGAAATTGGCTTTAAATAAAATAAATAGTTTATCTGATTTAATAAATGTTTAATTTTGAGCTCTTATTTACACTAAAAACCAACAAGAAAACCAGTTTAGTTATTAGTAAATGTGTCGTTTGATTTTATTAAAAAAATTTAGGTCCTATTCCAGCAAAAAAATATGTCTGAATTTATAAATATTTTTTTTGCTGGTTATGAAGAAAATTTAAAATAATTATTAATTAAGTTTTTTCATAAAAATTTTAGATAAATATTTTATCTGATTCATTAAATTAGTTTGTTCGAATTTGGCTTTTTCGTAATAAAATTCAAAAGAAAATTTTCAAGATTTTTTTATATAAAAAAATTTGTTAATTTGGACAAATGTTTTGTCCAAAGCAGTTTGCAAACTGTTTTATAGGTATAATTCATCATTATGAAGTTTACTTTTTAACCGACTTATCATTTCGTCATGTATGTTTTTTTCTATATATTCCCTTAAAAACTCTGCCATTTCTAAAGCGATTTCAGATTTTTTCTTTATTTAAAAGGATGTGCTTTCAGATTGGTCCCGTTGAAAAATTGCCAGAGTCACGCCCATTTTCAGATACTTCTACTCAACCGATTCTTATGAAACTAATCACACATATTAAGTTTCTGTTGGAATACTCATGGTACATCATGGTTAAAAAGGGGGCAGTGCCACGCCATGCAAAGTAAATATTATTTTTCAACAACTTTACTAAACCGATACTTATGAAACTTTGTTAAAATACATCATTGCAGTTAGAAAAGTGGGCGGCGCCACGCCCATGAAAAGCAAATATTCATATTAACTACTTCTATTAAACCGATTCTTATGAAACTTTGCATACACCACTAGTTCTCGTAAAAGTACATGATTATAAAATATGGGAGCAGTGCTTGCCACAGCTATTTTGTAGTCGGTTTTTTGCAAGAAATATTTCTGTATATAGATATATATTTACTATGATTATACAAACAGATTACTTTCGAGCGACGCACTGGCCTTATAGAAAACGGTTCGAATAAACACATAATAATATATATATATATATATATATATATATATATATATATATATATATATATATATATATATATATATATATATATATATATATATATATATATATATATATATATATATATATATATATATATATATATATATATATATATATATATATATATATATATATATATATATATATATATATATATATATATATATATATATATATATATATATATATATATATATATATATATTGTAATTACAATTAAACAATATAAAAAACAATGGCTATTAACAGTATTTTTTGTTAAAAATGTTATACTATTCTTCTAAAGTAATAAAACTTTGATAGCAATCAGAATGTTTTAAGCAACTTATATTGTTATATGCAAAAACTTTGAAATTTTGATGAATGGTTATAATGCAATGATCATAATAGTCATGGCTTAAGTTATAGTTACTTAGTTAATGTTTCAAATATATTCACACAGCAATAACTTGTTTTCCACAATTACATGTGTTGGCTGAGAACATAATATTGTTGCCATAACCACACCGAAATGCGGTTCTTTAGAGCTGTCATGCCTGCAGCAATGGTAATATGCAAGCTATTGTCGAAACAATATTATATTCTGAAAAAAAAAACGTATATAGTCTGTTTTATAGGCCGATTGACTCACATAAATAAAATTCGTAATTGATACATATGAAGACTAGCGAGAGAAAGCCTCTTCTCCGAAAAACGCCCTTCCTTAAGTCGACCAAGATAATAGGTAAGATAATAAACAAAATAATAGTTAAACATAGTGCTGGTTATATTGATATTAAAAACACTCCTTTGTATTTTATTTCAATTTAGATAACATCGCTTCCAAGAACGCCACTCATTTTTAAATCAATCGACGATACAAAAAATAAATTTATTTATTTTTCATGTATCATTTCGCGCATTTAACTTAAGCCTGTTTTCTTGTTTGCTTACATTTTATTTTCTTTATTGAATTATTTACACTCAATAATTTTCACATTCTTTCGAATCATTTAGCATTTTATTTTATGTTACATTTTTCCAGTGTAAGCGTACAATTTTACTTTCATATCTGAACATATTCTGCAGCAAACAACAATATTTGCGCTGTATTAATATTTGAAATTATGTATAAACACATGAGCATAGTATGTGCAGAAATATAAACATTTTGATTGAACCTTGGGCCATGAATAAAAAAAATTATATATTATACATTTTTTTGTTTAAAAAATCGATGATTTAAAGAAAGAAATTGGCATGAAAATTTTCACTCCATAAATTATGACTTGTACTCTTGTTATTTTGATTACAAATAACATATAAACAATGTGTTAATTAATGCAGTAACTAAGCGATAAATCTAAAAATATTGGCTTCATACATTCATTTTATGGCATCAATTAATAAAAAAAATAATTTTAACAAAAATCAGTTATGAGCACGAATTAAAGTCTGGTTTAAAAATTTATTTTTCACTAGAATTAAGGGAAAATAGCTAATGGAAGAGAACTGTTACAAAACTATTCACGTGAGTGGTTGCTATGTTAGAGAGACTGGTCTGGATTCAGGACCGGTTCACACTTCACATACAAGGAACCAACACTTTATATGTAAGGAAATTACTAGATCCAGCAAGCTACCTATTCTGCTACTGCAGATAACCAGCACTGACCGGTTATCCCGATATTAAACACCACTCACTTCTAGCCTTCAGCAGGGTGCATTAGCATGTCATATACAAACTTCGCTCACTAATATTTTTGTCAAAGCCGACCTTCTACGGGTTGTATAGTCTTTCTCGTCTTTGATGAAAAGTTGTTTATATTGGCTAATATTTCGAATACTGACTTTCAAACGAACCACAGAAGGAATAGTATTTTGCGTTTAAGTTTTATATTCGCGCAAGAACAAAAAGATTTGGAATAATGTAGTCATGTGTTTTTTTCCAGATTGAAATATAAAACGAGAATTGTATAGGATATTTTATTGCAATAACACCATGTGTAAAGTTTTTTGAATTGTGAAAAAGTCAAATAAAAACAACCTTTAAAACTATCTGTGAGATCTTTGGCGCATGGCGAAATAATTATCATTTCTTTAAATACTATTTCACATTCTTGATACTAAAAATTTTACTGACAATCTTATTAATTTAAAAAAATAGAATTGAGATGACTTTTATAATATATGAAACTTTTTAACTCTGATATAACTCCCATAAATAGAGTATATTTTCATTGTGATTTAAAAAATATTCTTACATTTTATGCAAATATTAAACAGCTTATAAAATATTCATAAAAGTACAAGATGCTAAACACGCTATTCTGTGGTTTTATTGCATCTTTTGTTGGTACATAGAGTTGTTGCGAAAAAAACTACAGTAATAAATACTTTAGCTGACATCCATGTATTTTCACTTGTTCTACAAATAATACGACAAAAACCTACATGTACCTTATAATGCATACAAAATCTGTTCGTACATACATAAGAATAGTCACAGGTAAATGTATAAATATGCAAATGTTTGTGAATGAAAAAATGGGTTTTATGGCTATAAAACCCAAAACTTTATTGCAAAGGTCAAGGTTAATTCACCTGAATAAAAGCAATAACACAACATACGAGTGATAATAATATGTTGCTTCAAAATACGAGCTCATAATAAAAAAAATTTAACAGGACAACAATAAATATTGCTAGTTGTGTTTGTACTACTCACTTCATAAAACCTAACAGCATATGTATAATAGCAATAGGTTAAACGTTTTAGTTTTTATATAAAATTTAATACTAATAACTCAATAATTCATTCAAAGATTGCATGTCAATGATAACCTTAGTATGTTCTCTACAACAATAAATAGTTGTTGCAAAGTAGTAACAAATAAGTTGTCCTATACTCTTAGTGCATTTATTCCAATATTAAGGAAATGAAGTAAGAAACATATGATTTAAAAAAATCTATTAATAAATGTATGTTCTGCTTTCTATTCACACAATATAACAGAAAATCCCAAATGAAAAATAAAAAAAGGATGTAAAAATCTGCTACAGCCATAAAAATCAAGTATACACTGACTGTACCACAAATTATAGTAGCACCAATATGTGCTTTAAGTAACGTTTCAATATGAAAAACAGTACACACCCACACGCAAACACTTAATAGACGAACATCCCAGTTGGTCAGATTGTGGTAAAATACAATTCGCTTAAAGTAAATCGTCGTGAATGAAAATCTGAGCGACAAAGACTTGCATGTTGTCTCTGATGGTGAGATGAGCGATACTGTCTTACTTTGTCTCCAATTAACATTTTTTCTTCAATCCAAATTTATTGAGGACAAGATGAGCTATGCAGTCTTACATGTTGCCATCAATCACACTCTGTTGAGCACAAGATAATCGTTCATGTATTTGTCTTAGATTAGCTATGTTGACGGTATCTGACCACAGTGTTATACGAATCCAAATTGATTATTAAGCTAAGGTTCGTAACGTTATATTCAGAAAGAATTGGGCATGATTAATATTCCACGGAACAAGGGAAAAATTAACATCAACTTAATTATTTCAACGTACACAGCAGAACAGAGTAGCGCCACTTTCGGAAGCCGCTACATTGAGTGTTTTACATTTTACCTTCAATCAAACTTTGTTACATTGGTTTCTATCACACTCTGTTGAGACCTAGTTGACCGATGGTGTCTTACGCTTCATCTTCAATCACACTCTGCTGAGGACAACATGACGGCCAAAGTCTTACGATTTATCTTCAATCAAACTTTGTTGATGACAAGATTAGCGACACTATCTTGCATTTTGTCTTCAATCATACACTGCTAAGGACAATATGATTGACAATTTCTTTAGATTTGTCCAAAACTAAATTCGTTAATGGCACGTTAAGCGAATGTCATAGTATGAACCACAAGCGGAAAGACGTTGTCTCATTGAGTCTTACACGATCTTCGCAACATTTGTTCGAAATTGTCGTTGACGACTTGTTTCGGCTTTACCTCACGTATCGTCAAGGACTTAATAACATTGCCATTTAGCCATTATTGATGATATCTTAAAGACGTGGCCAACTGGGATGTTTGATACTCTTTAAATGCCACCAATACAAATCCACCCACTTGCACAGATGGCGCCATTAATTTGGATCATTGTTTCATGGTAATAGCTCACTTGCAAATGTATTTGCTTTGCATAATGAAATAGTTTGTCACAAAGTTTGGCAGCAGCCAATGTTACTACTGTTGCTACTGCCTGTCTCTTGACTATTTTGTGATTCTTGTGCATTTTTTTTTCTCATAAATTTCTGGCATTTGTGTAAGTGACATATATGAATTTGATTTCGCAGTAACAGTATAATTAGACTCTTTTATTAAATTAATAATACTTTCTTTTACTTAATTTGTTTAATATAAAATATACTTGTTCATTTCTTATGATGGAATTAGCCTGAATGAAAAAAAAATCGTTGTAGTAAAACTTTCACAAACTTAAGAAATATAAAAAATATATTAGAGCTAAATTTTTAAAATACAAATTTAATACTCTCTCATCTAATAGATTTAAAACACTGGTTTCTTATATCTCAATATATTTTTAAATTGGCATATTACTTCAAAAAAGAAACACAAACAAAATTGAACCCTGTAGTAATTTTGTTTCTTTGTAAAGAAATTCTTAATTTATGCTGTCAGAAGTTTTTTTATGAGGGTCAAAGGAACACTCAAACTTATTTATTTCTCCTTAAGTAGCCCAAAGTTAAGTATGGGATAACATTTCCTTAATGTTTTGCGATTAACGAAAATCTATAAAGATTTATTGTCAACTGTGTGACACGTCTTGGCTTGTAGCATTTTAGGAATTCATTTGTTTGCAAATCATAAATAAAATGTATTGATTTAATGTCTCCATTTTATGCCCTTGATATTGTTAGTGCTGTTTATAAGGTTAGTTCATCTATTCGTTACAAATTCATATGCTGGCGTAAAAAAATATTTACCGCTGATTGCTCTAATTTATGCTTGTGAATACAATCACTAGAATAAAGCTTCATGTTAACAATAATAATCAATTCAGTAAAGCAATGCAACCGCGCCAGGTTAATCTTTAAAATGTTTATAGAAAAGAATGAATAAGTAACATTTATGCTTTCTTTTATATACGGAAAAAAGCTTGCCAATTGTAGTAAATGCTAAAGTAAAAATACAAAAAAAACATGATTGATTATGGAGTTCGTGTTTTAACTTTGATATTATTATTCTTATGATTTCAAGTTTGACTAAAAGTTCCCTAATGACTTGCTTTAGCTTCAATGAACTGTGCATAGGAACTAGGTAATAGTCCCCCATAATCCATTTCAATGTATTTAAATAAATCTTTAATATTTGGCTGATTAGTAAAATATTAATTTAAGAAAAAGCACGATACAAAACTAAAATTATTTAAAATTTTTTATGTAGTATTTCTGTGTGTTTTCCATTCAATTATTTTGATGGCTTAATATAAAAAAAATATATAACAAGATATTGATAATAAAACCCCAACCGTCAAAGATCAAAATACTGAAAGGGTTAAATTTTTAACCATAAATACAAATATGTATATTAACAGTAACCCTTCTCATATTATTTTACATCACCGTAATAAACATAAAGGTAATTTTTCAACTCTTACACAACTCTCCTGATAATGAACGTCCGGAATGGTAAAGCACAGTATACGTGGAGTAGAGAGGGCACAAAAAATCTAAAGGAATAAATTTAATTGAAACACAGTCACGTCCATGATTACTTTTTGCAACAACAAAAAACAATATAAATAAATAAAAAAAAGGGAATTGGATACGAATTTATAAAACGTGTCCGAAAAGTAAAAATTAACAAAAACAAAAATTATTAACAAATAAATTAAAAAAGGAAATAATTTGCTCAAAAGTAAAAAAACAAGTAATCTGTTTTGTAAACAACTTAAATAACAAATAATATTCCCTAATTTACATACAAATTAAAAACGTAGTAGAAAAATTGCTTCAAAACCATTTAGTTTGCTTACAAACAAATTAATGAAAAATTTTGTAATACAAAGAACCTTAATTAGTTTTTTTCTTTTGCACGCTTATGCTACATTTTTTTTAGAGAGAAGTTTGTCTGTTTATTTTTATAAATAAATTGAGTTTTCGGCTATATAATTGTCAGTGTTAATAAAAATTTAAGATTATAGACATGATTTACTTTATGGCTAAATTTCAAGTGAATTAAGAAAACAGTTAAAAAAACATTGCCTGCGGGAGGTTTTTTACCAATTGTCTTCAACGTACTTGTCATATGGCTGTTGAAAACGTGAGTGCTACAATATGTTCTTAAGTAGTGAGCGGTGAAAAGAGAACACACATTTAACTAGAACAAAAATGTTAGCAAAATACCCACACTGTACAGCAAGATTTTTTCCAAATCAAAAATTTTTGATATGTTATCCTAACGAAAGTGTAACAACCATATTTATTAAAGATTGTTAAAGTTAATGTAAGCATTAAAACCGGTTTTTCCATACAAAATTCGTACATTAAACCAAAATTAACTTTAATAATCGTAGATGAATATGGGGCTAAGAACTTTGTTTCTCACATCTTATTAAAAATTTTTTTAAGTTTTTAAAGTTAGTAATAAACTCTACACACAGAGAAAAATTATGACAAAAAAATTTTCAAACAAAAGTTTGTCTAAAAATGGGAATGAAGAAAACGCTGGGAAAGTGCACTTTAATATCAGCTTGAGAGTGATTTAGTTCTCGTATTCAATTTTCACGAAAAAGTTGTATACATAAGAATTAAAATCACATTCAACAGAGCCACCTGACAAATGGTGATAAGCTAATACACGTGAGCACTGACGATGGAAGTGTAGCGGCTTCCGAAAGTGGCGCTACTCTGTTCTGCTGTGTACGTTGAAAAATTAAGTTGATGTTAATTTTTCCCTTGTTCCTTGGAATATTAATCCACCTTAGCCTAATAATCAATTTGGATTCACAAAGCAAATACGTTCGAAATATTCATACTAATAAAAATAATTTCATTTTCAATAAATGTTCTTTACTGAATTAATGAATTTTTTGTTGGACTTTTATTTAAAACGCAAACACAGAGAAAAAACAAAAAGAAAAGTACGGTTTTTGTGTCGCGAAAAAACAACCCTGACGACGACGTTCACACAAATAACAACAACAATACTAAGACCAAAAAGGAATGCGACTGTAACAAATTGGTTTACTGAAGATTTTTGAGTAAAACAGTTCGCTAAAGTTGTTGCGTTAATTCTCATTCATTTTGTATACTCTTTCGGTAAACATTCAGACTTGAACACATTTAACAAAGTGAAATTTATTAAATACTTAATGGGTGGTGATGATGACGACCCAGAAAAAAATTTTGTTTGATATATTACAAAAAATCCTAAGATTCTTAACGTTATATTCAGAAAGAATTGGAAATGATCAATATTCCGACGAAAAAGGGAAAACCCAATATCAACTTAATTTTTCAACATACACAGCAGAACAGAGTAGCGCCACTTTCGGATGCCGCTACACTTCCATCGTCAGAGCTCACGTGTATTCGGTAGAAGCAAAGTTTTTGCAAAGAAAATCAAAACTATTTAAACGGCTAATATTCTTTATATCATTGCTACCTTGCAACAGCTGTTAGCTTTTTCCTGTAGTTCTAAAATTTGTAGCTATATATATTTAAAATATATTTATGTAACGCACAATACATTTTTATACGAATTTAATATTTTTTACAACACACACACTTTATTTTAAATTTAGTACAATTCAGATGTATAATCATCGATGTATTTCCACATAAACTCGTTAGTTGTTCACTGAAAAAAATAAATAAAAAAAATATGGGTAACACTCAATACATTTTTTTTTTTTTGATACAAACCATGATTAGTTGATGAAACGTTTTGCAATATAATACTATTTAATAAAAATCACTAAACTATATATATATATATATATATATATATATATATATATATATATATATATATATATATATATATATATATATATATATATATATATATATATATATATATATATATATATATATATATATATATATATATATATATATATATATATATATATATATATATATATATATATATATATATATATATATATATATATATATATATATATATATATATATATATATATAAAACAGTATTTTTGTTTTTCGTTTTTAACACGTAACGGACAGTCTTATACAAAAAAACTTATGCATATTTATTTGTAATATATTTGGTCAATTCACAAGCTCAGTCGTATGTCTTGTCGTTTAAAAAAAGACGACACTTGCTTATGTGCTTATGAACAAACAAATTTGTTGTATCGTTATTTTGTCCCTTTTTAAATGATAATTCAATGTAGTCAATTCATTTTGAGTGAATAATTTATGCCTAAAAACGAATTTTGTTTTGGCTTTTTTATATTTTTAGGGTGCTTTAATCAATATTGCGCTTTGTAATCTTTAAAATTTTAGCAAGTTTTTGCAAATTGTCATAATTTTCGCGTTCTTTCCGAGTGTTTGACTTTCCTTACAATTTTGGGGCTAATTTCCAATATTGCAATTTTTCGCGAATTTTTGGACATTTTCGCGATATGCTTGGAAAATATATAAAAGTCAATCGTATAATTATAACGCACTTTTGTGTGCAAATTGCTAACATCAAAAATACAATACGACATTAATACGAGCTTGTGAGTTGAATTATTAAGACATACTAAAGCAGTTTTCATTTTAAAATTTGTACTTTTACTCTATGAAATATTTAAACTATACCTTCAACAGACACGAAAAAAGCATCTGAAATGAGAACCAGTCATATAAATATATTCTAATTCTTTTACATATATATGATTTTTAATTCTAAATAATCATCTTGTTATGATTTGCGAGTAGTAAAAAATAAACTAGGATAAGAATTCATAATACGATTACATAAAATTTTTTTTTCTCGTAAATCTTAACCAAAAATGGAAGACGTATTAAGAGAAAAGGCAAATACCCAGTAAGAGTTTTGATCACTAATATGTCAAAAGACAAAAACTATATATTTTTCATACAAATGTACAAAAATTGAATGGGTTCTCCATTAACATAATAGCTTAGTAATTATTTGGCTATGAACTTGCACACAATGCACACAGTAACTTTTTCAGATTAGTGTGATTCTATTTTCAGAGTTATAGCATCCGCGGAATCGAATAACAATTTTTTTGTATATCTAAGATCTTGTAATAGGCCTCTTACCAAAAAAAACCACATGGTGGTCTATTTTTTAAATACTTACACCAGTTTTCGAAAATGTATCATATTATCGCTTAAAATCACGTTACGCTTTTTAGAATTCCCGATGTGGCGTTTAAATATTATACGCATTTTAAATTTTCGAAAAACAGAAAATTAACTGGTTTTTATACTTTATTCAGGATAACTGCTAGATTTTTAAGATGGCAATAGCTCTTGAAAATGTCTAAAAAAATATATATATTCGTTGTGGCCGAGACTATAATTCGGAAACTAATTTCACAAGTAATCTGAATGAAGTAATAGGGATCTGTCTTTTTGTAGAGAAAAATATTTTCTTACAGCTTCAGCAATAAAAATTACAATAAGTTTAACTCATGCCTGGCCATATGTATAAAAAATTTTTTTGCTTCAGCTAAGATACAAGCCGGGCTTCTTTCGCATTTCATCACAAGTATTCTCTCTACTCACTGAGCACTTGCTGGCTAATTTAATAGGCACAAAAAACTTTTTATTTCGCATTTATAGCTAAAAAATATGTAAATGTATAAAAAAAAAACTTAAAATAAAAACAAAAGTGTGCTTATGGTTTCTTCAGATTTGAAATCAAGTACTTCATTGGATTAACTTGTGGCTGGCTAGCGCCCCTTTTTACAATGTATGATTGAGAGTTAACGTGGACTTTAACGGCAAGTTTTGTATGGCGAAGTTTCCGTTAAAGTCCATGTTAACTCTTAATCGTACATTGTGAAAAGGGCCGTAAGTCTTGTTGCCGAAGATATTTTTAAGAAAATCGTTTAAAAAGTAGTTTTTTTTGCAAGCACTTATTGATATTGATATATTTGCCTGTTGTAAGAAAATAATGAGATACAAATTACACTCATTGCATTGTAATTAGGGTTTGAGAATCGGAAATTCCCGAGAAAAGACTATATTTTCCCCAGACAATAAAGAACTTAATTTGATTCATATAAGAAATTTATTTTGATGCATATGAGAAATATGTATGTATTATAGTCCTGTTTTTCTTAAATATCAATAAAATTTAACATTTTTATTAAAAAAGTTGCAACAGTTCGACTAAACTCAAAACGTGATCTTATAGATTCTACTTGAATGCTTACGCGAAGTAGGCTTCCACGTAAACCAACGACTAAATTTACACAATGAAAGTTTTTCATGTAATTTCTTCAGTTCTCTTTTAAAGTTGCTATGTATTTTATCGAGTGTTTACTCATCGAAATTTCTATGTAACTTTTTTGCAAATTGTACAATTAAAAAATGTGTATGTTTGCACTTTATATATAAATTTCATGAAACTGATATTATGATATTTCTAATTCCCAATTCATTTCTCTATACCTCTTGCCAACAAGACAAAACTTTATGCTATATACTTATTTTCTTGAAAAATTATACAATTGCTTGATTCAATTCAGCTTAAACCGCCAGCTTAAACAGCCAGCAGCAAAAGAAGAGCTGACTTAGTAAAATTGAGAATGTATGCATCACAAACAGATTTTGACAGTTTCGTTGTATGTTTCTATTAACAAAATGGATGTGTTAGTAAATTTGAGAGATTTCATGAATGTGTGCGGCGTCACACAGCCAATAGATTTCGACATTTTTCTGATATGTTTCTACCAACAAAATTATCTGTTTTTGATGTTGTATTTGTTGTCGTTACGTTGGTACCTGTATTAAGCTATTTTAACTTCATTCGAAAACTCCATGGAAGGTGAAATTAGCAGAGATTGCCGCTTAATCACTATATCAGAAAACTGTGTAGCAATGATTGCGGTCCAGTAGCATGCAGCTAAATGTACTCCAAAAGAATTTAGCTCTTTATCATGGAAATTGGTATATAACTTTTGATTTTATTCACTGAATTGATAATATTTTAATTTCCATACAACAGTGGCAAAGACAAACCCAAGGTCAGAAATTGATTTTGTATGAAAATTTAATTTTTATCAATGCAGTTATCTCACTGAATTATGAATAAAATAAAAAAAATTACACCAATTGCAATAAAAAGGTCTCAATTCTTTTAGAACACATTTAGCTGTAAGGTAGCAAATCAGAAATAAGATCATTGCTGTATTTTTATTTGTTATGCATTCTTAAAACCAAAAAATTCTACATTTTTTACAATACGTTCATTTTTTTGGATTAACCTTTTACCATATCTCTGAAAGAACAGGACAAATTTAAGAACAATATTTGCACGATTTAAAGATTATTTTATTGTCGAATTTCGGTTTTTGTTCTTTACTGAATTAAAATACCGCTTCTCAAATTATGCTACTGTATCTGGTGAAAGTGCCTTTATTTTTTACATAACGCTATATCGCGAAAACTGGAGTATAGATTTGCGCTCAGCTTTCCAAATAACTAACGAAACTACTTTCATTTATAGCGGACGAAAAAGTTTTTCGAAATCTGTAAACATGTGTAATCTATTTGCCTGAATTAATTTAAAAATTTCTTACATTTTATTTTAGAATTGTGATAATATTAGGTTTTATCTAAAAATTAATGCTTGTTTTAATAAACCGATGAAATTTTCGATAATTTTTAGTTAATAAATTTACTTAATTTAGAAAACTAATTTTTTCCCGGGAGTTCCGGGAACGCAAATTTTTAATTCCCGTTTCCCAGGAATTCAAAAACACCGAAAAATTCCGAACCCTATTTGTAATATATAGACAAAAAACTACTTATAACCAATTTTATTGAAATTTTGCTGGGTAGGCTGAGCTTTTTTAATGCTAGAGGAGTACAAATGTTTATAACATATCTATCCTTTGGCTGAAAGCGTAACTGGTCACCTGTTTTTGGAGATAAGCCTAAGCAATTCTTACACATACATATATAATACACACGTTTTTTGGCTTTTTACCTTTTGTACAATAATAAAAATCCCTTATACTTTCAAATCACCCCGTATAAAACCTTTCAATAATATTTTGCCAAATTATGTGATTTTATGCATAACACCACAAAATTTTTATACACATTTGAAATATGTATATACAATGTACGCATATATTTATTTCTTTACATTAAATATAACATGGAAGTTTCTAAAGACATTTTTCTAGGTGAAAATTCAACGTTTACAAATGTTTGTATTCAAATATTCCATGACGATTATAGTAAAATGCGAAGAACATTCCAAAAATTAAGCAAATAACTTTATTTTTTAAGGAAACCTTAAGTAGTACGAATAACGTTTTTTTTTGTTATTTCTACTGCTATTTTTTAGGTAGCAATTCATTTTTTCTTTCTATTGGTATAATAAATGAGCCGTATATTATATGCCAGAAGGCTGGCTTAATTTAATGAGGTTCTTTCAAATGTATATTATTTGGGTGATGGAAAATAAAAAATAACAACTCACTTTTGGATAAGTGAATCAAGAGGTTAACATAATTTTTTTCAAAGAGCAAAAGTGCTAAGATTTAATAAGCCTTAAGTAATTGAATAGAAAAGAACCAAATATCTGAAATAAATTTTTCAAATGAGAAAAAAAAACGTTGAAAAGGCAAATGTACCCCGAAAAAATTTCATTAATAAATAATGGATTTGTATGAAATATTTTTTACAACTTAAAAAACTAAGTTGTAACGGCTTCCTAATACTAAATAATTTGATTGAATCTGTGGCAATAAGGAAAAAGAGCTTAAGTCATATTTTATAGTTTTGTAGAAGAGCACATTAAAACATGCAAGTGATATTTTAGAAATATATTCCTATTCCACTCTAATTTGGCAATTCATTCTTGAATTATTTTAATTTAGTTATACATTATTGTATCTCCTTTAACTGCAGGGAATACAATGGTGATATTAGATCTAAATTGGCTAATATTGATGTAAGCACTTATTCCTTATTGCTACAGAAATATTATCCATAAGCTTCTTAGTGTGGGTCTATGTAGCTGAAATATGACTTTCAATCACTGAACGTACGTGAATAAATCAAAAGATGTTTAAATAATAATTATGGAACTAAAACTATTCCAATCGGGACAATATATATACTAAACTGCATATAAGATAACTTAATGAAAGAAAGTTATCGTTAAAAAAAACTTAAGTTTTTACTCAAAATATCAGTAACAAACACGCCTATGGGTTCCAAAATTTTACTTTGTCTTAGGATGGGGCACCTGATGATGATATATTAAAGATATCCCTTATAAGTATACTGTCTTGTCAAATGATCTTTTCACATTACTTAGCACTTAAGAGGACACAATGTAATCAAATTAATTAAATATGAAATGTAGTTGCAGCCATAACACTTTTAATAAGAGTCCACAAGTTGAATAAATTATAGATTTAAGCAAAAATTTCATATACGATTACAAATTTGTACTTGACAGAAATTTACTTTACAAATGCAAATATACTTAAACGGACTTGAAAAAAATGTGTACGAGTATGTAAAATAGGGTGGCCCCTTGTTGTATGGAGAACAATAAAGTTAATTAAATTCTTGGTGTCATATCCTAAATATAGGAAAATATTTGGTTCAAAAACTTACAATTGAGCAACTTAAATGACACAAAATTATACCAAGCGGAACTATTTAAATATTCTTTTATATATGAAGGCAATTTGATAAGTTCGTGAATTTTTCGTATTTCAAGCGCAGTAACTTTAAATGTAATACTGGTACCATTGACTGTTATATCTTATTAGACGACTACTATCAAATTTTGAGCAAGATGGGTATATTTAATTGTTTTTGACAGCCTCTGAAAGCAGAGAACCTCGATTTTTGGAACGAAAATGGAAAAAAGTGAATATCGCATCACATTTGCATGGATATTTGGATATCCAAAATCTAATTGAGCGATAGCTTCCGTGATTGCTACTGCATCAAAACAACGCACAGCGTAGTTAATACGGCTAAAAACCATGAATCAAGATATAAATTGCTTCCCCATCCAATAGTTGGTAAGATAGTTTGGCCATACAAAGAGTTCATCATTGAAGAAAATGCTTGTTTGATGGCCTGTTTTCAGAGGCTGTCAAAAACAAACAAATATATTCGGTTTGCTTAAAATTGGGCAGTAGTCTATTAAGACATAACAGTCTACAGTTGCATTTAAAGTTACTGCCTTCGAAATACATCCGTAGTGAAATTCTTTAACCTTTAACGATTCGATAGTCGTAATATTTGTCGACATATTGAGTCGCTAGCAGTAACGATAGTGCGATTGTGTAATTTTATTCGATATCACGTAGCATCTCTGTTAAAAAAAAGCGAAAAGCGCACAGAGGAATGGAAAAAAAACAAACGAATTTGTCCATACCAAACAGTGTACAGAAAATTTGTTCATTCGGGTTGCTAATTTTGAGAAATATGTGAATGTTAAAAGAAATGTTTAAATAAAAGTGTTTATATGTTTCTATATGGTTACAGAACAATAACTTTTGTTGTTGACATAAAGTTCGTGCTACGGCTGCATAGCTTACTCTTGTCAATCCATTAACAGCAGAAAAACTGTTGTCGTTAGTTAACCGTCAGCGAATATAAGTTTTCGTTAAAATTATTTTAACGATAGGATTATCGTAATAAAAGTTACAGAATCGAGCTACTGATCTCCTTAACAACCTATATCCGACCGAAAATGGAATCAAATGCATGGGCCGCAGATTCAAAGTCTATTTCAAAGTTACTCGAGCGCGTACAGGAGAGATCAACGAAGCTCATAGGAACTTGAGAGAATGGCTACACTGGCTAAAAGAATTTGTGCATAGATGGCTCCCTCATATATATGGATATGTGTACATTTAGTATATCCCTCCACCTTGACCTTATGCAAACAAATGAGAATACAATACACATAGATGAGAGTACAAAATGCAAATGAAATTGAAAGGACTTAGTTTACTACCTGTTGCAAAATTGTATATGAATGTATGTTCCAGACTTTATTTATATCTATTAAAAAAATATATATATATTTTTTTATTTGATTTTAAAGCCTATAAAATTGTCGATTTTGAACAAAAGCGAACAGAAAAGAGTTGTTATTTAAAAATTAAGATTTTTATAGAAAATTTTTATCTATTCGGTGTTCCTACAAAACTTATAGCATTTTGTAATGTAACTAATCAACATTTTTGTTAACTTTCGACTTATATTTTCATTCATATTTTATATTTTCGTACTCTAGCATTTTTTATACTTCCTCTTTTGTGTGTTGCTTCACAAACACTCAACGTTGGTAGAACCAAGATTCGACTTCATAAAATCAAAGCTTCAAACATTATACAAAAATCATTTCACATTTTTAAAGCAAGCCAAGAATTATTTTATAGGTATGATTGAATATTTAAAAAAACTACTTTAATCCGCTATCTCTCTATATTTATATACAAGAATTCTTTGCAGCTAACTGCAAAAATGCATTGCTTTTTTAAAATGATTCAAAGTTTAGTTTTATAGTGAGTTTAATTTATTCGGTTTATAAATTTTGTATCTACTTTATTTATGAAGTATTAAGCTATTTCTATAAATTTAATCTTTTTTAATTTGGGTAATAAGGCTAATGTAGAAATATCTAAAACTGTATAAATGTATTGTTGTTGTGCATCGGAGCAAAATCATTAGTATATATTTTCATTTTTAATTCTAGCACTAAAACAAATTTTACATAAATTTGACGATACAAACATTTTGCAAATTTTACAGTATTTAAATTATTACAGTTTTTTTATAACAATAGAATAGTTGTACACGCATATTTTTATACAAATATTATTTTTGTTGTTTACGTGAAGTATGACTACGACTGTCGCATGTGAGAAAAACGTAAAGTAGAGCAGATATCGCGAACACATACAGTTGAGCATGCCTAAAGCTTAAACCAAGCAATACTCAACTCTATCTACATGGATATTGCGAATACTTGAACAAAAGAAAATGCGGTGGGGATTACACTCATCTTCTAACTCTAAGTATTAGAGTTACAAGAATAGGCGCCCGCGCAGGGGTCCGTTTCTCAAAAAGTACAAGTTACAAATCAAAACAAGTAAAATACATACAAAACAACAATTAAATGAGTAAAAGTGTTGTTGGTTTTTGTGTATTTTTTCTTATAGATTTGTAACTTGTACTTTTTGAGTAACGGGTACCTGTTCCCTGAGAAACAGACACTTATAAACTAATTTCCTGTTAACGTCGCGACGTATGATTAACTTTCCCGTTTAAAAAATGTTAATTTCATATTAAAGTATTTTGACTATTTTACCTTTAAATAGTAATTTCGTTTCATTGACCCTCTTTGAAGGTTGAAATTTTTCTGTCATTTCTGATTGCAAGTATTTCCATACATCCTTCATTTTAACTAAATGTTCATCTCTTTCTATAAACTTCAAACTATGCACCATCATTTCATGTTATTTCTGCTAAATTGTTATAAAAGGACTTTCTTTTTTGTTATGAATAGAAAATATACGGAAATAAATAACAAATATTTTTGTTATATTTGAAAACAAAAAAAAAAAAGGATAAGAAATTGTACGAAAACTTAAAAAAGTCTATAGAAAGATATTTCACATTCTCTACTAGGTACCAGTGTCAGGGATTGGAATTTTATGATGAAGTATGACAAAAAAAAATTAACTGAAGAGAACAATATTTTACGTGGTACTGTCAAAAATAAAACAATTCTTATGGTTCTTATCTTATCTTTTCGTATTCTACCCTTTTCTATATATATATAAGTATATGTATATTTTTATATGTTTTTATGCATATGAATGCAAATTGAAAGAAAGCATGTGCTAGCAATATTTTTATGTATGCCAGCACCATGCATGCTTATTTTTATACTTTTGAACTTTATTTTTTATCTAAATTTGACATGAGTTTTTTATAACATAAATTTAACATTTGAATAATATTTTACGATGTTGGTATTGACGAGTAATGAACATTGAAAACTCAAGATATAAAAATATTAAAATGAAAAAGGTAGAAATTATATAAAAATGATATTTGATAAAAGAAAAGTTGCAAATAACTAATAAAATTTGCTACTGGAATCTTCTTTCCCTAAATCAATGATGTATTCTGTCTTAAATTTACTGTGGTAGGTACTGGCAAATATTTTTTGCCATTATCTCAAGCGTTTTTAAGCAATAATGCTATTTTTCGATAACTAACATATCGTAGGTTTGTCATTCCATTCTTGAAACAAAAAATTAATTTTACCAACAAAAGCCAAAATATTTCCATTTTGGAAACTCAACCGAACATATACAAATTCTTTATACACCACGAATTGCTCTAAAAGTACCATTAGAAATTTATATTACTAAAAATTACCTTCACAAAAACAAATTTAATCAAAAGAACATAATGAATATAATAAAAAAAAGCCAAAGGAGATTCAGAGTAACTGCGTGAACAGGTCATTGTTTCCGCTCATTTTATGAGTGTGTTTGCCTGCAGGTGCAAATAAATGCATTCTTGATTATTTACATATATCTGTACATGTATTTTTACACACACACATACACACACACACACAAAATCGTTCAATAAATGCAATGACGAAGTTATACGTGTGCAATTGTTTATATGGGGTTTGTATTACGGCATTTGTAATCTCATTTAAAGCCCGAGGATGAAAGTGTTTATTTGTTTAGCACAACATTTAAACAACTTTGTGACCAATTTAAAATTCAACACAACCGACAAAACAAGTAAATAATAAATGCAATTAATGACGAGAAAAGGCAACGAAAGTTGTGGCGAGTTAATTTAGCAGAATCGTCCAATGCTGAATGTAGCCAACGATATTTTAATCACAGTTCCTTGTGTATTATTAATTAAATGCCATTGGTTAACAATTAGTCAGATGCTTTCGAAATAATTATTTGCATTTCTTGAATAATAAAAGAGTTTTATATATACTATTGGATGCGAAAGAAATTATATATGCTCCATTAGTTTTGTGTGCTTAAAAATTTTAAAGTCCCGTCTTAAGATCTGAAAGATTCTTTATTTTTTTAGTTTTTTTTTTTTGTTTACATCTAAAATTTATATTTTAATAGGGCTTACCATTATTTATCCGCATTGAACTTTTGAGATAAACAATATACTGTGAATATGAAGTTTTAAGTGAACAATAGTTATCCCTTAAGTATACTAATAATTAACTAATGCCTGTAAATTTAGACCTTAATTTATTTAAAATTTCGTCAGCCGTCAATTTTGAAGTCTGTTCTTTTGAAATATCAAAAACGAAAATTTTTGAAAATTGTTTGAGAAAAACTTCGAACAATTAAGCACCATTTTCCACTCCCATTTCATATCATTGTAGATTATATGCAAAACCATATAATAATTTTTTTTAGAATATTTGTAATGCTATTACCGAAGATATTTAGAAAATACAAAAGAAAGTCGAGGTTGAAAACTGAAATTTTAAAAATCAAAGCCAAATATCCTTGAAATTATCGAAGATATATTCATGAAATAATATGTATTTTCTTTATCTACATACAAACTTTTCAAAAAAATTAAATTAATTGAAAGCGAATAATATTTTTGAAAGTTATGAGACCAACAAGGTTTTTGATATGCGCGATAGTTAAATTTGACACGCTGTAGCTTGTCGTGTCTTTAAACAGCGTGGTCAAAAGTTTAATGTGCGTTAAGTTTAGGTCTTCTTCTATGATTTTGATATACATCATTTTGAAATCGAAACGCAAGTTTTAAAGATACAGATTTATAACAATTTTTTATAATAAAAAGCACTTCAAATACGTAATAACTTTAAATCGAAATAAGAAATGGCATGCAAATTTTTTTAAGTCCTAGATATCATAAAATTCCTTTAAAAGTGTAAGACTATTAAAGCTAAAAAATACAACGGCCAAATTTTAAAAGAACAAATTTTAAAGCTAAAAAGGTTTTATATACTATCACTTGAACTGCCATCAGTCACACTGGCTAATTTGTATTAAAACTAAAAAGTTAACTTTTTTAACTTAACTTTGTTTATTTACTTATCTTTTTATTCATTGCAATTTTTCTTAACTTCATTAGAACACAATTTATTACTGAATATAAATTGAATTTCATCAGCAAACTTTCTATAAATTTTATACAAAAGCAAACATTAATCTTTATCCATATTTATTATTAAAAGTGCTTTCTACATTAGTGTAAAGTAATTAAAAAGTTTTATTTGAAAGCCTAAATTCATCTTGACTGATGTTCTTTATATAACAAGCACATACTCATTAAAATAGACACTCATGTTTACTTAACAAAATTTTATTAATTTTTAATTAAATGCCTAGAATTACTTTGGTAGCAGATATGGACATAAAAAGAGCATAAATAATTGAAAAATAATTCACTAATTAATAACCGTTATTCAAAACTGTATTTTTTGACAGTAACAGAGATTTTCTGCCGATTGAAGTTAGAGATTGGGAAAGAGGTAAATTATATTATATGCTGATTTAAACTTTACGTCAGTGACCAACATAAAGTGAAGCAATAATACAAGAATTTATTGGTGTTTTTGCTAATGCTGAAAAAAAATTGACATAAAACTTATCAGTTGGGATCTACGTTTTTGTTTTCAATATCAACTATGTGTTTTGTTTTTGTTTTATCAGAAAAAAAGCGTCAACAACAACAAGTGACCCACTTGTCTAAAGCGGCCCATCCATTATACAATATTATTGCATATGTTATTGCACATATTATTGTCGTTCTGAGCTATACTATGCAAAAATGTCACAACATTTTCAAAGAAAATATTGCCCAATTCTCCTGACAGTGAAAAAGTAAATATAACACTGAACAATGTTGCCACCATATTACACAATTTTCCTAATTGTATTTACAATAAAAATCAAAGGCATTTTGATTTTTGCCAATATATTGTGCCATCTTCGAATATGACATACACATTGGCGATATTATTGTACAATACGAAAAATTTCACAATTATATTGCAAGTGGGTGGGCCGCTTAAAAGCTAACATACAATTGAATGAAATTACACAGTGGGAAAAGTAGTCATTGTTTACATATATAATGAAAGATATAATGCATTATTTTAAAAAGAAGAGAAGGTAATTTGCTCAGACACAACAAATACACAGTCACTATCACGTATATTACCACATATAAAGAAGAAGGAATGTGTTGTTTCTGGTCGCAGCAATTGTTCGTGTTTTCCTCGTACTTATTTTCAAAAATTTTTATTTCTCTATGCTTTCATGACGCCGATAAACTTTGCAATTTTTATTTTAAGACGCAGTTTATGTTTGGACGCATAGCTGAGAAGATCGGATAAATACAATGAGTATGTGAATATATTTGAATGTATACAATTATATTTTGAACAGAATTAATAAAATACATACTAAGATATACTTACATACATGTATGTATGTTTATATAGGTATATGTAATTTATTTTTTCAGACATTTAACTTTTAAAAATATATGGGAGAAAGAACTATGTTACGAATTATATAAAATGAATTATAGAATTCTTTCGCCGGACACATATTCATTACTTTCCTAGGACATGTTCTATGTTAACAATAATGAATTCTGGAATGGAAAATTATACATGCTATGCATTACCTTCCCGTTTACTACTCATTACCTTTTCCCGCTAGGAATAGTTTCCTACACTCTTTGTTGTGAATTTCGTTAACAATGGTATTGCATATGTGAAAATGACGGCACCAGGCAAAAAGGTCATAGCGTGATGATTTCTGCTCATTATACAATAATATAGGCACATGCATTAGAAAATTTTTCTTTTCTAGGTTGTAAAATATTCATGTGAGTGGTCAAAAATTACATACTATGCAACAACAAAATTCATTGGACACACAAACAAATACGTACATACAAAACACAGCTGGCGAGAATTTTCGCTAATGATGTCTGCTTTAAGTATACATTAGAGCGACTAATCTTAGAAACTGGCTTGTTTGATGACGACACCCACAAATGTTCGGTCCTTAGCCACTAAAGAAGGTTCGTGAGGTGGACGATTTAAGAAAACTTAATTTTGTTTTTTACATATCTGCGGATTTTCTCTCAAAAAAAATAAATAAACAGATCTGTACATAATTTCAAAATGTTTTTCTAGCTTATTACTTACTCTACGTTTATCCTAAACAAAAAAAAAATTAACTAGTAATAGACATACCCATCAAAAAAATTTTAAAAGCAGTAAAAACCTTTCATGCCTTCCACATATGATGTTTTGAAGCGCTCCGAGGATGCTAAAAAAAGGGGAGGTCTCTCAATGTTCATATTGCTTAAAATACAAAATTGGTTGGCTTTTTACATTTATTCAACACGAACTTCAAAATAAACAAAATCAATCAGTAGTATTGTAGCTTTCAAAAAATTGCTTCTAAAGATTTGTCACACGCATTGTTTCAAATAAACACTAACACATTTAAAAATGCAAAACACATTTAAAGCATGCTCCATGTCTACATTTCTTACTTGATTCATACAGGAGAGAGAGAGAGAGAGAAAGAGGTTTAAAACACGATTTGTTTTGTCTGTAGTTTAACGGTGATAGATTTGGATTAGGCAATAAGACGATGATACATGATATTTGAGCATTTTCGATGCTTCAAAAGATGTGTTGGCTTATGGCAAAGCAAGAGCTCTCAAGTAGGACATCGCTGTTTAAAGCGATTTTAAGGCAGGCAAACCAACAACAACCAACTTGTCTCCCTTATAAAGCTGCTTCGGCCGAAGCAGTAATTCTTGATCGGTATATACAAATGAAAATAATGTTAAAAAATGCTATTTAAATTTTAGCCACTGTTGCATGTTAAAGTTAATAATATAAATATTTAAGTGAATCGACTAGAAAATATACTGTTGAAAAGTTGGCATAATCACACATTGATAAGACACTCAGCCAGTGATATGAAGAAACAAAACTTTTATTATCCGTTTATGCAATATATAGTCATGAATAAGCTTAATATATATTCTTAAGTGTTCTCATATATGTTTCATTCTTTGTGCAGCATGAATAAAATCATAACAAAGTACAACAACAACAAGTATTAAACTTAATATAAAAACAAATATGTATATAAACATAAGTGTGTGTATGAGTCTGCGTGTGTCTGTGAATGCCCAGTTGGGCATATCTTTCAGACATCTTGCAGGACCGATGCATGGCAATCTTAAAGCGTCGATGACGTGTTGGTGACAGCTGAGACAGATCAGTGAGGACATTTTGGAAAAATGGCTGCTAAGCTCATACATGACAACAAGAGCATCACTGTCACCCATATTTTCATTAATGACCATGTAAATGACAACATCCTCACAAATGTCCCAATTATATTTTTTCGTTTATTTCTTTTTTACAAGTATTCTATAATAAAAATTTGAGAAATTTTTCGCTCAAAGAGTATTTAATACAAGAAGTCTTAAAATACATTTTAAGAGAACTTTTCATCAGCTCAATTTCGCTCACTTTTAGCAAGCAGGAATGTATCAAAATGATTCAAACTGGTGACAGACTGAGCAAAAAAGTTCATTTGCTGATCCATGGAGAGTACAGTTTTTTGTTGTAACGAAATTATGCAAAATTTTAAGTGAACATTGCAAGACTATCTTTCGGACAATATCTATCAACTAGTTGGCATGACCAGTTGAGTAGTTTTTCTTTAACCCATTCTTTGGGTACGTTTTCTGTAGATCGTCTTAAAAGAAACTGTAATCGACAAATATCGTTCATGACAAATGTCGAAATTTCCTTAAGTAGTCGTTGATGAAAATGTCCTCTACGACGAGTTGACCAACAGGGTGCTTATGTCTATGCGTGTGTGTGCGTATGTAAATCATAGTCATTTTAATATATTTTTAATCCTATAAATGCTCATTAAGGACACGCTCGCTTTGCTTGTTTAAAGCATTTAATAAAATACAAATACACAATATTGCATTTACATTTTAAATTTAAATTGCATTCTATATTAGGGGTATAACTAGTTTTAAGTAAATAAAAGCCAATACGGCAATTTTATTGTTAATGTTTTACTGATAATCAAATTCGTCATTTCGGTATAATCTAGCAAAAAAAATAAATATATATAGCCACCAAAAGCAGCTTAAACCAGTTCTGGCCATGAATTTTTAGTTTAGTTGTAGTGTTTATGAACCTTTTTTAGTAGTATTGCTCTGTGTACTTATTAAAAAGAAAAACTACAACGTAAAAAAACAACAAGGTTTCATACAACTGAATGTAGTTGTTGTTTATTTTTTACTCTTTGATGAGTATATTTGCTTTCGTTCGACTGTATATACGTAAGTGCCGATAAATGTTCGGCGCACTGGTGTCACTATGAGCGAATATGGCTTAAACTATTAATAATAAGATTGACTTCTTGACTGTTTTTCGCAAAATGTTTTCTTAATGGTCGCTTAAAATAAATATTGTCTTCCCAATAGCTTTTTTTATTCTACTGTTAATACTATTGATTGTTTTATAATCTGATAAATTTCAAATAAGTTATATACCTAATTTAAAAGTAATAAAATAATAAATACGCCTTCACTTCAATTAATTTTACTTAATTGCTACATTGTAATTACTATAAACAATTTATTTATAGGAAATTTCTGTTTAAATTTAATAACTATTATCCTTTTATATTGAGTCTTCCCAATTTAATTAACCTTAACGGTTTTTTAAACTAAACATTTTAATTAATATCAAACAAAAAAATTTAAACCTTTATTTCGCCAATATAAATATATAAATGCTTGTATATTTTGGTATGGTCTCTACTTTTTGAACAGATTATCCTGTACCTTAAAAGGATTTTTTTTTTTCAAAAATTTACAAAGTACCTAGAATAACATTATATACTCGTAGTTATTTATGTGAAAAATTAATATGCATGAAGTTAAGGAAGGCTACTGTTATGTGAGTATCTAGTTAATAGTTTGACAACACCTTTATTGGTTTGCTCTAAAGAGTTTATCTATGCATTATCGATACTGGCCTTTTAGTTCAAATGATGATTTTGTTAGATACTAGTATGTATAGAAAATTATAATTATCCTAATGTTAGTATAACACAGATACGGTCGATGTGTGCACTATATTCAAGAAGAGACAGCAGTTATTTTTAATAGTTCCATTGGGCAATTTTACTTATGAATAGACAAATTTGCTAGCAAGCTGTTGTGCTTACTTTGCTATTTTGTATTTTGTTAATTCAAGCTTTTGTTATATAAGAGCTACTTATCGTGAAACATATGATAAGAGCTAAGTGACTCAAATACTCTAATAAATATTTTTAGAAATGGTGATTACCTGTTAAAATTTGTTACTACATATCTGAAATACATACTAAAGACGTGCACTACTATACCACAAAGTATTGCTAAAACGGATATAACAGATAATATCTGTTACTATAAGTTTAAATGATGGAATGAGTGTAACTGATATTGTATGATTTTATTCCACGAACACATTCCAGCAAAAAATGTTGGCTACTGATAGGCAAAAAAGTATATGTGGATTTAAGTCGTAACTACTTACAATTTGATTCGGTAGCTACTTATTTTTGTTTGAAAGTCAAAAAAATAAAGAGTACACCTTACAAATGTATTCACTTTGTCACAGCAATGAACATGTATTATTTTGGCTTACTTGAAGCTAAAAAATTAGTAGTCAAATAAACAAAATAAAATTAAAAAATAAATTTTATACCTATTATTATTATTTATAATTTTGAACTTTTATTTTAGTTTTTTTATTCTTTAATTTGTTTAACCAGCTGCGATACGAACCTGTGCTAGCACCACAGATATTTTAAGATAATTGTTAGTACAACAAATAATGTATGTGCGTATGTTTCATACATATAATACACAATCACATACACTTCGTGGGCAAATTTATTGCTAGCTTACAATAAAAGCTAATGCTTTGTTGAAAGGTACAACTCACTGTTCTGCTTTGTTTTTGCAATTTTTGTTGTTTTTTTATGTTCGTTTTAAATAGCCTACACATTGCGTACAAGCTTCATTTTGCATGTCAATTTAGCCTGTTTCTACAATAAGTTACTCATTGTACGACATCAGTATTTGTTAATATATGTTTTGGTTAAAAAGAGCAAAACCTCTTATTCCGGGTGCAACCGACTTCAGGAAGTACCCTTTTACACTTTATTTTTTATTTTTAGTATATTCTGTTTCTAAATAGGGGAAATATTTAGGTATACATTAGACATTTGCAACAAGCCATTTGAAACGCCTTTTAAATCGCACTTTGTTTTTCCAAATCGTGCTTAGATTTGATTTGAAATTTACATGTTAAGTCATCACACCATACAAAGACAAAAATGATTTACAAATCACAGTATTGTAAGAAATAAGTCAAATGTGTGTAGAGCAGTGGTGGGCAAACATACACTATCGGGTATGTCTTGTAATTCATGTGGAATTAAAATGTGCGGCATTATCAAAGCATTGTTGTTGCAAATTAATACTTATAAAAACAATGCTTTGATAATTGCACACATTTTAATTCCACATGAAATACAGAGCATACCCGTATTCTATTCTTTGTTTGTCTACGTGCTTCGCGGCTAAATAGATAGGCCGTGTGTCTCACACATAGTGTACGTGTGTTGATGGTAAAAAAACAGCCTATACTCGCGTGCATAGGAAATTGAGAGAATGCCCACCATTGGTGTAGAGCGATGAACAAGAAAAGACAGTAAATCAGTTGTAAGACATGATTTAAATTACATGTCACATATATGTGTTTAGTGTCCTTTTTTTTCTTTTTTGTTTTCATGTATGTTTGTATGTATGTGAATTTGTACATATATGTTTATATAACATACACACATGCATGGGTCAAATCTAGTAATTGAAAATTTACACCCTTCCTGTTAACCGCTTTTTCGGAAATTTAGTAAACACCTTTACTGATAGTTGCCGTCTTGGTATTTTCGCGGATTTCAGTGTTGCCGTTGTTTTCCGAGGATTTTCTCGGATTTTGGAGAGATTTTTGTCTCAGTTTTTGGGAAACTGGGAGCCTTCGGGAATTTTGGGGATATTTTTGTAAAAGTTTTTGGGAGTCCAGGGAGCTTTTGTAATATAAGGGATATTTTTGTAAAAGTTTTGGGAGTCCGTGGAACTTCTGGGATTTTTTGGAGATTTTTGTAAAAGGTTTTGGTTATCCGGGGAACTTCTGGGATTTTGGGGAGTTTTTGTAAAAGTTTTAGGTAATCCGGGGAACTTCTGGGACTTTAAGGAGTTTTTTGTCAACGTTTTTGGGCACCCGGGGAACTTCTGAGTTTCCGGGGAGATTTTTGTACCAGTTTTTGGAAGTTCTTAGACCGGTTTTGTCAGGGTGGTGTCCTTGCTCAGTGAAGGTGTCTCGACTAAACACCAGTTGTCTCTGCTACATTCTTGAAAAGTATCAGCTGAGTATCTCCCAGGCAATATTTAAAAAAATATTAATTTTTGTAAAAAATATGTCTGCTATGAGATACTATTCCTTAAGATTATGTTTATTTTCCCCATATTAATATTAAAACGGCATTGGTTTTTGCTTCTATACAATCTAAACAAATTACAAGTGTTATTTATTAATTTCAAATCATTTTTTTTAACGAACACACATGCTGCTTAAGCCTTTTTCGGTTTTTCTGCAGAAACACCAAGAGTCTTGGCAGCAATCGAACCTGCGACCCCCGGCTAATAGTCTAGCACACTATCCACTACACTACAGGGGTAGGCATTTTGATGATTTATAAGTACTTCTTGGTTTTTGTAGGTGTGCTCTTTTCATTTGAGAGAAACAATTTATGCAATAACTTAATTCTAACGAAACAAGACATGATTTGATTCTCTAAAAACTGTTTGTTGTTTTCCTTTGTTTTGCTTTGCTTTGAGTTTAAGCAATAGTGTGAGTGAGTTTAGTCTTATGAATAACTGTGAATTAAAATTCAAATGGCTTGTTGCATATGACTAGTATAAATAGCATAATTAAATGTTTAAATTTGTACTTTCGAGGTTCACGTGGCATGTTCAATGATTGCGATAAACTGTGTAAAACTAGTATTATTTTTTTTAATAATTTACTTGCCGTGTATACTTTTCATGACCTACTTATCCACAGATTTAAATTTTCGTAGAAAATTATTTTGATGTGTTTTTTCCATTCTTATCACATAGTACGATTATTTTTACTACAGATATTGTTAAATCTTAACATTAATTTTTTTTGTTTCATAGACAATCTTGCAAACCATGTGATCTAAAAACTGAACAAAATAAATGAAGAAATAAAAACAGCCGAATACAGCTGTGTAATACCGATAAATTCCAGACACTGGAAAAGAATCATTTGCAAAGCATTTTAATATCAAAGTAAAACAGAATCATCGGAAGTTGTATTGTGCCAATGTCATTAAACACTAGTGTATATGCATTTGTTACCAACTTAATACATATGTATTGTGTATATACATACATACATTGAATAACGTTTCCCTGTTTGAAATATTATCTTGATTATCTTATTTTATTCTTTCGCCATATTTACACACTTGTCCCATATTGTACTTTATAACTTCTTCGTCGTACTTGAATTTTGTTTGGCTAACAATAACGCTCTAAAAAGAATAACATATATATATATATATATACTACGTATGTTTATAATCGCAGCAACCAGCAAAATGTTGCATTATTATATTCTTACGATTCTGAGAATCATCATTGTCATTAACAAAAACAGCAACTGCGGTAGCAGTGGCAATACAGCCATTACTAAAGCTTTACTTCTGACCCGGCCAATAACTATCAACCGACAGCAATTTTACTCATATTACAACAACTTTTAGCCATTAACAAAGTCATTAAAGTACTTAGTACACACCCATGCACGCACATGCACATCCAAACCCTCATTCCCTCCGTCTTAGAAAAACAAAACAAAAAACGTATTTTCCTGTTCCAGTTTCTTTAGTTTTCCTGATTTAGTTTTTCGTCTCTATTTCTCTTTTGTCTTATAATACTGCTGCCAATGATGATTGTTATTATCTTATTTCTTATATACTTATTTCTTATAACAGTTATTAAGTTTTTCTTTATTTTCTAGTTTTTTTTTTTCTTTTCTTTGTCTTAGAAATTATGACTACAATGATTGCGATGACAATATTTATAATGATAAAGATGACAAATAATAGTGATGGCAGGAAATCCTTTACACAAAGAAAGACATCAGCTGCAGTTATGGATGTAGTGGTAATTAACTTTAGCATTGAGATTGAAAACCAAGATTGAACAGTGGAGTCTGTTGCAAAAAAAGTTTTAAAAATAGGGCACACACTGCATTGCAAATTGAAAATTTTTTGATCTGTTCCTCTTCGCATTTTATCAATAGCTAAATTTTAAACTACTCTAATGACTGGTAGAGAGGAAAAGTAAAAATATAAGTGTATCGTTATTTTGAAACTTTACATGTGTTTTTTTACTTTAAGGGCTCTTTCCCTTTTGTACATTATTATAGGTATTCGGGATAGGAAATCTTGTAATCCTCTCATTTTAAGTATAAGGTTTAATAAGTATTTTTTATTTAGAACGATACGGCACGAAAAACTGATCTTAAAGACATATATGGTGGTCTTAAATGTCCTACAAACCATTTGTCATCATTTAATGCCAACAGTAAGTCAGAGCTTAAAATTAATTAAAGTATTAATATCGTACTTAGTCAAAGAAAATATAGAATAGTTTTTTCTAAAAAAAAAAATTTGATTTTTTTATATATTTGTGAAATCCCACTTTTAAAACACCTCGGTGCTAAATTTGTTTCTTATGGAGTAGAAAAAATCTGCTAGATATTAAACAAATTATGGTCCAAAAATAACAAAAATGTCGTTTCAAATTTTTTTTGTAAGTCAAATTACTTCAAAACTATCAGGGATGCAATGAGTATTGCTGGATATTTTGTCGTGGATTTATCCAGCAAATAATTGAAATCCGTTACCAATTACAAAAGTTACAAGTACCCTGTAATATAATAGCACGCCTATAAATACCAATATTTCTTCCTCTTTTCATAGCAGTTTGTTGCAAGCAAATCGGTGAAGTAGAGTATTTCACGCCACTGCGCAACGTGAAGAAAGGAAAAGCTTAACAGAAGAATTTTGATAAAATAAAAGCAAATAAAAAAAATCACATATCACCTTCACAGATACCTGTCTATAATAGTTTCGCTATTACCTACTTAAAAGATGTTTTATTTTCTTAATAGACATTTAGTATTTTACGCAAAACCAAACATTATTTACAAGCTGAATTTGCATTATTATTTATATAAAGGTCCCATTGTTCATAGCTGTACAATAACTTCGGAACAATATATCGCCTTTGGACCAGTTACATATGGTTACAAGAGACGGAGAGATCATTGCTTCATTAATCAGTGGTGGAAAACATTTACTTGTTCTCAAGCAGCAAAACACAAGCACTAAAATTTAATATACAAAACAAAATTCAAACCTTTATGCTTTTACTAGAAAATTGCCAATTTAAATCATATTGAGTTGGAGTTTTGACATCATGCCTTTTTATCTTTAATTAGCGATTATAATATATCGTCCCTCATGCCTTAAACCAATTTTGCAACAGCATAATGGAAAGATACATTATTGTTTTATCTTCATTATTAACTTTTTAACTTGATACTATTTATTTTAACCTGTGTTTTTTATGTATAGAGAAAATTTATTTGTATTAAATATTTGTTAATGCTTGTGTGTCAGTAAACGTATTTTATATGAACAAATATTGTTCATACAAATTTTTAATTGAGAAATATATAAATAATTAAACTATTAACTTATACCTATTTTCTTGTTCATCCTGCTGGCTAAAGGAAACACATTCACACATACACATTCAATGAAGACTTATCACACACACAAAAATATATAAATCTATTAAAGATAATACATTTTGTGCACAGATATAAACGCAAGCAATCGTTTAAGAAAATGCTTAAGGCAAATGTTAGTATGTACAATATAAAATGTTGAACAATAGAAGAAAAGAACAAAAATATAAAATATGTTTTTATAGTCAGATTCATTCTTATTTAGGCAGCCATTAAATGAAGCAGTAACATCTTATTGCGATACACTGAATAGACATTAATTATGAAAAAAGATTCGAAATGGTGTAGATAAGATTAAAAGAAATTAAACAGCATATTACCTATTAAAATTATATGTCAATATCTATTTTATATGAAAATGTCCTTAATAGCTCAGAACTTCATTCAATAAACATTCTTTCTAAGATCACAGTATCTTAAAAGTTAAAATGACAACCGAATTATATAAAATTATTGTGTTAACTAGCAATAATGGTTGCATATAATCACAAAATTTTATCACCATAATTACAATTAGACTAAAAACCGTTAATAATTTATTTATTGTAAATAATAAAAATAAGACCTTAAAACATTTAAGGATTACAACCATAAAAATTATATTTACTTAATTTTTTTATTTTTTAACTGAATTGGTATAAGTCTGAAAATTTTATTATTTCGGCTTTCTAGTTCAATATTTTTTAATTAATGTAAATTCAAATTATTTTTATTAAGAGTGGAGTGTTGGAATATTCAAATCAGATTAGCAGAACGCATCATCATAAAAATTATGTTTCATAGTCTCTTAGAAATAACATATTTTTGTCTATTACGTTGCATTGTAAGATTACAAGTAGAAAAAGATTTTTCAAGTACAAGTTTCTAAATAGTCGTACAAATGAAAGCACTTTTTCGGATCTGCAAAAAATATTTTTATTACTAGTTTTTTCTTGGAGAAATATTCAGTCATGGAAGGGTGCCTGTTTTCATTATTTAATAGCAGTTCTAAATTTTTCACACTAGTTTTTTTCACACTAAATTCATTGAATATTATTGCAAAAGACTTTTAAACTTTTCTTATATAATAATATTTCTAATAATCTATTTATACTTAGTACCTGGGCATTTCCGCAGACAAATCCACTTTTTATCACGTTACGTCACCAAATAATTAAGCTTGATTATCAAAGAAAATGTTATCTCTTACAAAATGTAGATCAAATTATTTCAGTATAAAATATAAATGGTATAAGTGATGATTCATTATTTACAAACATGTTCCAAATAATGGGTACTTATTTTTTCAATTTGTTTCCATGATACATAAAATTTTTAACTAAAATTCTACGGAACAAAAAGGATATTGCTTTTGATATAAAAAATGCCTCCTACTTTGTAAAATACTGTAAAAAAGTTATCACACAATGTTTTTTGCAATATCACTCATCCGTACAGAAATACCTAAACATAAATTAATGGTACAGGCAGGGCTGTCAGATATGGCGATTTATCGCCAAACGTGGCGATTTTTCAGCTTGGTTTGCGCCTAAATTTTTGTTTTGGCGACATGGCGATTTTTCTGGCGATAAATAAATTTGTTGGCGATTTTTATGGCTATTTTTTTTTAACAAAATTCAACTTAAAAATTTGTGTAATTCAGAAAAATTTTTTTGTTGAATAAAATAAAATAAATCCTACCCAAACTCGTCTGTAAGAAATTAAAACAATTTGATTTTGATGATTTTTCTTATATTAGTCACAGTGATTATGCGTTTTGAATTTGAATGAGATAAATTTACAAGAAATAATTTGTGGCGATTTTATTTAAATTTATGGCGATCTTCTGCTAAATTTTTATACGATTATTTAAAAAAAAAATAATATTAAAACAAGGGTTATATAAAAAAAAATTTATTATCAAATATATGTTAAGAAAACGATGTGATATTAAAAATGATGTGATTCCATTAAAAAAAGGAGATTATAATATGATCGGTCGGCTATGTGGGAGTACTAACGGTACCACATATCCGGTGAAATCACCACTTTTAAATAGATGGCATTCATTTTCAATGGAAAAATGGGTAAAACGATGAGATTCCAACAATTTTTTAGAGACTGTATGCTTTCAAAACTGAAACATACTATTTCGCAAAATATCTCTTAGAAATTCAATAGAAATTGGGTATATTTTACACATTTTTGGGGGAGGACTGAATATTCAATGCCCCTAGTAAGCGGGCTTGCCGCTGTATATATCAAATTAGTAGAACTTTCTCCTCTGCGTATGTAAAAAAATGGCTTCAACGAGTAAAGATATTCCACATTGCCGGCTTCTAGATAAGCCTTGTTATCCGCGTATGTGGCATAGTGGGCCACTATTAGTGGCTTTGCTTGGTAAAAACTCTATCCATTGAAGGCCTCCGCCCAAGCTGAAAAATGTTCTTCATGATATGTGGCTTCAATGAGTAAAGAATGGTTTTCTCTAAAGACTAAAGGCAAGCTTGGCGTAAAATATTAACTTATCGAAACCACTTTTTGATACACCCAGATCGAATGACCATGAATATTATATTTCAATTTTGGTGTCTCGTTTGGTTCAACGAAGACTATTTGGATGACGCTTACCAATAAGAATTTGTATGATGAATAAAATACAGAACACAAAAATGAATGCCAATGAATGAAGGCCAATGACAATGGATTGGCTTGAATTGATAAAAAAAATAGCACTGAGTATGTTTGTTTTAACAACTTTGATTGCTTCGGCACAAAGGCGTGATTTTTTAGGATGCTGAACGCGTCTGATTTTTTTTTCTTTCAGAGTATGTCACATATCGATTGAAGTAAAAGATTGGCATATTGACCATTTTTGCGCAACACCACCGATATATTTTTTTAGATATCTACATCTAAAACTAAAAGAATAAAACTTCAATTATAAGTTCTGCCAACAAGAGACTTTTGCTATTTATAATTATCTAACAAAAGTAAATTGGTTTTTTATTTATTTTATTTACTTTAATTTATACAATTTCATTTTCTAGCCAAAAATGCATTAAAAATTTTATTGCTATGCAAACAACAACAAATTTGATTCTAAACTATGCACAGCTGTGTGTAAGTAAAACTTTTAATAAGTCTTCTAATTAGAAAAGAAATTGTAATGCCACTTAGCCAAAAAAAAATCAAGAAAAACTTTTTGTGAAACTATTGCGGAATTACAAAAACTTGTATATAGAAAGACTTTGGTTTTTAGTTAAGCTGTATATCTCTTATACGAGCATGAGTTTTTTACTCATCTATTGATTTGTGTGTTAGAATGTATGTATGAAATTTATATTAAGTATTTTTTAAAACAGTTGCATTTTACAATGAGATTATACACAAGGACTTACAAAGTCATCTGACCATTTGGTCAGACGACAAAACAAGAGAGACAGGCTGAAATAGTATTGCAGACATAATTGGAAAGATTACTAAGTTTTGAATTGTGGTGGAAAATAAAGTTATTGTTTTTATTCTCATATACTTAATATTTTTGGTTTTCCTTTATAGAAGACTTTTGCTTTAGCAAAGCTTTTTCTAAGCATAAAATGTATCAAAAAATTGAATTTGGTATAAAATGTTTTAATCGAAGGCTGTAAAGAACTTTTAAGGTTTTGTTATGTGTCCAGAGTTTTACAAAACTAGTTGCATATTTTTTGTCATAACCCACAGTGGGGCAGAACCAAAATAATTTACAAATCAGCCAGACATTTTTATACGGATAAGTATATCGAAATAAAAGTTTAATGTGGTGACTGTTCTCGTTTATGTTACTATTATTAGCTCTTGAAATTGCTTAGGAGCAGAACTTCTCTCCGTTGACTTCCTTCACTTAACTTAGAATAAAAACAATAGTTGTACATCGATTTTTATGATTTTTAGCTTATTATATTTGCGATGCATCTGTCTATAAGATTGCTGTGTACAATTTTAAATTTTTACAGTTTTAAATTTTTATAGGTCGGTAGTTATTATTATTTGGCTTAAGTTCACAAAAGTTGAATTAATGTAAATTCAAATTATTTTTAAGAGTGAGATATTAGAATATCTAATCGGACTAGCAGAACGGATTAGTACTACTAATTTCAACAGCCGCTACGCTGTCATTATCAGCGTCCTTTGTTCGCTTTTACCACGTTTGATCGTGGATACTAGTATTAATGAAACATCAGCTATTTAACCAAATTTTATGAGGAAATAGAATATGAGTCCTTTTCCTTTTATTAATATGGTGAGCCGAACAAATTTCACCTTCTGATTCTTTATTCCAATTTCCAACTCTTATTTTTATTGGTTTTTGCTTGTACGTAAGTGCCGCCTACGAGAAATCAAGCTATTGTTGTTGTACATGTTTTTAAACAGGTTTTTATATTTGTGTCATAATTTGCATTCTGATTTTTCAATTTTAAATTAGACCGCAAAAGCCACACTTGTATTCTACTTTTTGCGGGTGCAGGTGGGGGTCTTAAATTTTGTAAGAGCTTTTAGAGGAAAAAATTTTTTTTCTTATAAAAATCCACTATTTTTCGATAGTTATTTGTGACTAACTAAAAAACCACTGACTTTTTCAATAATTACATTTAGAATGTTTGAATGTAATTTTATCGTTCATCTGCGAGTGTTTTTCTTTAAGAGAAATCGGAGATACTATTCTTGAGTTAGGGTAAAATATGTTGGTGTACCTAGAGGAAATATTAGATACAAGTAGGTAGATCATTTTATCTATTTTCTATAGCGTGTTCATGCAAAATTATATTTGAACAAATGTTCAGTTGATATAAAATTACTCGTTCAAAGAAAGCAAAATGTGCAGAATGAATTGAAAAAAAACTTTATAAATTATGTTCAATTGAAACCATCTATACAAATGATTTTCTTTTGGCATTTTAAACTTCTATTTTTCTGTAGAGCTGGAAGGGCAAAAAGACGAAAAATAAAATCGAACAAAATTAAAGTTGCTTTACCAAGCAAAACAATTCAAAATATACTTTTGCAGCAATTTAGTCATAATAATTCCTTAACCTTTTTTGAACAGGGTGAGCAGATGGTAAAAAAAAGTCAGCAATGACATCTAGCTGTCAAAATATTCAGTAAGGTTTGCGATTTCGTCATAAATGAGTTGTAAATACGCAAAGTGATCTTCGTGTAGATCATATATCTGTGTGCAGCTACACTCTTTTGGATCTAAAGAAATCACCGGCACACACGTACTATTACAGTTTGCGCTTGTATGAGTTTTTGTTAGGGTATATCAAGCATTTGCAAGCAACAGGCGACACGATAACCGGCTTGTTTGAATGCTCATGCGAGGAGATTGCTTGATTTTGTTTAATTTTAGTTAATGTATGTGAGGTACATACGTGTGTTGCCGATTAACGATCTAATAAGACCAAAATTGTGTCAGCGTAAACATTTAACCCAAACGACCTTAGAAATCATCATGAGCTCGCTAATTGAGCACAAGAATTATTGGCTGGAGATCCGTATTTTTCTCAAGAAACTATCTTCGAAGCACTGACATATAATTCAAAAATAATGATATTAGTGTTTGTAGCTTCTTAAAGCTAAAGTCCACAATCACTTTGATATCTCACACCGTTATTGCTTTAATTAAATTTAATTTACTATCTTTCTTATATAATCACCCTGTACGTTCTAATACTGCAGTGCTTAAAATATTTACACTAAAATACGTACGAATATAAACTCAATTTTAGTCATATATTCTAGTATTCAATCTTATATAAGCAAACGAGGACGGTATCGAAAGTTAAATTCGAATAAGTAGATAAAGATTTTTGTTTTCAACATTTCCAGCCAAGAGCTGTTAAGTCATCATTCATATTGACACTGCATATTTTTCTGCGATATACTTGGAACGGGTATCAGTAAATTATATTTAATATTCTATTAAACAAGCTTAAGCCAAATTTCAGAATAGAAAATGGCCACAGAAAAAATTTAAATGATTTTAATCAAAATTTTATTTTATTAAATTTGCGCCAGCAAACAAATTGATAGTTTCAATTAAATTTGTGTACCAAAATTAATTGAAATAGTTTTTAATTAAAAATTAATAATAACAATTAAAATTTTAATTGAAATATTTATCAATATTTAAATAAAACTTTTAATCAAAATAATTAAAAAAAATTGTGTTTTGTTTTTAATTCTTTAATTAGATCAATTAATAAAGTGTTGACATTTAATGAAAAATCTACAAAAAAAATTTATAATTTTATATTGTTGTTAAAGTTGTATTCAACATAGCCAAAAATGTATAATAAATAGTGGCTATTCTGGAATACGGGTCTTTTAAATGAAAGTTACATGGAACACAAAAACAAAACTGTATAAATTTCAAAAATTTGTTTCAAAACGCATTACAATTGTAATTTTTATTTGATTTTATATATGTGTGGAAAACAGAAACAATTTTTGAATTTTAGGTTTTGCTTTCATGCAAATTTTCACTACTTCGGAGCGCTTTCCAGAATAGCCACCAATATAAAATTTATATGTTCCAAAGTAAATTAGCCTAGATGTCGTTAGTGCTTATGCTACAATATAATCAGAGATTTATATTATACGAGTTATATATATTAAATGTTTATAATATATTTCTCAAATTATCTATTTTAATTAAAATGTATGAAGAGAAACATCAAAATTTTACCAAAACAACAAAAAGAATATTCCTGAAGTTTGTAATGACAACAAGAATATTATCATTTCCCTTATGTGTGCGTGTGTTTATGTATGTGTACAATATACACTCGGCCATAAAATATTTTATATATAAAAAGAAGTCTTCAGTTTGTATATTTCATAAAAAGAAAATTAGTTTTGCTTGCTTTAATGTTAATTGGCAAAATATGTTGATAGTAAATTTTAGGAACAATTAAAAATTCAATTACTTCAATTAAATTATTTACTTAAAATACGATTTTTTTAATTAACATTTAATTGAAAAAATCTGGAAATTAGTTTTTTGACTATTATTGAGAATGACTTCAGTTTTTAGAAAATGTTCGAATATACATATGCTCTAGATATTAAAGAAACTTTTTAAATCGCCTAAAGATTTTAGCTTAAAGTATTGAATTGTCTACTCAGCATTTAGTTATTTCCTTGCACTACTCGATCAGAAGATAATAGTTCTTTTGCATGCTCTATACTTGAATAGGAAGTTATATAGTATTGTGCTGCTGCTACATAAAACATATTAAATACTCGTATATGGTTAAAAAAAATTGCTGTGTACAAAGACAGCAGCATCTTATGTGGAAGTAGAAAAAATACAAAAACTTTTTACTATTTTTTACAATATTAGCCAATTTAGTTGGTAAAAAATTCACAATCTCTAATAATAACATATTTTTCTCACTATTCATCTATATTTTTTGTGTGTTAGCTTATGTAATATTTTCATTGCTCAACTTTGGCAAGGTGCATGCTTACCTTGCCAAAGTTGGGTAATGAACTCCTGCTGTTCCTGAATTCGATACTTGAATTTGTTAATAAATTCAACTTATTTTCCTATTAAGAAAAATATATCTTAAATCTGAATAACAATTATCAGTTAAGCTAACAAATTATAACAATTGATAACTATCAATTAATCGCTGAATAAAAAGATCGTAAAGAATTTTTTAATTTCATATGAAATGCAATAAATGGTAAACCAACTATAGTTTTTCCAATACTAAATAAATACATATTACCTAATAAATAAATGTATATTACCTATATATAAATTATTCAATGCTTAAAAGAATGATTGATTTTTAACTGAATCATAGAAATAAATATAAATAAAGTGTCGCAAAGGTGAGTGAGCAATTCTTCTTGCCTTAAGGGATATAATGTTTTGTCTTTTATTTCCTTTTTTTGTTTACTTACTTTCTTCTTCGTTGTTGTTTTTATTGCAGGAATATATATTCGCCTTATACCCAGCGGTAAAAGAAATATATAAAGAGGCCTTTTCTAGGGCTTTCTTGGCAGATGCTACGTTCAATAAAATGAAGACCTTCCATTATCGGTTTCTCTTAGAAGATTTCTGGAAGAAAACTGCAAGAAGCTTGATGCACAGCTCTTAACCATTATATGAGCACTTAGGTAGACGGGTACCTTTGGCGTTTTTAACCAACATTTTTTCATTGAAATTTAAAATCTGCATATCTGAAACTTCTTGAGAACTATTAACTTTCAAAATATTTAGTACTTTTACAGCCATAAAGATAATTTCTTTTTTTTGTATTTTATGTGAGAGACTAATACCCTTGAATGTGCACCTGCACGTGTTTCATATGGGAATGCGGCCATTGTAAGTACATATATTTTTTGTTAGTTATTAGTAGCTCTGCATAAATAAATAAAAGTCTATATAAACAATATAGACTGTGAAATGTCTAGTCAAATTAGAAAATATTTACGTGCACGAAAAAAACAACTTCTATTGCGCTGCAAGGTACCCTGGTACCTATTTGGAAGCTACATGGAAAACAAGCTTTTTCGCACTAAATATTAAGCTAAAATAAATATAAATATATATGAAATTGCCAACTGATATATATTTTCAATTCCAAAAATATTTCACAGCTACATATTAAGTATCCAGTACCTTGCATCGCAACAGAAGGTGTTTTTTCCGCCCACATAAGGATTAATAAACGTTTACCCAATTGCTGCTATTCTGTACTCCTTTTAGGAGTAATTTACATATTTATTTAGTTTGGGAAGGATAATTACGACATCAGAATTTTTTCCAATTTTCAGTAGGGCGAGAGTCCTAGGTCAGAGTGCAAGCCTTTTCCACTCTTTGCCCTCTATCAAAAAATTTTTGATATATCAAAATATCGCTATATAAAAATTTTTTAGAAAACCGTATTCCCTACAATTTCAATTAATACATAAAATGCTATATTCAAAAGAGCATTTAACTTCCGATATCTTCGATACAGTTTTTAGAACGCCATGACAAATTCTGAGGGTACAGCCTTATTCAAATGGTGTCTCAGTAGTTCTTCAAAAAGGCCAATTTTGTTAAGGCCTTGTGACTGCAACCACTGGTTAAATTTGTTTCCTTGCTTTCCTAACATTTACACAATTATTATTATATTTTGTCACTACATGACATCTTTTCTTGTGTGTGAGTGTAAGCATAGGAGTATTCTATAATACAAAATAAATATAGTTAATGCAAACTTAACCTGTTCTAAGCCTGACTGCTTGCCTACCTGTCTTTTCAACTTCAAGACAGTCACCTTAAGTAAAATATCAGACATAAGAATGATTTTTATGAAACACATAAGCATTCAAACTAGAGTCTACCATTGTGTTTAGTCATATATGTTTAACTGGCAATGTTAGTTTTGTATTATTTGTTTGGGGATTATGTATATTCTCTTTTACATCAATATTTGGATTTTTATTTAATATATTCTAAGGGAAAGAAGTTTTGCAGTGTTTGTTTGTGGTTAAGATAAAAGTAGCTCCATACGCTTGTATGTATCAATGTAAATATACTTGGGGCAACTTTGACAATGGTACTTTGTTTCATATATACAAAGTGCCATTATATATACACTTAAGCTGAAAATCCATACGAAGCGTTTTCGCGTCAACGCATTCATACTATAGTCGCACTCTATACTTTTCTGCATTTCAAGTTAGATGTGATGCTTTTTACACGGAAATTTTGTTTTTTGTTTTTATGATTGCAGATACTTTTAAACGGTATTACATAAGTTCACTACAGAAACATATCTATTGATTCTACCTGTTACTACGCCGTTAACGACGCTTACAAAAGAATAAAGTAGACATACTTTCGGCATTCAACGCGTCATGGCATTCTACGATTATATGGTTTGTAACTTGCAACATACTACTCAGCACAGATTAAAATGCGAAAAAGCGTAAAACCCATCGTGTGTACTTTCAGCCTTAGAGAAAAGACAAGGTTGTGGAATGTTTGCCATACCAATACTATGCTCTCCGCAATAATGAATAGTTGTGAAAAAACAAAGTTATAATTATTTTAAAATGTTGTAAGCATTAATAGGTTACGATAAAAATGAAAATTTTTTTTATGAAGTGTTATTATTATATACTTTTGAGAAATTGTTTAAAGCGTCAATATTTTTTAATTAATTTAATGTATAATTATTGTTGTTTAGTCAATTTGTTAGACATTAAATTTTATGATCTAAAATAAAATATGCATAATGAATTTGTAATTATTATAAATGTTAAATCTTTAGAGAATTTGTAATAAGTTGTCTTGTTTTACTTACGTGATTGTGCTTTGTGTTTGGGCATATATAAATGTAATTAATTGAGTTATATTTCTTGTCACCGAATTCTCTAAAAAATTATATGTATGTATTACAAATATGTGTAATTTATTTTTGTTTTAAATCTAATTGTACGAAAGAAACAACTCTTTTGATATCGTGAAATATTTCGTTAATATATAATTTACTTTTAAATACAAATTTATAAAATTTACATTTTTATCGAAAGAAATTTAATAAATTTTGGCTTGAGTTTGGTTTTAATTAAATTTTTCAATCAAGAGTTGAATATCATCTACTTTTAATCAATTCATACTGTCAGTGTTAGAGCTGTATTTCATTTGATAGTTAATTCACTTTTTTTTGTCTTGTGTTAAGCTTCTTTTTATGATTTCTCTATTCTAGCATGAACTATCATTGATAATTACAAGTACTAGTCTACTAGTGAGTGGTCTAAGTGATAGAGACCTCTGATGAGATTAGCTGGAGCTATCGAAACGTCACTTCAACCCTCCGCGCAGTCAAAATTTTCTTTGTCTATATGCTTTACATTTAACTCTAAATAAAAATATAATTTAATTGAAAATTGAAAACCGAACTCAAGCCAAAAATAATTAAATTTCTTTGGATATAAGCCCATACAGTTCGACTAAACGCATAACTTAATTTACATTTTTATATATACGTAAGTGTTACAAACATTAATAGTAATTGTTACACAAGGTTTAGTGAATGCTTTTTTGCAAAACATTGAAAGAACACGCGTACAAAATTTTGTTATTAAAATGCACGTAAACTTTAAATTTTATTGATTAGTTTGCTGTTAATTCGAAGCCAACAGCAATATTCACCAACAAATCATAATTTGCTTTCACATTCCTCATATCAGTAGTTTTTTGTTGTTGTTGTTTTGTATTAAATAATAACTTTTTTACGATCTCTTTCCTACGTAATTCATATTTCCTTTTTAACAAGAACGTAAGAAACCAGATAAAACCAAAATTCTATGGGAATTATACCATATAAATTTTAGCCAATATTTATTTACTTTATAATAATGAAAACAATGTTTGAATCTTATAGTTAGCACCGCAGGCAATCAATATCAAGTGAGAAGATGGATGGCTTGAATGAAGAAAATGGTAATAAAGTAATAAAACACTAGACCTTGGAATTAAAAATGTCATTACATATCTGTAGGTGGGAGGTAAGATATACCAAGTCACATTTTTTCGATATGTTTTTTATACTGTCTGAATCTGTATTTTTCTTTGATCGATGGGTAAACCCCAGTATGTTTCAAGGGACGCAGTGCTACTCAAAACCATCTCTGATGTAAAGAACATCTAGTCCATTTTAATAAGTCGCAGTAAATATAAAAAAATAATAATAGAGTTGTATAAAATATTCGGGGTAAGTCAAATTGTTAATAGTACAAAAATAGAATCATTTATGATTTTTAAAATATTTTTGCAGTCTTATGTATAATTTCCCAAATATGACTTGGAGCAGTGTACCTCTCACCTACAGATATGCACATTAGAGTAGTTTAAAAATATTAAAATTTAAATTCCTTCAAGCCTCATACCCAAAAACAAAACTAATCTAAAAAATTTTAGGTCAATCAGTTAAGATTAAGGCGTGTCGCACGCACGACAAAATTTGCGATAATGCTCTTTTTCTGTCTTTTGTGTCGCATAACTTATTAAATATAGTATTTTCAATATATATAGTATTTTTGTATTTGAAGTTTCCATCAGCTTTTGCCCTACCGACTTTTATCTAAATCGCATATTTAACAAAATAATTCGCAATATCGAGAAAATCCCATAACAATTAAACTCTAAAAATGATTACGCTAATTTTTGAATTTCGGTAAACTTTTGCGTTCTAGAACTAGAGTTAAAGCAATTTCTTTAGGTATTTGGGCTGCTGAATGCGAATCTGCACTCCATTTCTTTAAAGCTCTAGCTTTTGACTTACATGGCATATTTATATTAGCATAACTAAAAAAGTGTTCTCCCTATTCAGTAAAATAGAAAAACTAAAACTCGGATATATAATTATATTTAAGCCGAGCTACCATTGTTTCTAAATCTGCCCATTAGTATCAGAGATATCGTAAAATTTTGGGCCTTGACACTAAAAATTGGATTAAAAAATATTGAGAAAGTTATTTCACTTAAATTCGTGATTTTTTTTTGGAATTGCTAATATTTATGTTTTTTTAAATTTATAATCGCACTATTTCCCAAAATTAATATTTTACTTATTCAGTAGAATATTAATTGTTTATAAAAACACATTGACATTGATTAATAAGGGGTAATTAGCTAGTTCCTATGCGCATTTCACTGGGGTAAATGCAGATAATCAGGGAACCTTTACCCAAAAATTTCATAGAAAACTAAAGATATTGTAGCAAACTTTTATTTAAATCAATAAGAAGCTTAAACAATATCAAAGCTTAAACATGAACAGAGTAATCAATGATGTTTTTTTTAATTTCCTACTATACTACATTATAGTTATATCACTTAATTGTAAATAAAATCAAAACTTGTAGAAGACACTGTACAAAAAATGGGATCGTTTATTTTTTTATAAACTGAAAAATATTAAATTTTTTATGAAATTGTTAATTTTTAGGCTTGTACTTTTACAATGTCTCTGAGACTAATGGACAGCTTTAGAAGCAATGTTCGGTAGAATTTAACTTTTTCTCTACTAATGTTTATTTAGTTATATCAAAATGAAGTTGATACTGAAATCATAGGAAATGTCATGTTGAATCAATTATTTCGAAAATAAACCACGTGAATTTGATATTGGAACAACACAAAGAATCATGTTGGATCAAAGTTATTTCAAGTTGAAATAACGTGAATTTAATATTGAAACAACGCGAAGAATCGTGTTGAATTAACGTTATATCAAGCTGAAAGACCATGACTTTAACGTAGCTATTCTATTAATTATTTAACTTACGAGACATGTATTAGCATAGGCATCAGAAAACTTTGTCAGGTATTTGGCTGCCCCAGCCAAGATTTGAACAAGTGCCACCTGCATGACAGTCCACGCGCTAACCACTGCAGCTACAAGAGCTTCAAACTTTACTTTAGCTATACACTAAATAAATACCATCGTATGTAAAATGAATTTCATTTTGATTCAACATGATTCAAATGATTATTTAACATGAAACTTATCTGAAATTAAAGTTATAGTCATGTTGATTTAAAATTAAATGTAACGTTTGTAACAAAGTTGTTTTAACAGTGAAAATTTTGAAATCAAAGAGATTTAAGGTTAGATTAATAATTATCCTTTTATAAATAACTAGCTATACCCGGCGTGCTTCGCTACCCCTTTGTTGTGCAGATATAGAAAAATTAATTAACTCATTTAATAATGACCGTAAAATTGGTTAGTTTTCTTTGGCGATCTTTTTAGTGTTGGTGAATATTTGCGTTTTAGCAATTTTATCATTTTTGGTAATTTTTCGTTTTGACTTTTTTCATTCTGGAATTTTTTAGTTTTAGAGTTTTGTAAAATTTCGAGAGCTTGCTTCTTACGGCTTCCAAGATACAGCAAACTATTTAAACTACATAGTCAAAACTACATTAACTTTCAAAACACCCTTTAATTTTTGTTGTTTTAAATATTCTACAGACTACACCAATTAACACTAACTTTGAAAATTTCGAGAGTCTATATAAAAGTGTCTGTATATTACATTAGTATTTCAACATGTTTCGTTGCTCGCTTTAGAACACCCTTTAATCTTTAGCCCGTAGCTCTTACGGCTCTCGAGAATACAGCCTGTGACAGACAGAAAGAAAACAATAAGATTAATTTACACTTTTGGTGTACAGAGCCCTAAAAAAAACCTTTTCCACAAAGTAACTTTTTAAAAAGTAACCATTTTAAAAATAGTACCATTTTCAAAAGGTACCCTTTCCAAAAAACATATTTTAAAAAGTACTATTTCTTAAAACTACATTTTGAAAACAGTATGTTTTCAAAAAAGTACCTTTACTTTCAAATATACATGGTTAACAAAAAAAGTACCAAAATTACTTTTTTACCCTTTTTCGGCCCCTAAATCTACAAATTTCAAAAAAGTACGAAACACTTATCCAATCATTTTTCTATCTTATTATGACGCTTTTGGAACTTTATGTCTACTTTACTTAGATCCGAAGATATAAGAACACCGAGTTTAGCCGTTTTTACCCCTTTTAGTCCCGTTTAGAATTTAAGTTTTCAAAAATTCGTTCTTAGAGAATATATACAAACATATGCATTCAGTATGTGTATCAGTGTGCATAAAAAATAGTTGTATGGGAAAAAGTACCAAAAAGGACTACCAATTTTACCCATTATATATTCAAATTTGAAAAAATACAAAACTGTTTGTTTTTGAGGGCTTTTTAAGGAGAGAAGAATGAATTTCAACTTTAGTTTCTAACTTTATTACTTTAGGAGATAAACTGTTAACAAAAAAAGTACCAAAATTATATTTTTAACCTTTTTCGGCCCCTAAATGTACAGATTTCAAAAAAGTTTCAGACACCTGTCCGCTCATTTTTCTATCTTATTATGATGCTTTTAGAATTTTATGTCTGCCTTAATTAGATTCGAAGATATAAGGTTACCGATTTCACCGGTTTTTACCCCTTTTAATTCCCTTAGAATTAAAATTTTCAAAAATTCTTTCTTAGTGAAAATATACAAACATATTCATTCACTATGTATATCAATTTGCATAAAAACTAGTTGTATGGAAAAAAGTACCAAAAAGAGCAATCAATTTTACCCTCTCATTCATTACTTTAGGAGATAAACGGTTAACAAAAAAGTACCAAAATATTAATTTTACCCTTTTTCGGCCCCCAAAATCTAAAAATTTCAAAAAAGTACCAAACACCCGTCCGCTTATTTTTTGATATTATTATGCTGTTTTTTAAATTTTATGTCTACCTTAGTTAGATCCGGAGATATAAGGTTACCGAATTTACCCGCTTTTACCCCCTTATACATCCTGAGAGAAGCCCACATACGAAATTTCAACTTTCTAGCTGTAGTCGTTTGGGCTGGGCGATGATGGATCAGTCAGTCAGTCAGTCAGTCAATCAATAACGTTACTCTTTTATTTATATAGATATTAAGCAATGGTAAATTTAAACCTTCAGCAGTAAATTTTTGCTGCTAATTCGTTTTTTGTCGTCTGCGTAGCTGACACATGTAAGAATAAACAACAACAAGTCACAGAACTGAGCACAACAGTGAATTGTAGCAATGAACAAACTATTTCTGATATGATTTCCAATCAAAATTGCGTCTTGTTGATTTTACATTAATTTTTTTTTCTGTGTGCACAGCACAATAAAAAAGAAACTTTTGACGCTTTCGTTGACAATGTACCTGAAATACACTAGAACTGTTGTCTCTAACGTATCTCTACACGCGCATAAGACGAAAGTTGTCGACATTTTAACTAGCGCAATTGTCGCTAGAGAAAAGAGTGTTGACATAGAGACATATGGTTCTAGGCTGACTACAGCTTATGTACACAGGAATAGAAAATGTGTCTACATAAAAAAAAAGAAACAAAAGTGTATACAAAAATCAATCTCCAGTTTGTATATTTCATAAGGAAAAAATTGTTTCTTCTCGCTTTAATGGTTCTTAGCATCATGTGTTGATACTAATAATTAAATATTTAATTATATCAGTAAAGTTATTAATTGATAGCCTGATTTTTTGCAATTAATGATTTAATAAAAAAAACTTGTACTATTTTTTTCTGTGCAAGCTTCAGGTATTTGTCTTGTGATTGTTACTTTTTTTACTGGTTAAATTACTGTAAAAATATATTTTTGATTTGGAAAAAATTTGCTTGTACAATGAGAGTAGTTTCCTTCAATGTTTGTTATAATTTTGTGATATGATCTTTCATCGGTCACGACTCCGGAATATTTTGTACCATTTCCATTTTCACCAGTTATAGAACAAGTACGTTCAAGATAATTGGTACAACATTTACCGCAGGAAAGTGATAGAATGTATAAAAAATGGTGGTTTTAAAATGTTTATTCGAATTAAAATTTTTATTCGTTATTCGTTCGTTTATTCAAATAAAAGTTTTAAATTATTCGGCTGTTCGAACAAGAAAAAAAATTATGAAATTTTATTCGAACAAATAAAAACCCAGTATAATTGACAACTCTAGTTGGTGCCATACATGTTTTTATTGAAAAAACGGTAGAAGAGCACAGCACCAAGGTTGGGATAGCCACAAACATGCGGAGCTGTCTCCCGTGTTTATGGAAAGCACAATCTAATATTTAATACACAAGAATGTATCATTTTTTACTACAAATAAAATTTCGTTCAGCCAGTTGTGTCAATCACAGTTTTTCCATCTATTCGTATTTCAATAAACATTATTAAATCAAATGCCTTTCAATGCCATTTATAAAAACATTAATTTTTTTTTTGTCTTAATATTGCTGATAAAAATATCCAAATTATTGTCTAAAGATAAATTTAACTTTCGGATAAAGCTGCTGAAATTGCAAGGAAATGAAATAAATATTGAAATAAGTACAGAAAACACACAAATAAAATTTTATTAAAAATTTATTTCTGATGAAAATATTTTTTGATATAACTTTTTTGTAATTTTGCTCAAAAAATAATAATGCTCTTAACAAATATTTATGTTTACTTAGACAAGAAAAAGGAAGCCTAAAATGAAAAATTATTTTACAAATCCAATATAAGAATATTTACTTAATGCAATTCGATATTAAAATTTGCATAGAAATGTAGACAAATAATAATAGACAAATAACAATATATATAATAACAAATGTAAAAGTAAAGTAATAAAAATTACGCATAAAGGCAGAAATTCTATTTTTTTTAGAAAGCTATATGTAAAAAATTTATTCAATTGAATATATTGCAAACTATTTCTTAGGAAAACCTTATCAAAATAAAAAAAATATTTAATATAATATAAAAAAATGGAAGGGTTATACACCGGGCACGGATACAGCTTAAACTTTAAGTGGATCTTTTAAATGAATAATATCATTTTGTAAAGTTTCTTTTAGAAATCAAGTGTATTTTACACGTCTTGATACAGAATAATCTTTTTTCCTCCTCCCCGTGGATTCGCGCTTGCCTTACATACATCAAGAAAATTAATAATTTTTCCAAGAACCGAAATTAATAAGAAATTTGCTATTTGAAACTTAAGAAATACATGAGTATATGTATAAACACAAAAAAAATACAGCAAAAGAAGCAGTAATGTAAAATGTCTTAGCACGAGTCCAAAAAACCAATCAACCAACCGCTTAAAATTTAAAACAGAATACGAGTATTTTCCAAGAAACTTGGTGGTTTCTTATTCATTTTTAAATTTGTAGTAAAACCAAGAAATTGGTAATAAAACACGAATGGAATAAATTTCCTTATTGAAGAAAATTATAGAACAAATAAGAAAACTCAAATGCGTTACTTTATCACTATAAAGAAAAAAAGTCTGTGTGTTTGGAATATTAATTCAAAGAATAAAAAGACCATAAAATATTTTAACAAATTACTTGTACATATAAACCATAATATTTATAAGACAGTCACATGAGAATAGTTAAGGAGAATAGGAATGTCTTGTTAAAGCTTAAAATTCAAATGGAAAAAGACTTTAACGAGAATTTTACCGTTGCGGAGAGTAAGAGCGAAGTAGGGCAATATTTACACAAGTTTATTATCAATACAAATGTGCAAATACCTTAGGCCAACAAAAACAACAGCAACAACAAATTAAGGTAAGAACTCCCAATCTAAAGCAACAAGAATATAAAGTAGAGAATATTTCACATATTTAAGTGTGTATTACACATAGGTCTCTATTTCGTCTTCAGCTACATATATTCTTGGTTTGGAGTAGTTGTTAGTATTCAAATATGTTATGGAGTAGAAATTTAGAAATCTTGGGAGAAAATATAACAACAATAAATAAAATATTTTTTCCGATACATTTGAGCGAAATTGTCCTACGTGTCATTATAAAAATGATATCAAAAATATTTTCATTGAAATAGCTAGATTTTTTCTTTGGATTTTTACTATTGCTCTACTAGAGTTTAAAAGTTTGATACAACCTATTACTCTTTAAAATCGAAATAGTCCAACGTTAATGATATATGACTATTCTCTTATACCAGATAACTTTTATTTTGTGTTTTTCATTTGAATTGCTATATCTGCCTTCAAGCCAGTACTGATATGACCACAGTTTAATCATTTAAATGCAGAAAGTTTATTATACTATTTTCAGTACGTTTTTTTTAATACCTCATTACGCCCACAACATAAAAAGACCTTTTTCCAATGTGTAATGTTAAAAAATACTAAACAAAATTATACTACAATCAAATACTTTTGCTTAAACTACATAAATTTTCATTTGGTTCATTAGTTTTCAATCTATACTTTTCAAAAACAAGTTCCAAAGGCTCTTGATTTCTTTATTTGAAGAAAACAAACCGGTTCAAGCTTAAAATTCATTGCTATAGGAGGCTAATTAGTTCCCACTCTGCTTATTGAGCTTAAATGAAATTGAAAGCAGTTCAATTGGATTATTGACAGAATGCAGCCTTGAGTTTTGGATGTAAGCTTCCACATTCTTAAATCCAATATAGTGGGACATATCCCATTTCACTGGAAATTAAAATATTAAAACTTTCCTGGCATTGTTGCTAGGAAAAAATATTTACAACTTAGTAAATCCTCAGTATTTTTGCTTTGAGTGAAATAAAACCAAAAAGAAATATACCTATGAATCCTTACAGCCGCATAGGCACGAAGATCTAAACTGGCCAAGAGATGTGAGTGCCAAATCGTCGTGCCCAAGCTATCTTCACGTATATAACAAAATCCAAAAATATAACATAAGACCGTTTTCTATGGTAAATTTAACAGATCTATCGATCTGCCCAATCCCCAGGTATCTATCTCTTCTGGTTTTTGAGTTATTAAGCAGCCAATTTTATGTATTGTGGATATACAATAAAAGTGTATGAAAATTTATAATTAGAAAAATATCGCGTTATCTTCACGTATGTGAACAAAAACTATTTTGTTGTGCCAAAGTTATCTTCATTTATATCGCAAAATCAAAAAAAATGCGATAAGATATCTTCCTGGTAAATTTGTAAATTTGTTAAGTCCATCGATCTTCACACTGTATCACAGTGTAACTTTTCGCGATTTTAGGTGGCCAAAATTACTATCTCTCGTTCCGGAGCAGATATCGAAATGAAATTGGGTACATACATTGTCTATGCATAAGTGATGGGTGTGGTCCACCCACTTTTATTGGTAGCCCAAATGCATGGCCAAAAAAAATTGTTCTGTGCATCTGACCAGACCCATCTTTCTATAAGTATTTTGACACATATGAATGCCAGTTTTATCACTCTATTTTTACGTATAAGCAACCTAACCTAAAAAAATATTTCGCAAAAAGTGGCGTATACAGCAAAATGTGAAATTTTTTCAGAGGTGAAAATGGTTATAACTTAAAAAATTTTCTCCATGACTTGGATGTTTTTACATAAATCGATAAAGAACTACAAGCATAATATCTGACAAAAATATTGGAGCATTTTTTGCACAGAAATTTTATTTAAAAAATAAAAAAATTTAAAAAATTTATGATATAAGCGAATAGAACTTCAGCACGACGAAATGGTAGCAATAGCAACAGACATGAAGCTAAGTTTTGTCTCACCGCTGGCTGAATTTTATTAATGTCTGTATTATGGCCATTTTTATAGTGTACGATTAAACGTTGACGTGGACTTTAACGACAAGTTTTTTAACTTTTAATCGTACATTGCGAAGAGGGTCGTTAAGATATAAAAAGTTACTTACATGTAGCTCTAAATTGTTTAAATTTAATAACTAGAACAAAACTCAGGAATTTCCGCAGTTAGAGTGGAGAGGTACCCGAAGAGTTTGCAGAATGCTTCTATTGTATGATAATTAAGAATAACAGAAACTGTATTTTTTAAATTCTTGAAGAAAGTACCATTAAGGTGGAAAAAGTGCCTTTTAAGTTGAAGCTCAGTAACATTTCAAAATCTGTATTTTTCATCACTGATATGTACTTAATTTTAATATTATCATAATCTCATCTCTCTCTTCGTTTATTTTGGTTATGTCTTAATGGGAACATAAATAATTCTTGAATAGTAATTGAGTTCTTAACACATAAAAATGAATTAAACATTTATTGCTAGACAATTTTTATTCAGCAGAATTTGGTAGCTTAAATTTTCTTGCTTTCCTTCTTTTCTCTCTATTCATTGTTTAATAATAATAGTTATAAGATAAAATTAAAAACTATAACAGTAAGATAAATTCATTCTACCAATGTTTTTATAGTGTTTGGCAAACATTTTAATGGCCATAAATTAGAAATTACTAAAGTGTAGTTGCCAAGAACTTAAAACAAATGTACAATGATACCAAAAAATTAAAAAATAGAAAGCAAAAACTGTTTAATATGTTTGAATAAATACTAGTATTTTTAACTGTAAACGAGAATTTAAAACACTGTTTTAGTATCTAAAAATCTTTTAATAATAATGTTGATAATAAAGTAGAAATAAATTTATAAACTACCGAGCATACCGTTATACAATTTTATTGTTTTTAGCAATTTATGACTTGAAAACTATAAAAAAGATGTCTACCCTATAAGTTCCGTTTTGTTTTGCAATCTAAAATAAGGAAACTTAAGACCTAATGATTGCAAAGTTTTGGGAAAAATTTCCAAAATTTCTTAAAGAACTGGTTTTGTAAAAAGTAAAGCTATTCAAAAATATTTATAGGTCGTAATAATGTGTATTTTAAATTTTTCATATATAGATTTTAAAAATTTTTGAATAATCTCAAAAAAAAATTTTTGACTTTTATTGTTTTCAATTTATCTGAGTCAGTTAAAAATTGTTCGACAATAATAAGCATCTTTAATGAGTTGGCTGAATTTTGTCTCGTTCTTATAAAAGCTGACGTAAAAAATGCCCTTTTGCATAAAGCGATCGCCTGACCAGAATTTTATGACAACGCATGCAGCCCAATTAGTTTAGGTGACACGCCGCAATGTTCAGTGACACAGTGTTCACGGATATTATGTCACAGCAAAAAGTATCATAATTTCCATAGGCAGACACTATGACACTTTTCAAGATGTCTTAATATCCATGGACACTGTTATACTGTAATTTTTTATTATACTGAACAGTCAAAGCTCTTCTCTGGGCGGCTTCGCTGAAGCCAAACTATTTACACAGAAAAAATTATCAACAAAAAATTTTCAAACAAAAATTTTTCTAAAATGAAATTTAATTTTTAGTAAATGTTCTTTACTGAATCAGTGAATTTTGTGTTTGTTTGACTTTTATTTAGGACGCAAATACCAAAAACAACAACATAACCCAGTTTTCTGTGTTGTGAAAACAAACTACCCGATGACAACATACAAATAAACAACAACAATGACAGCAAAAGTACTACGATTGTAACAAGTTTGTTTACTGAATATTTCTGAGTGCATCAATTCGTTGGTTGTTTAATTCCCATTAATTTGTTTAGAGTCTTTATATAAAAATACAGCGTTGAACACATTTAACAAAGTGAAATTTCATAAATTCTTAATGATTGATGATGTTATTATTTAAAACTTAAAAATATAAAAAAGTTGTAAATGACTAAGACAAAAAGTTTGTTTGATATTTTACAAGGAATCCAGTAAATATTTTGGTTTAGTTCAGGAAACTGTTTTGCTTATAGCTTGTGAGTGTTTTCAGATAAATAGTTTTGTTTTTTTTCAATAAAAATTTTTGAGAGATTATTGTTTTTTTATTTATCAATATGTTTGTAGATCTGTTTCTAGATAAAATATTTACTAATTCATTGAACTTCTGTACTGAAAATGAAATGAAGTTGCTTCTGTATGCCCACCCAGCCAGCGTTTGGCCAGAATTAAAGGTTAAAGTCCGTTATACGCGTATACAAACATAATCATCGACATAATTAAAATAAAATATCACTGGCAATAAAAACAGCTGACCTGTTAGTATACCGCTGATGGCACTTACAATAGTAGAAAGTATACTTGCTTTTTTCATTCGACGCGTCAAGACGTCGTGCTCTGTAACTTTTTCCAACTTTTTTGATAGCCGTGTATGATGCGAAAAGCATGTAACGCGCGTTATGAGCTCTCATCTTAAGAGCTTTTTTCTGCGTATGTTGAATAGCATCTTCTGTAAGGAAAAACAATAATGAAAATAATAAATATTCCCTCCCTACCACAAACAAAAAATCCACTCATATATTTGTGTATGATGTGTTGTTTGTTTCGCTGTTAAGACAATGTGTTAACAATAAATTTAATTAGTTACTGAAAACTACTCTAATCAATTATTAAATATTTATTATTTTATTGACAATTCAATTAAAATATCAATGAAATTTCAATTCGCGTAATTAGAGAACTGTCAAATATAGTGTTTTAATCAGTTGTTGAATTGTATTTAATTTCAATTTGAAAAACAATTAAGTCTGAGTAAAACACAGTACAAATGAAAATATGAAAATTCTAAAGTTGAAAGGGATAACTGGAACAAAGACGTGGAGAATAATTTTGATTAGACAAGCTAGACTCTAGACTTTATCGCATTTCTGTAGTCCCGTAAGCTTTTCATACTGATGTGATTATGTTTACAATATTATTTTATCTAATTTCACAAGTGCTTTATTAAAAGTTGTTCAAAGGTCCCTAACAGCTCCTGCTTTTGAATATTTTGGTGATTAAAATCACATATAAAATGCTTTTAAATTTTAATAAAAATTGTGTTAAAGTTTTTCTACTCTAAATAAAAATTTTACAATTTAATATTATATTGGTTTGAAATGGTTTTAATGTTGTACATGCAGAATATCCCCTGTCCATATCCAATACAATTAATTTATTTTAAAACATGCATTTATTTTCAATTAATTAGAATCTGGTTTTTTTTTCATTACTTGAAAGCATTATTATATTCCCTTTTAAACTAATTAACAAATTATTTGGATTATTTTAAATGTGTATGCAAATGCGCTTTCTTTTCTTATCTGCATTATATTTTTGTTTATTTAATAATCATGTTTATTTGTTATAATTTTGGTGCAACTTTACAAAATCGTTTAGCGTGACTTGCTCTCAAATTCAGTTTGGGAAAATCATCTGTGCTAGCAATTATAAGCTTTTGTTATTACTATCATATTTTTTTTTACTAATTAAGACCCCAGAATTTTCTACAAAAGTTGTGTAGTATTATATTTACAGAGGCATAAGAGTATTTTTTCCCGGGTGAAAGTGCATAACGTGGTATGTTTTTATTTGTTAACAATTTCATATAAGTAAACACTTCCATGCACACACACACACACACACACATTTAACTGACGATGATATTTAACTTACATGTGCCATATGTACAGCAGAGAAAGGTAAGTATGCATGTAGCATATTTTGTGTTGTTCTCTTTCACTTTGTCGCTATTATTATTATTTTTTTCTACTTTCATAATTACGCTAAAATGCAATTTACAAAATTACTACACGTAAACGTGACTTTAACAGATCTCTGCTCATACTTTTGATGTAGTTAAAAAGTTTTTGTTTCATCTGTGTTGTATTTCAAAAGTAAAACTTAAAACTATGTTGTGCAGAGTAGCTAAATGTATACCTAGATAATCTGCTTTAGTTAACAAATTAAGTTTATGTTTTATATGCATGTTAAGTAAACGCACATTTGTAGCACAAGAAAACTTTTCTGTGCAAAAAAATACTTTACATTTTAAAGATTTGTATTAAAAAAAAACTAAAAAAGAAACAAAGGAGGTTTCAAAACATGAATAAAGATGCATTGATTATGAATCGTGCTAAAAATAATAAGAAGTTTCCGGTAGATGTCAAAAATTTACAGAATATGTACGTACATATTTTTCTTGGCACATATGGCGTATGAGCGATTTTTAATTATCGATTTTAGATCTCAAGAGTGAGTACCCCTTATACGCATAAACAATTTCATAAGTTTGATTTTGTTGCATGAAAATTTTACGGAATGATGATTATCGCAACTTAAGAAGTGAAATTCTATTTGCAAGTGTATCCTCTAAAGCGTCCCATCCATTATACAATAATATTGCATATGTTAGTTTACATATTACTGTCGTTTTGACTGATATTATACAAAAATGGCACAATATTTTCAAACAAAATATTGCCCAATTTGCATGACAGTGAAAACGTAAAAATAACGTTGACCTATGTTACCAACATATTACACACTTCTCTTCATAGTTCAATAATAATCAAAAGCCTTTTGATTTTGGCCAATATATAGTGCCACTTTGTAATATGACATACACATTGACAATACTATTGTACAAGATGAAAAAATGCACAATTATATATACCCTGAAGTAAAATATATACCTCTTTCAGGGATATTATATAAAGGGAAGAGCTGGTTTAATGGGAGTGACATAAAAAGCTTAACTCATTCGAGTGATTCCACGTAGAACGGCCCTATGCAAGGAAAATATAATTTTCTCATTTTAAATAAAAATCTCTCAATTGATGTTTTTTAGAGAATGGCACTTATAGAAAAAATGAAAAAAATATACTATATAGTATTTTTTAATCAATTTGAGTCACTTTTAAATGATCATGCGAGGAACATTTGGCTCTCCCTCTTTTTATGTTTAATACTTATTTCAGATTTCGTTTTATTAACAAAAACCGTTATATCTGAAAAGAATATACTCTTTTGCTTTTTATTGAATTTAAAAAAATATTCAGCTAGAGCCTATAAGAGAACGGATAGAAAATAATTTAATGTCTTATTATTTTCTTATGAGTTTATCTTTATATTATGTATATTAATTAAATCAATAAAAAGCTTTATTTCTTTGATTTTTTTAAATTTTCGTACTAGGTCACACCCGTCTCATTTTAAAAAAAGTTTTTTATAAGAAAAATAATTTTTTGTCAAACAGCAAATAAAAAATTACAATTAAAAACGCTTTGAATAGATATCTATACAAAAATTATTGTGTAACTTATAGTCCAGATTTTACAGAATTTATACTGAAAGTCAAAATTCTTTAAAATTACGATTTGTAAGGTCACACCTGTCGCAGCTTTCTGACGACCATTCTGAGCAGAAATCGTGTTCTATCAGAGTCTACCCATTATTCAACGGCTTTAAATTTAATGTCCTTGCGAGCCGCAACTTTTGTTTAAGTAAAAATTTTATATTCTTGATTTATAGCAAAAAATGTGTGTAAACGGGTCACACCCGGCTAAATGGAATTATTCATTTACAACTCTGCTATTGCATGATTTTCGTTAATTTTTTTTTTAATAGTATTCCAACCCATCTGGTGTCAAGTAGAGGTAACAAATTGCTTAAGCTATGTATCCATTTATTAGTTATTTTATTTTCCCGACGATCCTGCTAAAATACCGATGAAGAAGGATGCTGTGATGTGCATTAGGATATGTCAGTACTAGTCGCTTCCGGTACTGCCAAAATGTCTTCATCACTTGTAGAACTTAACAACAATCAAATCAATGAAAAACCAATGCACATCCGAAAAAGGCATGTTGTTATTGGCTCGCCTGGAAATAATCTTGAGTTTAAGACTTCAGGACTTATAGTCAACGCGCTAACCATCTCAGCCAACACCACCCTGAGTACAATCACGCTGATCCGTGCTTCCGATTATGATCTTGCAATAGTTTTGTAAGATCATGTAAAATTAAAAAAATAACTATCACAATTATTTTTAATAGTTTTAATAGTTATAACACCTTTTTATTAAATGCGTTTCATACAGTCAGTTTACCGTGTTGCCAAGAACTAAAGAAAAAATTAACTGTTAGCACCCTAATAGTATCTAAATCAAACAATGATAGAAAAAACGGCATAACGTTGATGCAATTTGACATCAATGCTATGCCAAATGCCTTCGTTTTTAGCCCCATTATGCTTTTCGTCATTGTGAGGTCAACTTTTACTTTAGATGGTTATCTTGCCATCAATGGAATGATTAAGGCAATTCGATACAATTGTTACTCTTGTTGTAGGCATTAAAACTGTACACATGACATATTGCATGCAGTTGTTCTTCATCTTGTCGTCAGTACGGTTCTATTGAACAAACTTTCATAATTTTATCGGAATAAATTATTTACACACGGCAACGCTTTATAGGCGACAAATCACTGATTGACTTGCAGACATGATCGATGAAAATGTCGTCCGTAACATTTGGCCCTACAGGGATATTGATAACATTATTTCTGTGTTTTTATAACTAAACGGAATTGTTAAAGAAGAGTATATTAAATAATCCAGAGAATGAAGCACTTAATGAAAATATTTATGATATTTACGAGTCAATAAAATTAAGAAAATGCAGCAAACTATAAAATAAAGTTTTTTATATTAAACTCATTATTGTTCATAAAAGTAATTAAACAACAAATTATATGGATATAAATTTCAAAATATTTATGTTTATGTGGAGTTTATGCATGCAATAAATTTTCGAATGATGTAATAATGAACGTTAGCATCATCAGTAAATTATGAAACATGTTATCAGCACTAGTCATTTTTACTATCACCACCTTGTTCAAACTACATACAAAAACAAAAGGAGAATGAGAGATATAATTGTCTTGTATTGCAAAGAAAATAATTTCTATAATACAATTAAATATGATTTAATAAGTATTTAGCATTTAGTATTAAGGTATTAAATCAAAAAAATGCCTTTTGAATTTTTGATTGGGTTAAACTCAATTTTTTTTCTCTTTTGTTTGGTATCAACAACTCCTTGCAATCGTAATCATTTGTTCTTTAGGCAACAAGTCAGAAATATACATATTAAGATGAAAATTAAATAATTTTGAATTTCACATTGCAAGAAATCATAGTTTCTGACTTAAGACCCCAATACTAAACGCCAAAGAAATAATATCACAGAATAAAAATAGTCAATCGAAATTGTTTAAGTTAAATACTATTTTTTTTTTCTAAAGTACACATAAATGCTGCTATGGTACGTACACATTACCTGCTTTGTAAAATCATATATGTGCAAGCTTTAGCCCACATTTGTTTGTGTATATTTGTAAAGAGATTATTATAAATTCCAAACACAAAATGCAAACATTTGATGAACTCATTTGTCGCATAATACTTTTGAATTTGCAGTAGAATTGGTGGTTATAGTAAATTTGTTCAAGAAACTAGCGATGCATTAATACGAAGTTTATTGAGAGAAATTTTTTCTAGTCTGCTGGATCGCTTTTACAGTTTCTTTTATAAATGGAAGTAATTTTTGTTGACGAAAAGTTTGATTTTTCACATATAAGGGAATTTTTAACAGGATACTAGATTCCTTTTGGAAAGAAGGAAATACTACATATTACTGCATTTTTAAAGTATAAATCTTTGCCAGCGAAGAAGTGTTTTTAGGCTCTGTTTAAAAGTAATAAGGCAAAAAAAAGCAACAACGAAAAACGAAAAGAAAATAATATATAAAGAAGTTTTCAGTTGGCAAAATGTTTTAATGATTGTTTATAATAAACTATTGTAGTATCAGAGTGGCGTAAATAAATTTAAAAAATCAAAAGACCCGACTGCGTAGTAAAACTGAAAGAAAAAAACAAACAAGTCCATTGTGCGGAACATTAATAGTTTATTATTAATTAATAGTTAAATATATATAAAAATCATAGGAAACTTTTAATATAAATTTACAACAATGTATTGCCACATAAACGGTTGCCTACTAAGCGCGAGCATTCAAGTAGAATCAAGATGATTCCGTTTTGACAGAAATAACATATATTACATTCAGATACCTGGATTTTATAATTAAAATGTAAAAAATCGCTAATATTTGCTTCTAACATTACACATTACAGGCACTAGAGTCCATATGAGAGTATATGCATACGTATGTATGTATGTGTGTATTTTGCATAAACATGCAATATTGTCAACGATAATAAGCTTAATTTCCCTCACGGATACATTGTCATGTTCATCTGTCAGTGTTTTACTTTTGAATAATTTAATCTGCTTCAGTTGTTAGCTTATTATTACTCCCTTAGTGCATTTTACACAATAACATTTTATGAGTGTGTGTGCATATTTATGAGTGTGTGTGTGTTATATCAAAACATAAATGTGTTTTTGTTATTTGATGGATATGTGAAATTATAGCAAGCGATTTACTTAACTAACATAGATCTGTATATATTTTAGCTAATGTACGTTAAGCAGTACAAGTCATGTAATATAAATTGAATTGTTTAATTGTAAAGCTTTTGACGCTGTTTTCGTTGTTTTAGCTCGATATTAGGAAATTAACAACAATTGCCTAAATGATGCTTAGAAAAGCTATAAAAGATTTTTTGCAAATAAAACTGCCCCTTGTTACATCCAAAGCATTAACGCCTTGACTGCCAAAGCTTTATATTTTATTATCCTTATTAAGGCCATAAACTCATGTATGTTTGCACTATTATAATATGATTTTAGTCGTAAATGTAAAAATATGAAAGATAGGGTATAAGTCGTAGTCGTTATATAAAAACCACGACATATCGTTGTTGTAAGTCAGCATTATAAGAAATTGGGTAAGATATGACATAGATAGATTAAATTAGAATTAGTGTCTGAACAGAACATATTTTAATAGAAAGAATATAGTTTTTCTAATGTGTAAAAAATCATTTATATGGAAACTTTCATTGTATTCAAGCCAATGTCAAGGAGAAATAGTCTGCTTTATAAAAAATATTTGCACTCGGCCCCGCTATCAAAGATGGAGAATTTTGATACCTGATCAGGTCACCCAGACCTATCCCTGATAGCTCCAAAAGTTCGTCTAGTATGCTGTTGCCCAAGAATTAGTGTCTTGAGCGGTGCAAGGTCCGGGCATTCGCAAAGAAAGTGGAAGACTGTTTCTTCTTTGCTTTGATCCCAGCAGCTACGGCAGAACGCATTGTAGTAAAGGCCTATTCTGCTAGCATGTCTGATGATTGCTCAGTGCCACGTCACTACTGCGACGAGCCTCGTGATGTCCCTACGGTTTCTGTTAATTAGTTATGTTGTGCGGTTATCGTTGTAGCAAGACTACATTTTCCTAGCTACCTTAAACGTGTTTAACCCCTGCGGAAAATTTGGTGACAAATGATCCAAAAGTACTCGTCCTGTGACTTGAGAAAATGAGACTTGTACCAAAAATAAGGCGTAGTGAATGGTGAAAAAAGACATATTGTGTAGATGGTCACATATTAACAATTTTCAGTCAATTTAGTTGGTACTCCGACTAGTATTGTAGTAAACGGCACTGAACAAATTTGATGCACCTCGAACTAAGGTATATCACATAGTATCTATATAATATGTATTGCATCACTTCAATGAGACTGCCATGCCACTCAGGAACCTGTTCCGTAACTATATTCAGATATTAACTCCAGCTTAACTGGTATTTATAACATTGAAATATAAGTTCCCCTGTGGTCGAGTGGGTAGTGTACTAGCTTGTCATGCCGGTGGTTATCGGTTCGAATCCTATCAAGGACATCACCTAAAAATAAAATACAATTTCTACTTGGATTTGTAACAATAAAAAAATAAATTAATCGATTAAATTAAACGAATTACAGCTGAATTGTGAATAATATATATATATATATATATATATATATATATATATATATATATATATATATATATATATATATATATATATATATATATATATATATATATATATATATATATATATATATATATAATCTATATTATTCTACACCGACTAGGACTCCATAAGATAGTTCATAGAAAAGTTACAAGGTGCATACAAAGTATGTAAAAGTGGCTGGTCCGCTTCATATGAAGGGTTAGAACTCGGACTGATCCCTACCACCTGGGGACCGGTTACGTGACTTGTTTTGCGTCACCTCCATTTACCGTAGGGACTCGCGCCACCTATCTTCAGCTTTCTGCCGGTACTATTTGGGAATGCAATTTCTAATAGCGCCAAGCGGCATGGCTACCGATTCAGCAGTGGAGACGTTCATGGCAGATCCAGCCCTGGCCAGCTCATCCGCCTGTTCACTCTAAGGGAAGTTGCTATGTGCGGGAATTCAAATGAGGTTGACGATAATCTGACCCCCTAATGGATAACACATTTTTGCACTGGCTGACTAAATTAGAAAAAGTAGTGTGTGCCTTAGAAACAGAAGTGTCGCCTGGCTGTCGACAAAGATGCCAACTCTTCCTTGGACACCGCTGGCAATCAACACCCTATCCGCCTCTTTTATAGCCAATATGTCAGCCTGAAATACACTAGCTTCATCCGGAAGTCGGAAGGAGAGTTTTATTCCAAGGTCTTTCGAGAAGACCCCAGAGCCCACAAAGCAGATCGTTCTTAGTCGATCAGTATACATCCTGAAGTTGAAGTATTTTTCTATGTTTTCTCTCTTCCACCCCGGTCTGGATGAAATAAGGATTTTCAAGGTACTGTCGTATTCTAGATGAGGTACTATGTAATCGATGGGCTTCTTCAGTGTCAGTTGTAACTTACCTAGGATTCTGGCATGGCCATAGGTCCTTGATATCCACCTCCCAGATGCAGCTAGTCTTGCAGCACTCCTTAAAGATGCAGCCAATACATGAAGGTCAATTGGAATTAGGTTTAATTTATGGCATTCAGAGCCTCTGAAGGACTAGCACGTAAGCACCCAGTAATCTCGGTGCAAGCAGATCTCTGTATCCAGTATAGTTGGTCTACCACATATTTCTTACTTGTGGCGGACCACCATACTACCGAGCCGTAAGTCAATATGGGACGTACAATTGCTGTGTACATCCATTTAAGCATGTTAGGGCTTAGGAGTAATAGGCAACTGGGCTTTTTTGAACCTATATTGCACATTTAGTTTCCACGATAGTTTAGTGTACAGGATAACTGTGTTGATCTATTTGTGATAATAATAGTTTTTTTTTAATATTTTTACTCGAATTTTATGATTTTTATGGCTTAAGTAATTTTTTATTTCAAAGCATTTTTTTCCTATTTTAAATTTACGTATCTATCTGCATTTCCATAAAAAAAACCTTAAAGTTTTATTCTGACAGCAACGCACATAACTCAGCAAAAAAGTTTCTTTTTGTCAATATTTAGTAATAAAACTATTTTCGGAATATATAAACAGACTAATTAAAAGTATGAGTATTATTAAAAAGCATAACAAAATTGAGGTGTAACTTTTTAAAGTTTTACGTTTAATTACAACTTTAAACAAACAGACAAAGTTGTAATATGTGAAAAAAAATATTTGTAATAAAATAGTTTCACAATGACAGTAATTATTTATGAACTTTCGATGTAGTGTTTCAAAACATTTTTAGTGTGTTTTAAGTAGATTTTAATTTAAATAAGTAAAACAGATTTTAGCAACGAACAAGTATCTCTAATAAAATATGCAAGCTAATTACAGTGATTTAAATTACACAACCTGTTATTTCCTTTTTAATAATTCATTTTGTTAAAAAATTAAAATTGATTCAATTTCATTTTAAAAACTAATTGCCTCCTATTGACATACTTTGATTTGTTTTGTGTGTAGGTGGCTTAAATGAAATTGGACAGTTATGTAAATCATCACTGCATAAAGATATAGAATAATTTTGAGCCCCAATACTGACGGCTCCGTGAACGATGTTAGTGTCAGGTTATTTATCTTTATAGCCGTAAATAAAACATAAAAATGTTTAGCAGCTTTTTTTTTAACTCAAGCATTTTTATTCTCAAATTTTTTTTAATGTAAACTAATTAAAAATTAAATAAATATTGTAATAAAATTTTAGAAACTAAAAATATTTTTGACATGAATATGGGATTGAAAAAATAGTTTTCATATTCTTATTAAAGACAGTCAAATAAAATCATCTTAATGTATTGTAATTTACCTAGAAATACTTTTATATAATCATCGATCGCTCTTCAATAGGTCACTGGAACTCAACAGTTTAATTTTGCCATGATTACCATTTTTTCTTATCAGCCATATCCAAAAAGATAATCTAAAAAATAAATTAAATTTATTTCAGGCTTAAAGAAGGATTCATTTACAAACAAGAAGGATTCATTTAAAAACAATTATTCAAAAACATAATTTCAATGAGAAAAATTTGAAATTTTACTAAAAAATTTTTGCCTTAGGTTTAGTAAAATACGTATACGAGAAGGACCAACAATAATTGGACGTATATCAGTGTTTTGACAGTTTACATCTGGGACTCATTTTAGATAGATCTAAATTACTCCCCAATTTACACATATTCATAGTGATGTGTGATGTGTACGATGTGTTTAATACTTCTATGTGAAGTTCTGCGAGTAATATCTTTGTGCATTATTAGCTGTTTGCCTTTAGAGCTAACAATTAAGTTATGAGCTCAGTCGAACTGTATTAAAACCGAACTCAAGCCAAAAATAATTAAATTTCTTTTTATATAAACCCATACATTTCGACTAAACTCAAAGCTTAATTATTAACTCTAAAGGCAGCTAGCAAAAAGGATGTACATGTTCAAATGAACTGAACAAACAAACATTCACACACACTAGTACTTGTAATTATCAATGATAATTCATACTAGAATAGAGAAATAATAAAAAGAAGCTTAACACAAGACAAAAGAAAAAAGTGAATATCAATAACTATCAAATGAAATACAGCTCTAAGACTGACAGTACGAATTGATTTAAAGTAGATGATATTTATATCTTGATTGAAAACCACCGACTTTGGTCGAGTGGCCTAAGCGGTAAAGCTATCGGAATGTCAGTTCAACCCTACGTGCTGTAAAAATTTTCTTTGTCTGCATGCTTCACATTTATCTCTAAATAAATATAATTTAATTGAAAAATTAAACTAAAACCGAACTAAAGCCAAAAATAATTAAATTTCTTTGGATATAAACCCATACAGTGCGACTAAACTAATAACTTAATACTAACTAATTCTAAACAAAATAGTTTACTGAACTAAACAAAAATATTTACTGCATTTTTGTAATATATCAAAAAATTTTTGGCTGATTCAGGAGTTTTTTTTTTACATTTTTAAGTTTTAAATAATAACATCATTATTAATTAAGCATTTATGAAATTTCACTTTGTTAAATGTCTTCAACACTGTATGCTTATCTAAGTACCCTAACACAAATACATTTAAGAATTGATTCACTTAGAAATCTTTAGTAACAAACTTGTTATAATTTACTTTTGATGCTAATTGTATGAATACCGCCATCGTATTCTTTTTGCTATCACTATTGTTGTTGTTATATACGTCTATGTCGTTACGGCGGTTGTATTTTTTTCTACGAGACGGAAACCTGGTCTTGTTATTGTTTTTGGTGCTTGCGTCTTAAATAAGAGTGAAAAAAAAATTCACTGATTCAGTGCAAAAAAGTTAACTGAATATTAAACTTTATTTTAGGCACATTTTTATTTGAACATTTAGCTCTTAAACAAATTTTAAATTCTAAAACATATCTAACGTTAAAAGTGAGTTTGCGGCTTAAAAGTCTTTAAAGACCCATAGTAAAGTTTAATGGAAAATATTTTTGTAGAATATTTTGAGCCGGAGGTATCCGCTGCAGGTCAGTTTGTAGCCCCTCTTTTAAGACAGGGACTAAAATACCCATAAAACGAAGAATTAAAGGGTTTCAATGTTCCACAAAAATGTTGCTTATAGTATTTATAAATGCTGAGCTCATCTTATGCCGAGTACTAATTGTGAATAAGTACGAAATTAACCCTTAAACACATTGTAATTTTGAATGATTTCTATCATTCAAGCCATGTTTGGAACGTTGGTTTCTTTAAAGGTCTATAGTAAAATGTTATGGAAAATATTTATGTATTTAGCACTCTTTATCGACTGTGAAGAGGAGTCTGCTGTTTCTTTTTTAAGAATGCGATAAAAAATCCCATTCAACGAAGAGTTAGAGGGTTAAAACCTTCCACACAAATGTTTCTTGCGGTGTTTTAAATAAAAAAGCTTAGCATCTTTCATTCTTTAAACGTAAGTTTTTTTATGACGGTCACTATACGCCTATGTGCCAAAGAAAAGAACTACTTACTCCTTCTAAAATGAGTCCCAGATGTAAACTAGAAAAGCCGACGTATGTATAATATTTGAGACCTCTGCTCTAATCAGTTGTTAGATCCATGCTATTTTTTTTTAGTTCTAAAATGAGTCCCAGATGTAAACTAAAAAAGCCGACGTATGTATAATTTTTGAGCCCTCTGCTAGAATCAGTTGTTAGAGCCATGCTATTTTTTTTAGTTCTACAATGTAATGAATTGCGATGTCTTTTTAATAAAAAATAAATTTAAATCGCGAAAAAAATTTTTATTAAAATTTGAACAAAAGCAACACAGACACTCACTTCATGCACAAAGACATACCATATTAAATACGACTTTGTTGTCCTGTTTGTTTGTACATGTGCGTTTGTGAAACTAAAATATTTGCAAAAGAATTTTTAGCATGAAACAGCATATTAAATTCCAACAACATGAATGTAACAATTATTCCCATATGAAATGCCATTAGAGTGAAAGTTGTACCAACACACTCATATTACAAGTAACATTTAATACGAACTACATTGTGTTTTTAAACACACAGTTACAAACTAAAGGGAAGGAAATGAAAATTAAGAGTAGATTTCACAATTGCCTTAACAGAAAGTAATCATTGGAAACTAATGATTGGTTTCTAAAACCCAAAGCAATGGTACTTAAATACTACAATTTTGATTTGATGTATGGGAATAATGAAAAGTCTAAGACACTAACAACATTATGTATAATGAAAAATTGGCATAAAGTTAGCATAGAAAACAAAAATTAACATAGTCTGACCAGGATTCGTTCAACTCCATTTGACAATACGACAAATTGATTCTCTAGAATTTTAACGACACTGTGTTGAAAATTTCTTATATTCCAAATAAGAATACTTTCGTACACAATGTTGATATAAAAGTATTTTCTTATTTCTATTTTTAATAGTGTTCTTACTCAAGAGCGATGAAAACCTGTCGGTTTGAGTTTCGGAACTTTTTCTGAAAATTACCTGGCGTTGTCAATGGAGGAGGACAGTTGACATAATTAAGGTACTGGCGCTGTGTGAGTTGCTTTAATACTACTTAGGTTACAGTACTCTAAACAACTATTTTTGATTTGGAAAAAATCTGCTTTCACAGTGAGGTCATTTTGCTAACATTTTTGATCCAGTTTTGTGATATGTTCTCTCGTCACCGGTCACGACTCTGGAAAATTTTGTACCATTCCTATTTTAACCAGTCATTACAATAAAGAAAATCGGCACAATATATCCCGCAGGGTATTTAAAGGTAACCGTGCGAAGAATGTTGTTTTTAATTTAAGTAGTTTTTTGGGATATTTTTAATTTATGTATTTATTTTTGTTATTAAAAAAATATCCTTGAAAGTATTACATAATTTTTTTTGTAATTATATTCATTCAGATTATTACGCAAAGAAAATATTTACCTCAAATAATTTTGCTTCTGGAATTGTAACAAAAGTTGTAATAAAAATTTATGAATTTGTATTGCATTAAAGTTTTATGGCTTTGCCTTACACATAATTTCATAATTTTATCAGGTTGCCAACATTGGCGGTAGGTAAATAAAATGAAATTATAACTCAAACAAAATTATTTATCAAAGTAAATAGAGACCATAATAAAGATTTAAAATCAGTTTCAAAAATATGTTTGTTTTAAAAAAAGCTATCATAATTTTTTCTGTGTTGAAGCTACACATTTGCAAGTTGTTGTTTTATTTTCCAAACAAATTTTGTGATATTTTTCTATAGTTTTTGGCCGAGTTGTGTTTAAGCTTACTATCTCTGCACTACGAACAGTTGGTTTTGATGTTCTACTAGTTTTTCTGTTAGAGATAGTTAGATAAGTTGATGAACAAAAATTCAATATTATCGAATTTAAAACAAAGATTTAGACAGGCTCTTGCTAGAAATAGGTTTTTGTTTAATAAAAATTTGATTAAGAAAATTACTGAGAATTGTTGATATTGTTTTAGTACTGCTAAAAATTTTTGTTTTGTACATTGCTGAAAATTTTGTTTTGTACATGTACATGTTTGTACATGAATTAAAAATAGTCAAAAAAAACATAGCACAAAAAATTTATGTTTAAAATATTTCTTTTGAAAGTTTTTATTTTGCTTTAAGGCAAAAAATATAGTTTTTAATAATCTACAACATGGTACATTTTATTTTACTTTGTTTATCCTATTTCGACTGCTCTAGTTGTTATTTGTTTCATGTAAATTTTGTTACTTTTATTAGTGTTCTTGACCCGCTGATTCTAATAGATTTAGGACTTTTCTCATATTTTTGTTTGTACGTGTGAATATAAAACTAAAAAATATATAAAACTGGAAAAAAAATTTTGTAAAGCTTCTAACAAAAATTATTATTTGCGCATGCATATAAAATAAGAACAATTCCAAAAACAATACAAAAAATGTTTAGTTTCCTTTTCATTTTGTGAACTATAACATTGCATAAATTTCTCGTTACAATTATAGTTGTTTTACATTTATGTTTAAAAATTTCACCAATTTCTACAATTAATTTTACTAAAATTTTTGTTGAATGAAATAGAAAAAATTTACAAAAATTCAAGTGCAACTTTTTAGTAAAGTAGTGCGGTTGTGTACTTTTCCTTGTAACAAATGTTGAATAAAGCTTAAATTTAGTTAAGGACTAGACTGATTAGATACAAAAAAAATTGCACATTACTTCCAGAAAATGGACATTATTAAAAAAGAAATCACTTTACCGCTAAATTGCGAATCTGAGTAATTTTCGCAACTTGTTGCGACCTTTTGGCATATCTTACAATTTTAGCTGTTTTAAGCAATTTCGAGCTTGTTTGCAATTTTTATCATATTTGCGCCATAAAATGATTTTTTTTAGCTAATTATTGGCTTTTTTACAGTTTTACCGAATTTTAATCACTAACAGAATTTTCTATATTTTTATTGTTAAAAAATTTTTGCGAATTATCTTCATTTTCGCTATTTTTCCGAGTTTTTGCATTCCTAATGATTTTAGCTATTTTAAAACAATTTTAAGGTTTGTTTGCAATTTTGCAATTTTTCGTAAATTTTCAATATTTTTACGGTAAACGAGATTATTTTGCTACTTCTTGGTTTTTTATAGTTTTGCATATTTTTAAACATTATCAGATTTCTCTATCTATTTAAAGCTAGCAAGTGTTTGCGTATTTTCGCAATTTGCCATAATCAGTAATGATCCAAAAATATGGACGATTACTAATTTTGCCACTGTTCTACCAAAGACTGTTCTACGTAAAGCTTTTGTGTGATTTTCAACTATTTATATTTTGCAATATAATTAAAATCTCAAAGAAATTAGGTGCTTTGGGCGATTTTCTCTTGAGCAGCTTTTCGGGTAGAATCTAATATTTTCATAAATTTAGTTTTTGGTATTCCACAATCTATTTTTAATTTAAAAAATAATTTAAAATAATTAAATTTTATTACAAAAATGTGTAAATTTTTTCACCACATTTGTTGAATTATTTTCTTATTACCGCAATGCCGGAATACCGGAATAAATAAGTGCTACAATAAGGTTATAATAATTCGGTTACAAATGTATTATTACCAAATTGCCAGAATAAGGCTGTTAATGAACAACTTTTTAGATGTTTCTAGACACAGAAAAATTTCGTGCTAAAATCTTTGAAGCAAGTGTAACTTGGCATTTGGAATGATTTTCCATTACTTTTAAATTTGTCGGCAGTGATTTTTCTTCATAGGTATTTCATGTTAATTCAATATGACATTACAATAACCTTCAGAGAACAGTTTTTCTTTTTAAATAACTATATTTCATATTGATTTAACATTCCAGTACAGTTAAAGCAAAATGAAATTGATAATAAAGTAATTCGAAGAACCATGTTGAATCAAATTTATTTCAAGTTGAAACAACATGAATTTATTTGATTAATTTTATTACATATTTTACTTATATGGGTGATGTGTCTTGGCATAGGCTTGGTCTTAGCATAGGCTTAGTAGTCAACTCGCTAACTACTGCAAGCCGCAACAGCCTTAAATATACTTTACATAGGCAGTAAGATTAATACAATCATAAGTAACATGAATGTTATTTTAATTCACCATTAATTAATCGATGAATTAACATAAAATGCATTTGCAATTAAAGTTATAGTCTTGTTGAATTATAATAAAATGTAACGCTGTTATTCCACAGAATCACTAAAGTATTTGCAACTTTAATTCAACATCATAAAAATTGGTTTTACTATAAAACAGGATTTTATGGTTTCAGTATCGAAAAATTTTTTTGACGGTAAAAATGTTAAATTAGCCGTTACATTGATAATTTTAAATTAAGTCTGTTTTTTTCAGAAATTAAATATGATTTCCAATTAAAATTTCGAATTGTTGGTTTTACATTGGAATTTTTTTATATGAAAATTAGCAATAAGTTAATAACTTTTATATAATTAATAAATAAAAGTTTATTCTATATCTACAACCCTTTCTTCCAAAGAAATTTACTCTCTTAATTACTCTCAAAGTTATTTTCTGTATACGAGTATGTTACCTTCGTGCCGTTTCATTTATAGATGATGATGTTGATGAGGTAGTAAGAGCGTTGAGCATTCAATGAAATAAAATTCCTAGGTTCGACCCCAAGTCGTCGCAGGTGAAAAAATGTTAATAAAATTAACTTAATTATTTAAATAAAGCTTAATTATAGCAAGTACGATACTCTGTTAAGCCTATGTAAAAAGCATTAGAAGTTATCTGCAATGGAACTGTTCCCTTATCACAAGTTCAATATCTTATCGACTCCTTCAGAAGATTTTGTTTCTTGAGGCTTAACATGTTTATTAAGATTTTAACCAGAAGATCGAGTATTTTGGGTATGAGATAACGTTATTTGTTCTAGTACAAAGTGTTCGATAGCGATTGTCTTACTTTCAAACTAAAGAAACTCGATTAAATAAACTGAATCCTTTACTAAAGAAGTACCAAATCCAATACAGATATTTATAAAAGGATCAAGATTTCGAACTGCAGCAGAAGTTGCAAGAAAAGTTCAATTAACTAATACAATCCTAACAATCACTTATTATTCAAAGATTTCAAAAATAATTAGAGACTTATTCGTTACTACATTCAAAATAGAAATGTCGGAATTTATCCAAGCATTGTTGTTACAAAATAATATCCGTATTTTTAATGAAAAGGGGTTTTTAAACTTAAATACTTTGGATTTCTTTGTTTTTGTTTTACCATTTTTAATAGTCTTTAAAGCATTTTCTGAAATGTTTAGCTTTTTATTTGTTTTTTCTACTTTTACTTGCTATAATAATGTGTGTGAAATCAAACTAATTTTGCTCTTAATTATACATAATATAAAAAGTATTTGTGTTTGTGTTCAAAAGCTGAAAAAGAAACTCTCTTACAATTAAATGTAATTCCACTTAACGATGGCCAATTAACAAATTTTCATTTCTTTTTATTTGAATTTTCTAAAACTTAATTGCAACCAATATGAAAATGTTCATAAAAACTTATGATGTTAATCAGTGTTACAAAGTAAAAGTTTGCAATTGAAAAGTTGATTCAAACAAATTTTAGAATATTTTCTGTTAGTTAAACTAAAGAGAATTTTTGGAGGATTTTAAAACTTAAAAAAAAAACTGTTTTGGTAAACCTTTCTATACATACGGTAAAGTTTTAGTGATAATGTGCCCACAATTATGAGTTGAATAAAGTAACGTGGCAAGATTATGCCACAACAAATAAAGTTTTATTTTTTGTGCAGTTTTTTTTTTAACTGAATAAGCTTAAGTTGAAAGTTATTATTTCGGCTTAAGCTCAGATTTAAATTTAAATTTTTTTATTTGAATTAATATAAATTGAAATTATTATTAAGAGTGTAATATTTAGAATATCTAACGAGACTAGCAGAACGTATCACTACTATTGATAGGGCCATCGAAATCTCTTAGAACAAAGTCTTGGTTTAATCAGATGTTCAAAGATTTAGTAAAATCCAAACAGAAAGCAATCATTATATGGCGGGATAACTAAACTGCATAGATTGATTCGCGGCACAAAAGAGCAAAATATTCGTGTACAGTACATTTGGTCATGAAGACCTCGAAGACGCTAAAAAAATTTGTTCTAGCAAACTTTTCGCGCCAAAAATGTTGCCGTTCCTTAGCAATGTAAGAGTGTTTGCTCATTCCCTAATATAATAAAAGATAATGTTAGTCCCTCACTTCCGACACTTTTAAAGGATGGACATGACTGCGTTATTTGCAAGTATGTAATTCTAGCTTGCTGGATATCATTGTACTGCCCCGTGCTTGAAAGAGTATCCGCAGCTATGCTAAGTATATTGGTTCGAGCACGTTCAGCTTTTTAATAAAATCATTAATCCCTTAACAACTTTTAAGTATTTCTTTAACTCTTTCTCTGTTAAGCGACGATAATATCAAACGTTTTAATAAATACTAAAACTATCTAAAAATAATAGAATTGTTCAAACCCCTATAAAAATACTCGCTACTGTTACTTCGTATTTACTTTTTTCGCTCCTTAAACATCAAAAACGATTACAAGAGCACAAAAACACATTTCAAAAAACAAACTCCCTAAAGCTGATATATGCTTATATCACTACGAATGTCCCATTTTTGATAGTTGTCTCTACAAAAAATCTCGTGTTGCGTTTTCCTGGCACTCTCAATGGCATTTCTCAGTTCTGATTGAGGTTCGTATATTTGAATAGAAACAAAATATTTAAAATTTATTATGTATGAAATATTGAATTTATTCTTTAAAATTGTATTCAACTACTGGTATTTACTTTAAAGTGTTTAACATAAAAGATGCTTAACTCACAATTTTTAGTAACAGAATTAATACACTCTTTTTTCTAAAAGTGTTTGAAATCTTTTTTTTTCAGTATAAGTTTTACTAAGAACATAGTTTTTGTAATTTCTCTCTTGTTATCTTGCTGTTTGTCTAATTGTTTTACACTGAAATCGATGTAAATGTAACTGACATAGTAGCAGTTTAAAGTCTGCTTTTGTTTTTTTTAAACATTAGCAGTATGGTAGATTTTGTTTACACACACAATTTTTTGTATCTCCTGAACTATGAAAAATAGTAAACAGCTTTTTTTCAATAGAACTTAGAAAAGCCGTTTATATACATTTTTTTAAATAGAATCAATAAAAATTTGTCTCTGCTTAATGCGATATACACACATGTGGTCCATATTTTGGTCCTTCGGCCATTTTCAAAATTAAAATTTATAGCTTAAGCTTAACTACACTTCCCTTATAAATGTGTAAAATTTTATTTCAATCGCAGGGGAGCGTTTGTAAACCGTAGATTCATTTCCATTTCGAATAACATGATTCAGTCACTGTGCGCCGATAAGTACAGGGTGTTTTTTTAGAGGTATAGAACTTCGAATTGAAAAAAAACACAAGAAAATCGTTTTAATGTCCATCAATTTGGCTTTATTGGAAGGATAATTTTATGCCATTAATGTTTAAATATGATTTCGGGCATGTGGCCGCCGCGGCTGGCTCGAATAAAGCCAATTCTACAGGTCCAATTTTCAACCACTTTTTCGAGCATATGGGGCCGTATGTTGGCAATAACGCCACGAATGTTGCCTTCCAAGTCCCCTAACGTTACTGGTTTGTTGGCGTACACGAGCGACTTCACATATCCCCAAACAAAATAATCCAATGGTGTCAAATCACACGATCTTGGTGGCCAATTGACAGGTCCATTCCGCGAAATTATGCGCTCATCGAATGTTTCCTTCAATAAATCGATTGTGACGTGCGCTGTGTGGCATGTAGCGCCGTCTTGTTGGAACCACAACTCATCCACACTCATGCCATCCAATTCGGGAACAAAATAGTCGGTTATCATGGCTCTATACCGGTCTCCATTAACGGTAACTGACTCTCCAGCATTATTTCGGAAGAAGTATGGCCCAATGACTCCACCAGCCCATAGAGCACACCAAAAAGTCAGTTGTTGTGGATGTAATGGCGTCTCAAGGGTCTCATGTGGATTCTCTTCACTCCAAATGCGGCAATTTTGCTTGTTGACGTAGCCATTCAACCAAAAATGAGCCTCATCACTGAACAAAATTTTGCGATTTTGCTTGCGGTAAACTTCGCGAACTGAACCATTATTTTCGAAATAAATTTGCACGATTTGCAAGCGTTGTTCTTTTGTCAACCTGTTCATGATGAAATGGCAAACCAAACTAAATATTAATCACTTGACAGCTGACAAAATGGCCGCCAGTTAAAAAAGTGATGCCAACTTAAAGTTGTATATCTCAATAAAAAACACCCAATATATTTATTATGTTGTAGCTTTTTTTAATTATTAATCATACGCCCTGTTTGCATTGAAATTTTGTATTAATTTATATAAAATACATTGTTGAATTTTGGACCCGTAAATACCAAAAAAAAATTAATTTCAATAATAATACATCATTACAATGAAAACTCTCCTCAAACAAACTTCCAGAAATCGCTTCAGACGTGACGAATCTTCCACAAGTTTATAGATTTAATTCATAAACAGCATGTCCATTAGGGTTATGACTAAATTTTTACAACAAATTTACCTATCACCATGCTATGCCAATACTAAATTAATAATAAAAATCCTGATTGTGGGTGATTTTGCAGAAAAACCCTTCCGCACCAAATGCAATTTCCAAGAACCCATAGATATTTTTTTTCCAATATTAATATGCATAAACATTGTTTATCTATTTTGAAAAAATCAGGTACGAATGATGCCTTTGGCAAAACTTCCATATTAGCTCACTATTTTGCCTAGTTCGCAAAATATCGCAACTTTAAAATAAGAAAATTCATAAAAAATTTACAAAACTTATTTCACAAAATTATGTATATATTCAACACTACTTATGCTAGATATTCCATTAAGATGTCATATTAAAGGGCATAAAATGGACCCTAAAATGAAATATGCTTAGATTTTATTTTGCATTATTCAGAGGTCAAACTTTACTTAACTTATATTCGCGGTTGATTTTCTTGAAGAATTTTTTAACATGTATTTTTTAAAATTCTTTAAAAGTACATGTTAAGTACAATCTTGTGCCCTATAACATGACACCTTAACGGAACATCTAGGATAAGTGGCTTTAAATACATAAAAATCTTTTTTGAAGTGAGTTTACTAAATTTTTTATGAATTTTCCTATTCTAAAGTCGCGATAAATGACGAAGTAGGCAAAATAGTGAGCTTAGATTTTGCTTCAATATTAGTTCTTCATCCGCACTAAATTTTGTTAAAATGTAATGGGGTAAGGAAAACTTGTTGGTTGGTCTTATAGGTTTTAGCACATAAGCCATATTTAAACTGATTTGGTGCGGGAACTTTTTTAACATCAAAAAAAGCATAAAAGTAGAATGGCGTTTCTTTATATTTTTTATGGCCATTTTGGTTAGGGCATGTAAAATTTTATATTTGCAAAAATAGCAAAAATCATAACCTCAATGTCCATTTTTGCAAGTTTTGAGGTTTTCATTGCGCTTTTGAGTTATAATTGCAATGCAAAAAATTTAGTAATCATAAGAGAAATTAAAGTCGTTATTAAAAATTTATAGCATAGTCATTATTCGTTACATGAATATTTATTCCAAAAATTCAGGCGAGTGTTGAATAAAAGCCAAAATTTTATAATTTGATTCGTGAATAATACAACTTTACATAAAATGGTTCAACACTTACATAAAAGTTGATTGTGAGGAAAAAGATACATGTAGAGAAACTGTAATTCGTGACTTTTCTATTTTTTTAAAGATTATATTTTATTAGGTTCTAATACCCAGCAAAACAATACACTCCATAGAAGTTATAAAAATGTAGTGCAAATTTAATCATTTTTAATGATTTGCACGTAGGCTTGTTATTGCAAGAAGTTGTCTTTTTCGATTCGCAGTCATTGAATTTGAAGCAATGTTAGAAAATTTCCTTTTTGGCCGTCTATATTGATATTTTCGTCTAGTAAAAAGGGTAAAGAATTACCCATTTTCGCAACTTGTTTCATTTTATGCGAATTTAAATGGAAACTATTGTTTTCATGTAAATTAAAGTGTATAAAATTTTAGATGAATATATTACTTCTTTAAAAAATCGATTTTTTTTAAAGCATGGTGTGCATATTCTTAAATTATAAAGAAATTACAACTTTTTGTATGATTTAAATAAATTTTTACAAGCTTTTCTGCTAATTATCTGCATACTAAAATAAAAAAACCTTCGGTTTTAATTGAAACGAATTCTAAGCAATAAAAATGGGGTGATATAATATAGAAATTTTATTGGTTCGTAGTCGAGACGAAAGCGATAAAATGTGGCAACGCTTGATATATGTATGTATTGCATAGGAGTCTTTTAATTCTGACACGACTACGACAACCACCATAATAAGGGCCATTATGCGTTGATATGGTAAGGAAATAAAAGAGATTTTTTTTTTAGGAAACTACAAACAATTAATTACTCATTCATTACATATTTAAAATTTTTTTTAAATGTAAAGTTCATATATCAATTTTCTTTTCTTCCTTTCGTACAATGTTAAAGAATTTTTTCTCAAATTTAGCACGTTTGCTGTTCTGAATAGAAAACATAGACATCTACTGTTTATATAACTTTACATTTCAAGAAAAACAACATGGTTCATTTAAAAAAATTACGTTTTAACTTCATATTATCGTTTAACATCATGCTTAATATATAAGGAAGGAAAATGAATACATTTCAACTAAAAGTCAACATAATACTGCTGTAATATGCAACATTTGAGCTAAAAACTACTTAAGATATTATTTCCACTACGAAAATTTTAAAGCATATTAACGAAAACACCTGAGACTATTAACGCGTTACTTTTCTTAAAAAAAAAAGAAAACACTTTTTGTCTTCATCAGTTATATGAGCTACGTGAGTAAATTTGTCATGCTTCATAATAGTTATTTTTCTGCACTCTACAGTTGGTGTCAAGGGTATAAGAAGATTAACTTTCACAGTAACAATGCGAGATTAGTAAGTATACAATTGGAAATTTTAAAACTATGTTGAGTTTATATTTTTAATTTAAACTTTGTTACTTATTACCACCAGTTTTGAATGTTCAGTGCATAAAAATATCTTGTGAAAACTTATCTTTGTTTAATATATAACATTAAATTTTTTTTAGTTAGTATTTTAATAATACTAAAATAAGTTCACAATCATAAATTTAATGCGTTTTCTCTATCTGCTTACTTAAAGTCTAGTCTGTAAATTTCATATTCCATCGTCACTATGCAGCTCGATAATTACGATGTTGATCCATGATCCAAGCTTTGACATTTTAAATATGCTCTTTACTTTACGATCATTTTGAACTTTATATGCCCTTTTGCTGATTTGCATCATTGTTCATAGTGCAGCGTTATTTATCATCATATAGACGAAAATACAAAACAGCACCCATTCAACACCTGACAATGGCAAAAAGTACCAGCATTGTATGTAGCATAAGCACTAGAAAAAAGAACGCTGCACTTAATAGAAGTCAACTTTAATCCTGATTTTCCATGGCAGTATTTTATGCTCCACTCAAATTACTTGCGTTTTTTTTTCTGAAAAAGTTAAAAAAAGAAATGAGAAGTAAACTTAAGTAAGGACAGCGGAAAAATACATAAACAAAACAAAATAATAACAATAGAACAAAAACAAGACATCAAATTGTACTACAAAAAAAAACAGCAAACAATAAGTAGTGGCATTCAAGAAAATACCACATTTTTTTCTTTGGGTTCCTCCATGAAAAAATATGTTGCACACACACACATTTCCATATATGTGCATACATACAAACCAACTTCGTACGATGAAATATGTTTGTTAAGTATTCTTAAACGGATTTTTCTTTTTGCCTTGAATTAAGATGCTTTTATTAGAGCAGTTGCGTATTTTGTTATAAACATTGTCCGATAAAAACCGTGCATGTTATTATGGTTTTGTAGTATTGTTTGGTGACTGGTTGTTATTTCATTATGTTTTTGGAGCAGAGCTTCCCCAATGTTTACGGGGTAAATATAGTGGGGCATAAACAAAAATGTTGTTTTTTATAATATGTGTGGCAAGGTGAAATGCAAATAATAAAACGTGGGATATAACCAAAATGTTGTTAGAAAAAGTGGTTTTGACTATGTTAATAAAAACGACATTACAAACAACATTGTCATGACAGCACATATACAAATCATAACGCATTTTTCATAAGAAGCATGTTGCTACGCAAAAGGCTTTTAAGTGAAAAAATACATTTTTCAAATTATGTATAATGCTTTCAAGTGAAAGGTATGCGTACAAAACTCATTCATGTGTTAAGCATGTTTTAAGCGGAAGTATTGATTCTATCTCACGAAAAATTACACAAAACATATATTTTTCATTTTAAAGGAGTAATTGCAAATGATATTTTTAAGGCCAGTAACACAATCCATTTTGATTGTTGTATTGGTTGAAAGAATAAAGATATATCTATTGTATTTAGATGAAACGTTCTAGGAATTTTGGCCAATAAAAAAAATAATAAATAGAAGAATCAGAAATTCTAATTCACTCAAATAAAGGGTGGGCAAATTTGAGATGAAAATTTTAATGTATCACTTCGTCAAATTCGAGCAGCTTTTCCTCGTAGTCAGACTCCTTTAGTTCTTAAATGAGTTGAACTTTATAAGCTCAAAAATGAAGATCTTTATCCAAAATGTTGCCCAAAGTGCCTCTGGTTATATGCAATTGTTGCGAACTTGTTGCGAACGTCGACGATTTGATATACCAGGCTCATTCGAAATGATAGAGTAAAATTTTCTCAATTTTGATAGTCTTTTGATAGTTTTCACAATTAAAATTTGTTGTATAAGAGTGTAACATGCCATTGTTAAAATTTCCTAAGTATTCACTAAATATATGCCAAAGGATGACAGCTCAATTCTTGACATTTCATCATTTGACAGCCTCCCTCTTCAAATTTGCCTACCCTATATTATGCATCATACAAGGAAATAAAGGAAATATACAAATAAATATTTTGTAATACATATTCGATTCTTTCTTTTTTTTACATGTGTATACATTTCAAAGAAAATGCTTGGTCTAGTGAATTACATATTTTTATTGCTGCATAAGTTTGGAAGTGGTTTTCTGCAACTTTTAAGATTTATTGAGGTGCACTCTTTCATTAAAATGGCATTAAAATAAAATTGTTGAACGAACACATTTTCCAATACGAAATCTATGCAAAGAGTAACACAAAAATGCAAATGTAAATTTTCCATTGAGTTTTAGTGTATAACAGAAAATTTAGTGTGAACAAAAAATTTGGACGAAAAAGAAAAAAAAGTTATATATAACATTTATTTAAAATAATCAAAACTTTTAGAAAATACTAGATTAGAAGTGTTTCCTATTTTTTTATTTTAATAGAGCTAACTAAATACATAAAAGTTTAGAATTATTTCAAGCACATTACTCGTACTTGCGTATGATTGATATCCATTACATGACCGATTTCAAATATTACGTATACGTTTAATGGCTGATTATTGAAAGTTTAAACATAAAATAAACATTGATAATAGGGGATTTAAGTTCTTAGTGAAATTTAATTGTAGGTATTTTTATTGATTTCCAAATATATGTAAAATACAAGAGGACATGCTAGAATTTCGGATTTTTTTTATATATATTTATTTGTTATGGGGTAGCCTGTATTTCATTGGGTGCTAACATAACTCATCAGTAGACCTTGATGGTTAGAGATCTAGTGATGAGTTGGCATTAGCAACCAAAGCAAAGCAGGCATATATTAGCATATTAGCTAACTCATAACAAATAAATACATTTTTAGAATATATTAGGACAAATTGTGAATAAGAACGACATTAAACTTTAAACACATTTTAAAATTTTAATGATTTCTGGCATTAAAGCTGAGTTTTTTTGTTTTGGCATTTTTTGAACACTATTGGTGGAACTTTATGACAAATATTTTTTATCCAGCATCGTCGCTGTCGAATGGGAGTTTCTTTTTTTGTTTGCCGCTGTCTTAAGAAAGAGAGCAAAGAACTAATACAGCTAAAACTTAAAGGGTTAAAATGTTTCAAAAAATAGTTTTTGGTAATTTGTTCATACAAGTAGTGAGCGCATATTAAACGTAAGAACTACAAGATTCCTCCGTAAGAAAAAGGGACTTTAGCTTCCCTTAAAATTAATGTTATGTAAATGTTTAAAACGCAATTTTTTTATCCTCTTCCAGAATTCATCGTTAGAGACGTGTAATTTTTTTAGTAAAAAATTTTTTGTCGTACTTTTAATTTTCTTTAACAATAAATGAGCTATGACGGGCTTTATCGAACTTTCTACTCTTTTTTTCTATTACAAAGGTCAAAGCCAAATCATATTTAAAACTTTTTTACAGTAACGTTCAATACATTTCTAAATCAATGTTATATATTTTCTAAGACAACAACACTAATTGGTGAGTTGACTTGGAACAACGACTCCTTAATTAAAGACAAAAAAAGTAAAAAAAAAGTGTTACCTTCAATACATTGTATATGACATAAGCCATGACCGCTTGATTAAAGCTTCTCCAATATAGTATTTAATAATTGCACAAAGCTTTTAAGCATATAGAAGTACATCAATTAAAATGATTAACGATTGATTAATGATTAATCTAAAAAGAAGATGTAACGCTCAATCCAGAAAATCTGATTTTTTCAAAATATTTTGCAAATACATATTAATATTTTAAAGACGGTTTATATATGTATTCTACAGTTTCATTTTGACAAATTTATAGTTTCTTGTAGTTTATTCATGTGCAAAGCAGACATCATTCCTTTTGTATAAGTCATTTTGTTTGAATAGAATATAAAAAGCTTTGTATTCCCCGTTCTTAACACAACATACAGCTTAAAAAGTATTGCCCCCACATGACACCAGATGATCTGAGACACTACTCTAAAAATTAACGAAACCCGCTATAACAGATTTGTAAAAGTATTATGCTTTCTCTGCATATTTCACTTTACCATTTGTTCCCTCTACACAAGCCTGTCCCAAACAAGGTCCTGCATTAAATAATTAACTCGTAGTCATAAATTCCCCGTTATATTTCTCTTTTTTTTTTTTAATAATATTTTACTATGCTTTCGACGAAAACCGGACGTCAAATCAAAATCACGGGCATAGATTACAATTTATATAATAATATTATTTTAATTTTTGTTTGGAATAGGATACCCCTCATAGTTTTAAATAAATAGTTCACTTGTAATAATATAATTTAACAACATAAGCTTTATGACAACAATAGTTTTAATCCATGATTTTTTTTTATATTTCCATTGCTTAATTTATTGCGTAATTGGTTTAAATAAAGATGATTAATTGGATAAGTGTAGCAACAATATTTTTATTTCAATAAGAATTGAGCTATAGATTTTTACTTATTCATTTAGTTTTTTAAGCAAATACTTGACTTTGAATTTTTATGTATTTATAAATGATAAAATGTAATTGAAATAAGTTTGAATATGTGTATATCCTAGCTAGTTCAAATATATAATTAAAGCATCTATTATTATATCTTCAAAAGTAATATGTGACGTGCAAAATAGAAAGGGGCCTAAGGGTAAAAACCGGTTTTGTTCAGGAGAGCCATTTTAAAGATTTAAATACGTGTATCTTTGGTGTACCATCTCTGAGCGTGTTGGTATTGGTCTCATTTGAAAGCGACACATCTCATAACGTCAGAAACGTGTTGGTCAACCTTGAAAGGGCGCGTAGGTCGTCCCTACCTCTTGTTTTGTGTAGTTGGTTTTTATTGTTTTCTACCTAGCGCGCTGTTTCCATGAGTTTGATATCAATTTTGCTCGCGTTTTTTTTTTAATCCAGGTTTATTTTCTGAAATTATTAATTGTGGATTATAATATTACTCTGTTAGTACGAAAATTTTTTCACATAACCTTATTATGTCATTCGCGAAAATAATTTAAAACTAATAACATTCTTACTGACTGTTTTAGGATGAAATCATGGACGAATTCGAAGAAGTAGATTTACTTTATCGCTTCCCTGATTTCATAAGACACGAATATCTCTGGCAGGGAACATTCTTGGGGCATGGGATCGGTCTCATTCGATGCTCAGATGTTGTCCACATCAAAAAAAATTAAAAATGGATTTTTTTACCCTTAGGTCCCTTTCTCTATGCGCCGTCACATATGCATATTTAAGCTGAGCAATTTTATAAATCATACAATTGTAATAGTACCTTGCTATTTTCAATTAAATGTATCTTTGGCTTGGGTGTAGAATGCGACAAGGTAAATTTAAAAAAGTTCTGTTCATTTTTACATGCCATGTTTCTAACGTACTGATATAGCACTTTATCACTTTACTTGTTCTAAAACTTTTATACTCTTATTTACATCAATTTCTAAATCACATAAAATTAAGTTTTTAATTCAATAAAAAATAATTAAAATAAATAAATCTCTATATCTAATTTAATGCAATAAAAATTATATATTTAAGATAATTTAATAAATCCCAAAGAACTAATTGGAGAACACTTTTTTTTGCTTTTCTTTTCCTAAGTTTGTGATATTTTCTTTAAAAGTTTTGGTAAAAGTATTTTTCATAATGTTCTTGTTTTCACCCTTGTCGTTTGTTGTTTCAAACATAATGTTGACACTGCTGCTTTGTTGTTTAGTATTTTTTTCTCTTTGTGCTAAACTTAAATTTCTTTCAAGTACAATTTTGTTTGTGGCACACAAACTTATTCATTTTCAACTGTCAATTCCAAATGTTAATGACAACTTTGTAAAACTCTTTTATATAAGAAAACATAAACACACACGTGTTGTCCTTCATAACTATTGTTACACTATCAAGTTTGAAAAGTTTACAGTATATATTTAACATCTTAGTGTTTGAATTTCGGAGCTAAAAGTTCTTATGTAAAATATACATAGAGTTTTTCTTTTCCCGGACTTTTTCATTTCCCGGGAAAGTGGGATTGATTTTTCAATTTGCCGGCAATTCCTGGGAATTGCCGCCCAATACAAAACGATACAAAATAGCAGTTCACTTAATTTATTTCAACAAAAACAAATACCAATTCACGAGATCTGTTAAATAAGTTTATGAATGTATTAAACGTTAGTAAAAAAATTATAAAATTTGAGGTCTTTAGCCGTGCCGCCCCATGCTTTTTAATTTAAATTAAAAAATTTAATTTTTTTATTGTAGAACTTCTGATAAGTAGCCACCCGAAGTAAAAAATTTACTATTTTCATACTTTTTTTTTTTTGATTTCTCTAGCTTCTTAAGTAGAAAAGATATTGCAATGATTTATGATTTATTTCATAAGACACTAATGAGCAGGGCTCGGACTATCATGCAAATGTATGTATTTTTTAGTGATAGGAAACGATGTATTGACTAATTATTTATGCGAATTATCAAGTTTTAAGTAGTTTGGCATATGTTTGCATATTTTGGTGGTAAGTGCATATTTTTGCATATTTTGGCAATAAATGTATATTTTTGGAGTTATACACATTTTTTAAATGCATAATTCGCAATTTTTGAAAAAAATATTAATAAGCCGATTATGCATGGCAACCAAGCCCCAATTGAGGAAATATGATTTGAGTGCTGCTCTTAGAAAAATATGAAAATAAAAATGGAGATAAATAAAGTGGGGTCAAAACACATATTTTTTTATTTACATATTTTTATAAATAAAAGAAGCACTAAAAATGTGCGCTTACAAAGAAAAGTTACCATAATAATATTTAAAAAATCCCGGGAATTCCCGCACAATTTTCCCGGGATTTATTTCCCGAAAAATGTACGGGATCCCGGAAATTTTTCCCGGGAAATCCCGAATGAAAAACATTAAATATACATAGTACATATGTATGAAAATATGTGCTCAAACTTAGAATAGTAAGGCCGAAATTCACAGTCATAAATTAACTAATAACAATAGTTTAGCCAATGATATTTTATTCACACTTCTTTGTTTACCATTAGTTAAACCGTCAAATGCCATTGGTTAACAATTAGTTACATGCTTTGGAACATGGTGTAATAAGTATACAGGTGGCAGTATAACGTCAAATGAATATTTTTTGATCTGGTAGTTATGTACATCAGCCAAGTCCAGCACGTAAATTTTTGACAAGCATTATCTAGTTTTTTGTTGTATTTGTTATACCTGTATACTTATTACACCATGCTTTGGAAATTAATATATGCATATAGGCATACTTTTAGGAGCGAAAAAATAATATTTGCTCCATTAGCTTTGTGAGCTTAAAAACGTTTAAATGGCCGCCTTAAAATGTGAACTATTGTTTATTTCTTTAATTTTACTTGTTTACATATAAACTTGATATTTCAGTAGGACTGACATTCTTTACCCACATTAAAATTTTTAGCTAAACAATGCGTTATGAATATGTAGTTTTAGTTAAATAATAGTTTCTATTTTAGTTTGCTAATAATAAACTAATGACTATAAATTTTGGCGTAGATGAAAAAATAAAAAGACGTTAAAATCTTGCACATATTCTGAGCCAATTTTTATCTATTGTAATCAACTTAAACTTATTACAGAAAAATTTAGTGGAGTGGAGTCATTTTTATGCGCTAGTCCAATTAAATAGTTTTATTAGATCTTTCTCAATAATGAAATATATACGTATGTATTTAATAATGTGAAAAAATATATTACGAAAATAACCAGGAAATTTTATTACCATTGTCTAATTCTTCTTTTATTTTTTAGTTCCAGTGAAGACATTTATAATAAATAATACAACTTTTTGGTTAAGAAGAAATTCCCTTTAAACAATTCTGTTTATACATATAGCGACTTTAATTGTATAAACCGAATGTTGTGTCAGGCAAATCGATTGGTTTTATATTCGCTCATATTGCTCACATCACTGAAACAAGTTGTTCGCACAATTATGCGTGGTCACGCTTGCATAAAAAATATTACTCATGGTGTTTTAGCTAAAAGTGCTTAACGCATCTTATACCTTAAAACTTACAAGATTTCTAATGCCGAGTACTTATTGTTTATAAGTATGAACTTAACCCTTAAACATAGTTTGAGATTTCAACGATTGTTGGCGTACAAGTTAATTGTGGAGCTTATTTGCCTTGAGATACCTATAGCAAAATTGTATCGCTAATATTTTTGAAAAACATTTTAACCCAGCACTTCCCCTCTTTAGGCGTATTTTTTACAATTTATTAGAAAAGAAGCAAAAATTACAGTTATGTGGTAGAGTTAAGGGGTTGATATGTTCCACAAAAATATTTATTATAATATTTTCTACAAAGTTGCCAAATATAAGCTACACATCAGATGTAAATAACACATAGTTTCATGTATCGATATGTTGCACGATCAGTACAAAAGGGGTGAAATTTTAACCCCCCTAAAATAAAATTCCTATGTGATATTGCAAAACGTCGACACACGTATATTTCTTTTTGTCTCCTCTCCAGTCTCCAGAATCGGTTGACAGAACGCCGTAATTTTAAAGAAAGTTCGAAATTGTTGTATATTGTTATTTACTCACTGATATAAACATACTCACATTAAAGGATATAAGACAATTAATTTAAGACAGAGTCCTTTCTTGTAAAAGTGCAAACTACGAGTTTGAGTTTGAGATTGTGTATGGATTTGTATATGCATATGTATAGCCATGACATTAATTAGTAAGGCAGACTCTCAATTATAGTTTTAATTTTTGAAAAGACTTTTATATATTTTGTAAACGCAACTAACTGCTGTGTAAATTCGTTTAGATATTCAAGTTAATTTTTTCTATTTTTAACAGGGCTCAACGATAAAAAATGTGCTACAAGGTGACGTTAGTGTACAATAAAGTCTTACTTAAATATTTTAAGCTATTTTTACATAATTTTATTTTGAGCTGTATAGGAATAAGTCTGCAATTTTATTATTTCGGCTTTTTAGTTCAATATTTGAATTAAGGTAAATTCAAATTGTTTTTATTAAGAGTGGAGTGTTGGAATATTCAAATCAGATTAACAGAACGGATCAGTACTACACCGTCTCATCAGCGTTTTTGTTCAATTTTACCACTTATGAAGGTGGATGCTTTTTACAAGGAAACATCAGCTATTTAATTAATTTTTGCCAGCAAGTTATGTTGCCTCCGGATTGTGTCCGAAGATTAAGATCAATACCTGATAAAAATTATGTTTCTAATAAATTTTTTTAGGATAATAAGGATATGCTAAAAATGGCACAGCCGGTCTGATTATCAACTAAATTTGATATGGGATAACGGAAAATCGTTCCAAAGTTAAAAACGATATTCTTATTATGCCTCTAATAAAAAGTGTTATTTATTTTATTTTATTTTATTTATTTTATTTTATTTTCGATGTCCCATACACAAGACTTTAAGTCTCATATTACAGTATGGAACTCAGTACAAGTACATACAAAAATACATTTGAACATACAATAAAATATAATTATAGGTAATACTGCAATATCATGAAAATCGTCCATACATGTCGTTGTTTTAAAATTGCAAAATTTTTAATTTAAAGTTTAAAATCAAAATGTATGGAAAACCTCCACGACACCACAAAGCAATCAATATGACATTCAGTTTGAAATGGCTCAATACATAAGTAATAAAATAATAAAAACATATACATATATGAAAATAAAATTATCCTCTTAGTTGAACAAAATTAACTTGAAAATTGACAGATAATATTTTTTTTGAATTTTTGTGCGTTACTAATGACTTGAGAGCTGTGTGGAATATCGTTCCAGAGACTTATTGCATGAATAAAAAATTGGTATTTAGATATCTGACTGTTATATCTAAAACAGATTAATCTTTTGCCTCTATTAAGAGTTGAAAAGTTCAATCGCGCAAAAAGATGATCGGGTTGACACGTGTATATTATTTTGTGCATTAGTATTAAAATCCTTACCTTCAAATAGTCATCAAGACACATACCATAAAGTTTGTTTACGTGCAAAGAAACATGATCATATCGTCTCAAACCATATACGTAGCGAACTATATTATTAAAAGTCACATTAAGTTTTCTTTTGCTAATACTATCACAACTGGCAAAAAGTTCACATCCGTAAAGTAAAATTGGCATTAAATATGTTTTAGCGAGAAGTATTCGAATATTTATAGGAGTGCAATGATGACTTTGCCAAAGATTTCTTAACATAGAAAACACACGACCACAGGCGAAATTAATATGGTTAGACCAAGTGAGGGTGCTGTTAAAGTAAATTCCTAGATTTTTAGCAACGTTTACAATCTCAATGGTTTGACCATTTAAGATTAAGATAGGGTTATTATCAAGTTTCAATAATTTCTTCTTAATAATCAAACATTTAGATTTAGTGGGATTTATCCCCAGGCCATTAGCGGTAGCCCATTCAAATATACGATGCAGTTCTTCATTTAAAATTCTCACACATCGCTCGACTGATATAATGTTACAACTTATATAAAGCTGCACATCGTCAGCATATAATCTAATTTTGCAATGTTCGAGTTTGCTTGGTAGATCATTAACATATAGCGAAAAAAGTAGAGGGCCCAGTATTGAGCCCTGAGGAACACCTCGACTTAGAGGCAAAGAGCTTGATTTCGATGCACCTGATTCTACGAATTGATGTCTGTCAGTTAGATAAGAACATATCAGATCGGTAGAAGTGGATGAAAACTTATAAAAAAATTTCAATTTTTTACATAAAATTGTATGATCGACAGTGTCGAACGCCTTGGAATGATCAAGAAGTACCAAGAACGTAACATTGCCACAATCCACTTGTTGTCTTACATCTTCCGAAACATCCACTAGGGCCGTTATACAGCTGTGTTCTTTACGAAAACCAGATTGGCAACTTGTGAGAATGTTATTAGTTTCAAGGTATCGAGTCACCTGACTATGAATCAATCTTTCAAAAACTTTCGAAAGGAACGGTAGGATTGCTATCGGTCTGTATTCAGAATTTGATTTTTTTATTGGGATGATTCTCGCAAGTTTCCATATTTTCGGATAACAGTTTGTAGTAAAAATTTTGTTAAAAATGAACGTTATAATGGGAGCAAGTTGTGGTATGAGAATCTTAAGAAACCTGGGATCAATGCCATCAGCTCCTATTGCATTGGACTTTACTGACCACAGACTAGAGAGCACATCATACCGTGTGACATTAGTGAAATAAAAACTATTGTCTGAAGAATCATTGGGGAATTCGTAGTAATTAGAAGTAGGTGTAACCACAGGAATATTCAAAAATTTATCATTTAGAGCATCTGCATCAATTTCACTAGATTCATGAGTAGTAGATTTACCGATTCCAACTTCGCGAATTGTTTTCCACTTTTGTTTCGAGTCAGTAGCAGCAGAGAACTTAGCTGCGAAAAATTCAGATTTGGCTCTCTTAATTAGCTTGTTCGTCATCCTCCGTGAGATTCGGTATGACTCATGCATTTCTGGAGTTCTAAAACGTTTCCAGCGTGAATATAACAAATCCCTCTGACCGATTGCCCGTTTAATATCCTGAGAAAACCAGGGTCTACTGAACCTATCGAGGATCTTTGATCTCAAAGGAACTGCAAGATTATACAGATGGTTCACGTTCTGTTGCAAAAACGATACCTGGTCGTCAACAGAAATAATGTTATATATCATACTCCAATCAATGTTACAAAATTCCCGTTCTAAAAAAATAAAATCTATGTTTTTAAAATCACGATAAGAAATAACTTGCGGAGGTACATGTAAACGAAAGTTGTACGATATAAAAATTAGGTCATGGCGTGAGAAACAAGGCGCTGATAGTTGATCATAAAGTAAGACCTTGGAGAGATCACTTACAAAGAAAAGGTCGAGAAGTGTACTACTAGTCGTGGTAAAATGCGTAGCATTAGTTGTATTTGGAGAAACAAGACCAAGGGGATGCAGATTATCTATCAGGTAAGAGTCAACTAAGACATTCGAATTAAAATCGCCTGTAATAACGACGTCTTCATACGCAACAGCGAAAGTCTGCAGAGTATTGACAAATCGTTCAAAACAAATACGATTATTTGGTCTGTAAATGCAGCCCAATAATAATTTTCTACCCTCGCAACTAATCTCGAGCAATAGATACTCTATTAGATTAGCCGGTGTGTCAATATCGGCATCATCATTATAACCTGTAGACTTGCTGATCACTTTGGCCGAAATACCTTTTCTCACATATATTGCCACACCACCGTAGCCGTTTCTATCCACCCGTCTAATATTATATCCCAATAAGGAAACCGACAAATCTGTGAACAAATGAGGAGTGACTTTTTCAAAATGGCTTATTTTCACTTAGAACTCGAACAAACGTAAGCATGCCATCACGTTTGTCTGGTTAAACCTCTAATTCAATATCATTTGCATTTTCGAGAGTTTCGAAATTTCTTGCGGTATATCGTGCAAAACATTGCCCAACTTTAAAGCCTATTTATTCAAAACTATATTTTTACATTTCTGATTTTCAAAACTTCACACATATCTCGGTATATTGTTTTTCATTTCGCGATAAAAGAAAATGATTATTATAGTTTTTAAAAATGTAGCTAAACAACTTTCGATTCTTCTTTTCATTATTTTCTCATTGAGGAAAAATGCAGCCTATTAGGTCTGTACTTTTATATATTATATAAGTTTTTAAATAATCTACTACTGAATCTTCCATCACAGGTACCATCAACTTTTCCATTTTTTATTTATTTTTTTTAACTTTATGCTTTTGTGATATTTATGTTCAGGTTGGAAAACTAGCTATAGCCGTCATTTATGCATGGTATGAAAAAAAGGTCAGACATTTGAAACAACGGACCATAATGATACAAACTATTATAAACATGTTACTGAAAAAGTAAAACAGATTTTGTATGTGTTTTAAAATATTTTCCTTGCCAACCACTTGTTATCCTTTTTTGTTTTCTGTCGCTAACTAAAGCCCAGTTGCTATATAGTGGGGATGGACTATTAGGTTTATTTAAACTTAAATCTACAAAAATAAAATGCAAACGCAAGCTCTAGGCTAATGTTGCACTTGTAAGTATTTAAAAAAGACTAAGCACGATGTTAAATTTGTTAAACTAATGTACACTTATGCCCATGTTAGTAAGCATATTAATTTTTAGCTAACGGGCTTAAAAACATCTATGTCAGATATTTGCCATTGTTAGCCCTGGTGACCATTAATATTTTTTTTTTTATAATGGATCACCTTACTCATTTTTCTAATGTTTGAAAATTGTTTTATCTTAATGAATATTAATGCTGTTGGTATGTTTTGTTTGTTTGAATTTGGAAACCTTTAATGAAACCGTGATTTTTAACATCTCTTAACTACTAAAATATTTAATATTTATTATAGCACTATGTAGGAAAAAACATTTTTAACAACCCTTTTAGTACCAAAATTAATTACAAATATTGTTAATTTGCACGTTTGATAAAGTAACAAAAATTAATCAAACCAAAAAAGTTTCTCTTAAGCAAAACCAAAAGAGGGAAGAATATGTGGCCTGAGGTAAAACGAATGAGTAGGAATGGTTTTATTTAATATTAAATTAGTGTTGACAGATTTGAGATTATCGATCACTTAGAGACTTGCATACCATTGAATAATGAACAGGCTTTGTATTAATTTTCATTCATGTGTAAATAAGACTTAAATCTGCATAAAATCTAGTCATCTAAAAAATGGTACACATCGAAAAATTTCCATGTAAAATCGTCGAAAATCAGGTCAATTTAACATTTTTCGGTAGTAATTTTGCTTCATAGGTGTTTCATGTTAAATCAACATGATTTACAATAATCTTGAAAGAAAATTTTTCCTTTTGAATTTACTATATTTTATGTTGCTTTAATATTCCAGTACAGTTAAATCAAAATGAAGATGATACTAAAATAATACGAAAAATCATATTGAATCAACGAAATTTTGAGTTGAAAGAACGTGAATTTGATATTGAAACAACACGAAGAATCATGTTGAATCAAAGTTTTTTCAAGTTGAAACAACGTGAATTTGATATTGAAACAACACGAAGAATCATGTTGAATTAAAGTTAAATCATGCTGAAATAACATGACTTTAATGTAGCTATTTTATTAATTATTTTACTTACGTGGTAGTCATCAGAAAACTTTGCGTTGTAGCTGAGTGCCCCAGCCAAGATTTGAATTCATGCCACCTGCATGATAGTCCACGCGCTAACCACTGCAGCCACAACAGCTTCAAATTTTTCTTTACATATACACTTAATAAATACCATCGTATGTAAAATGCATTTCATTTTAATTCAACATGATTTAAATGATTATTTAACATAAAACTTATTTGAAATTAAAGTTATAGTCATGTAGATTGAAAATAAAATTTAACGTGATTTAAAGTTAGATTAATAATTTTCCGTTTAAAATTAATATGAAACAAAAGTAATTTTAAGCCACCAGCAGTAAAATTTCGCTGGTAATTCGTTTTTGTCGTCTACATAGACGACACATGTAAGAATAAACAACAACAACAAGTCACACAACTAAGCAGAACAGTGAATTGTAGCAATGAACAAAGCAAATAATCACTAACATACTCAAACGACAAATTACTTCTTGTAAATTTAATATGATTTCCAATCAAAATTGCGGCATGTAGATTTTACATTCTTTTTTTTTCTGTGTGTACATGAAAAATTAAGCTATCGACATTCTTATTTTAAAAAAAAGTTTATATTGTTCTTAACCATTTTTTATAATTAATTTTCTGGACTGAGTTTTTCATATAGATTTTAACACTTTTGACAAAAAGTTTTATATCAACGGTCAAAGTAAGAAAAAGTTACATATAGCGTGATACACAGCTATGTTGATGAATTAATGTTCAACTAAAACTAAAATAAGAAAATACAACTTATTTCGTAGTTGTTCGTTTTGTCTATTTGACTTTCATATAAAAAAAAATATAGTTTTAAATTTCATAATAGTTTCTATTTTACTTTAAGTCACTGTGAAAATTAATAGAACTTATAAATTTGCAATAATAAATATTTGAAGTTTCTAACAAAAGAAAATTGAAGAGGATGTCATTAGAATGTCAATATATAATTTTAACACAAAATTTATACTTCATTTTATGTTCTTAACAAGATAAAAATTAGTTTAAAGTTAAAATAACAACTAAAATATAAGCAGAAAGTTATTATTTTGGCTTAATTTCGTTATTCAAATTAATGGAAATTCAAATTATACTGGTCTGCAAAACAAAGAAAATTTTTTTAAAAATCGTAATGCTCTAAACTGAAATCCGTTTTCAGCTTTTTTTCTATCAATGGGTGGAAAAATAAAATAGATTCGTATCGAATACAAATTATTTGCTGGGTTTTTTATAAGTTTCTACTACGCTTATATTATTCTTTTGGGATTTTTAAAAATATTATCATTTGTAAAATCTCAAATGGTTTTTGAAAGTCTGTGCACAAGATAAGAAGTTTGTAACTGTTCAAAGTTATGGTTGAAGTCTACTGACGATTTGGTAAAGCGTCAATGAAATGCATATAGACAATGCTTAACTATCAGCAAAAAAAAATCATTTAAAACCACTAAATTAATATTCTATTTATGGCAAAAATTCTGGGATCCTGTCCCATAGTGCATTGGTAGTAATAATGGTTTTGTATATTTAGAGTATGTGCTCAAATTCAGTAACAGTAAAATAAAACTTAGTCTTGCTTGACTTTACATTCAGTGTGTCAAGTGAATGATAAAAATGTGGATTCTTATCAGCTTAACCCAAAAACAAAAATTTTCAACTAGAAGGATAAGCAAAAAGAAAAAGAAAAAATAAAAATAAAATAACCACACATTAACTTATACTGTTATAAGGGAGTGCATCTGTAAAGGCGTTTTTATAATGTACAGCCACTATTATTTATATTTTGGCGCCATAACAACCACAATCTCAAGTAATATTTTTTCCTCGGGCTTTTGTTTTTTTGTTAGTTTAATGAAATGTTATTTGTTATGACAAAATTACTTGAGAGGGATACTGCCAGCGCAATTGTTTAGTGATAATTTCCAGTACAAACACATGTGCTTATTGCAGTATGTGACTTCAAAAAGAATAATGCTACTCAATTACTATGGTGTGAAGTTAAGTTACTGAAGCTTATTACACGCCTTCTAATTAATTACAAACAAGTGCAGTTTTGCTAAAAGAAACTCATTCTATTTGTTACAAAATATAATCTTAAACAAAAAGGAAAATTTTCTGAGTTTGAGCAGTGGTGCTTAAAAACTAGGGTGAAATAGTAAATTGTATTTCTCGCGTGGAAAAACTAAAGTAATATCTGCAGGCAACTGCGTTAACATTAATTGCCTATTATAAACAAAAAAATATTTAAAGCATTAGGTGCTAGACACAAAATATTAATAATAATGAGTGTGGAATGCAATAAAGTCTTTGCAGAGGTTTTATGTTTTATACTTTCAATACAAAACAATTCGAATTATATATCCACTATATATCCGATAATACCAACAGAATGTATTGCATGCGTTGCAGTATTTGAACTTTCCCTAAATAGATACAAAAGTATTATATTTGACATTATAATGTTGTCCGAGTTAGGCTTGTACTTAAATTCAATGTTCATTTGTTATGAACATCTATGCAAAAAATAGCTGTAATTTCTGATTTTTAGAAGTTACAGACACTTACTTTCACATATTTTCTATGACAAACACATGCAACTGCAGATAATAAAGTTGACAATCAATCTCTTTTGGGTGCATTACTTTTCATCGTCATCATCAAGACTTCATCATCTTTTTAGTTTTAGAGATTTTAAGCTGTCGTATTCGAACTTGTGCAAAGTATAATGTAGGGAGTATACTTGCTAAAAGGCAAATCCTACTAAAAACTTTATCAACTCTGATGAATTTTCTTGTCCGTATTTTGGAAAATATATTGACAATACAAACATCACCTATAAAGCTTATATTGTAAGAGTACATGTCTGTATGAAAGAGCATTTGAGTGTGCATTTGGTTAAGAGCTTCTTATTTAAGCCACAAAAACCCCTTGAATATAAACATGCAGCATACTGGTAACAAACGTTGATATTCAGGTTTTACAATTCTTTTTTGTTGTTTTTAACAAATTCAAGCTGAATATGTGAGTGCTGGTATGAAAGCATTTAACAAAGCTATACGAAATAGCACTCATATGAAAAAGTTGCTACGCACATTTGGAGCTCGAAAATATGTAAAATTTCTTCTCAGGAGAATCTTGTGTCGTCTTCTTTTTTCTATAATGGTTGCTGAACGCTGTTAGGTTTCAGCTGATTTCTTATTGTAGAAAATTTATTTTGTGGCTGGCAAAAAAATAAAAGAGAAATGAAAGAAGAACTGTTTAGTTTTTTTTAACCGACATGCCTTTATTTATTTCTTTTCTATCAATTGTTGGTTGTTGTGTCTATTGGCATCAATATGTATGAGGCAAACAAACTGTTAGATCAATATTGATGAAATGTGTGAAATTTTCTAACAATCGAAAGCTTTTGAAATCCTACAAAAAGAAGGGATTTTACTGTTGTTGAAAACTTAAAGACTTACAGCCTAACTCACATAAAATGTTTTGATTAATAAGAGACTTATTAAACGAATTTTTGTATGACAATTTGTTTTATTAGTCTGTTATAAGTCAGAAAAATTTTTTATGAATTAAGGCATTAATATTTCAAATTCTGCGAACCGCCAAAAAGAAACCCAAGAACAGATAAGTTGTGACTGTTCTGCTATAGCGTCCTGTAAATCATGTTTTGATAACTTGAGGATCTCTAATCTTAAACCTTAATTTTACAAAAAAATTTAAATGAACATGGTAGCAACTGCAAACGGATTAAAAATTGTGTATAAACTCTTATCGTCTGTAATAATATAAATTAAAACTTAACTGAAGTTCATATAATTGCTCTTTTGACACTAACAGCATTTACATCGCACTAAACACTTAACGGCAATATTTAGTTGAACCTTCAAAATTTGTCAACATTTGGACAGCAGCAATTAAGAAGAGTTTCAAAGTGTGACTTGCTTTTCTTTCTCCTCCAATCTTTACCCATTACTTACTATTTGCCTCTAAATCTTAAAAAATTATAGTTCAAATAAGTTTATTTTATTCGTCCTTTATTCATTTCTTTAATATTATTTCTTTGCAAAGAAGCAAATAAGACAGGGAAATAATGGTTACTCAAAACTTGTAGAAGGATGTAACTCAAACAACAACCGAAGCAGAAATTTTCATGACAGTGTTAAATCCGTTAAAAGTTGAAAAACAAAAACATTGAGAATGAAAATCAGTGAAAATACAACTTCCTTAAGAGTTTTTTTTGATATACGCAACTTAACTTTTAACTGATTTGCATATGATTCTATTTTCTTGAGATTTGCATAAAGTCACAGGCATACTAAGACATGAAAATACTGTTCAATTCTGGTATAATGAATGAAATGGTACAAGAAATTTTTGTTATTTAAAGGTTAAAAAAGTGTGTAAGTACGTATTTAAAAACAAACTATATGACTTGTGTAAAAATACAAAAATAGACGGAGAAGATGCACAGTGGAATGCTCTAAATAATAATGGTAATAAGTACTTATTTATCTTTTAAATTAATAATCCGATTGCATATGTATGTATGCACGCTGAGAATACCTACATTGGCCACTACTAATGCAGATCCTTATGCTTTTCTAAAGCTGTCTCTCTACTACCTTTTCTTATATAATTTTGTAATTTAAAATATACGGACTCATTAAAATTAATATTACGATCGACATCATTGGTGTTGTTTTTGTTGGTATGAAGAAAGGAGCAAAAATATGTAGCTAAACAAGTGTCATGTAAAAGGAAACAAAGTGTGGCAAAATTAAAGAGAATAAAATAAAAAAAGCATGGAACTTCTGCTATCAAATCTTATTGGTGGTTTTCTGTACTGAAGAAATTATGCTTATTTAATAGTTTAATTTGTTTACCAATTTCTATTAAGCCGTTTTTTTTCATTATCAAGCCAAAATATGAAACTTTCTTCATATCCTTTTATGAATATTAACATTTACATAAACATCCTTAAAAGTAGCCTCTTTAAGTCAAAAGTTTTATATTTAAGATGAAAAAAGCTAACGGAAAATCAGAAGCCATTATAATCTAGCGCAAATTTACAAACTATATAAAAATCAACATTTTACACCCTCAAGTTAAGCATTTTGTAACTTTAGAGCAAAATGTATTACAATTGACATTTTAAAACGAACCCTTTGCCGAATGGTTGGAAACAAATAAAATAACGCCATACTTTCTTTGTTACAGCTTAACTTTCTAAGCGCGTGCGGCGACATGACAAACACTCCATGGCGTGAATATATCAGTAGTGTTTACACTTTTCACTTCTCCATTTTTTTTAACTAAAAAATGCCCAGCTACTCCTACTATTTTCTCTGTAAAATATTTTCTTTATTTTTAGTTCTATATTTATTTATTGTTGGTGTTTTTAGTTTAAGAAAGATTCACAAACACGTAAATGAAGACGAACGTAAAAATGTAGGAAATTAAAAATAAAAAGTGTAGAAAAAAAATAACGATTCATTGTGATGCATGTTGCATAGTAAAATCACCATCAACTTTATTTACCTTGAGGGTGTCCCAACAAGAGCGCCGAATTTAAATTTGCCACCATTTTGTTAATACGAGTTGTACGGTGTTGTTTTTTACAGTCCACACGATTTAAGAATAGGGAGAAGTATTCAAACGAACAACGTTTAATTATAGTAAAAACGCATTACAAAAATGGTGAAATTAATGTGGATTTGTTGAACAATATCATTCGAGATGAGGCACATTTTGAACTCGACGGGTATTTAAATAAGCAAAACTGAGGGATATGGTGTGCTGAAAATCCTCCTGTGATACTCGAACAACCAATGAAACGCAAGTAACTGTTTGGTGCTCATTTCGAGCTAGCGGAGTGATTAGGCCGTATTTCGTTGGAAATGCCACTGTCAATGCGGTAACTGTTAATGGTGTGGGGTATAGCGAAATGTAAAAAAAGTTTTGTGGCCCGAATTGGATGTAATAGATGTGGAGGTCATCTTTTTCCAACAAGACGGTGTGACCTGCTACATAGCGCATGAAAGAATTATGTTACTGTAGACCAATTTTCCAGGCCGTATCATTTCTCTATTTGGTGATCAGCATTGACCAACAAGATCGTGCGATCTAACGCCGATGAAATTTTTGGTTTGAGGCTATCTGAAGAAAAATGTGTATACGAATAAGCCTAAAACAGTTGAATATCTTATAAACGAAATACGGCGCGTTATTGCTGAATTACAGCCATATTTATGCGAAAACGTTATTCAAAATTTTAACAAAAGAATAACCCTGTGCTACAGGTTTCGTGATGGTCTTCTGTCTGATGTTGTATTTCATGTTTAATCGTAACTATTTTTCTTTATGTTGAAATCAAAATGTTTGCTTAATTCAAAATATAAATGTGTTTTTCTTTACAATTAAATCCAGCGCTCTTGTTGGGAGACACTTTAAGATAAAAGAAACTTTATATTTGAAGTTATTTTTATTCGTAACATTTTATAAAGAAAAAACGAATTGGATATGAGACATTATTTCCAAGAATAAAATAAAAGGTAACACTAATTTCTTACCAGAATAATCGACATATGATAAGAATAATATTTTCGGAACTCGAAATAGCTCTTCACCAGTGTTCATTGTATTTACTGTATTTCTCCTCATTTTAGATGGATCGGTTGTATATAAACTCAAGTCTTGTTTAGACAAATAATGAATGAAAATTATATATAGCTTCAACTACTATCAATTAAGAGAATATGTTTTTTACTAACTTTGACAGTTTTAAAGTTTAAATTTGTCACATTTAGTTCGAAAAATCAGCAAAGTGCATTTTAAAAACGCCCATGTGGCCCCAGCCTAAAATAATTTATTTTATACATAAATTTATTTTACTTAGTTTAATTATTTTACTCGTTTTGCTTAAATTTTCGTTTAGCGATTATTAAGAATCCACAAAATACAATTTGTTACTGCGGCTTTTTAAATTTAATTTACAAATTACCATTTTTGGCAAAATGTAAAATGTTTTATATAAACATTTTAGTCGCCACAAATACAAAGCAACAGTCAGTTTTTATTACGCAATCAACAAAAAAATTTGGCTATTTGGCTGCTAGCGGTGGTTAAGTGCCAGGTGTAATCCCAAATAAATACAGAGAATTAAAAATATTTATACTCGTATACAAAAACATATAATCTAACAAGTGAACAAATCTAATGAGTTAAAAAAAAATTTTGTGTTGTAAATATAAATCGAAAAGCAAATACCTGACTTTATATTATATAAGATTTATAAAAATAAATAAATGTGACTTTGTGTATCAGTTATGATATTTTTTCGCATTTATAAAAAATAAAATATTATAAAATTCCTAGGCCACTATGCATTTATGAATAGACATCTTCAAAAATTAATATATGTATATAAATGCCACATTTACAAGTATTTATTTAACATTAAAATGAATTTTCATATGAAATTTTTTGATACACATATTCTTCACATGTCCTACAAAAAAAAACATTTTACATCTAAATGTAATGTATGAACATAAATTATACTTTTTGCTTTCATTCAGTCTTTGTGATCTAATTTTTGTTGTGAAAGCAACAAGATTTTTCTAGCATTACAAACATACGAACAAATTCGTGTTTTTTTTATTCCAAAAAAGACATCAAAATAATTGTTGCCTAACCAAAGGCTTTAAATTTGTTAACAAACACAAGTGCACAGAAACACATGTGTGAACAACTAAATGTATTGTATGTATGGCATTTGTTGTGTGTTTTATATTTTCTATGGTTGATTGAATAATTCCTAGAAAATTCATTTGCAAACATGTAAATAATCACTGGTCAAACACATCAATGTGCATGCGTGTATATGTGTGCCCACATGCAAAAGCACATGACTGATAAATTTTGAGGATAGTTTTAGAAAAAGGACTTAAACTACAAATATTTCTAAATATTATAAAACAATGTTCGGCAAAAAATTCATAAAAGGTGATTTTATAGGTTAAAGTTCAACAACAATGAAATTTCTAACTACTTCGGCAGCAGAGATCATTGTTGTTCTCGGAAGTCGTCACGCTCTCATCACAAATGCTCATGTTAATCTCCGTTTATCACAACTTGTTAGTTGGATCTGTTGTATGTGATCGCAAATATTATTTGTATAAGAAAATTATAATTATAGATTGAAAATATAACTCCTGTCGATTCGCCCTTATTCCTTGGAAAACTGATTATGTATTTCCTTCTAAATAAAAAGTCACGAACTTTAGCTTGTATACACAGAAAAAAAATAAGTTTTATTTTCATTAAAGGAATTTAATGAAATAGTATATATTTTGTTTAGAAACGGACTACAAACAAGTTTGTACATACAGACAAAAATATTCCAACAATTTCATTGAAAACAATATGTTTTTTATTTTGAAAAAGAAATTGTTTAAATCTATAAAACAATTTGTCTAAAAGTATTTACAAATTGTAAACAAAACAATTTACTGAAAAATATCAAACAATATTTTTGTCTGAATTTATAAAACAAGTTGTCTAAAAATAGTAACAAATATTAAACAAAATACAAATTGATTATTAGGCTAAGGTTCGTAACGTCATATTCAGAAAGAATTGGGCATGATTAATATTCCAAGGAACAAGGGAAAAATTAACATCAACTTAATTTTTCAACGTTTGCTTATCACCACTTGTCAGGTGGCTCTGTTGAATGTGATTTTAATTCTTATATATACAACTTTTTCGTGAAAATTTAATACGAATTAAATCACTCTCAAGCTGATATTAAAGTGCACTTTCCCAGCGTTGCCATCCGTTTATTTTTCTTCATTTCCATTTTTTTGATTTTTGTTCTACTCAAGACAAACTTTTTTGGTTTGATTTTATACTTAAGTATATATGAACACGTAAACATTTGAAAAGCTCAAGCCAGTAGCTAATTGTTTATTAATATGATTATTTCGAACGTATTTGCTTTGTGACTCCAAATTGATTATTAGCCTAAGGCTAACATAGCCACCTGACAAGTGGTGATAAGCAAATACACGTGAGCACTGACGATGGAAGTGCAGCGTCTTCCGAAAGTAGCGCTACTCTGTTCTGCTGTGTACGTTGAAAATTTAAGTTGATGTTAATTTTTCCCTTGTTCCTTGGAATATTAATCATCCCCAATTCTTTCTGAATATAACGTTACGAGCCTTAGCCTAATATTCAATTTGGATTCACAAAGCAAATACGTTCGAAATGATCATATTAATTAAACAAAATAGTTGACTTAATCAAACAAAAATATTTACTTAATTTTTTGTAATATATCGAACAAATTTTTGTCTCGGTCATTATCATCAACCATTAAGCATATATGAAATTTCACTTTGTTAAATGTATTCAAGTCTGAATGTTTAACTAAAGACTCTAAAAAAATTAATGAGAATTAAAGCAATGACATTAAGGAATTGATTCACTCAAAAATCTTCAGTAAACAAACTTTGTATAATCGCATTCCTTTGCTATCACTGTTGTTGTTGCTCTTATTTGTGAGTATGTCGTCATCGGGGTTGCTTTCCTACGACACAGAAACTGTGGTTTTCTTGTTGCTTTTGGTGTTTGCTTTTTAAATAAAAGTAAAAAAAATACATTGATTCAGTAGAGAATATTTATTAAAAATGAAATTTATTTCTAGATAAACTCTTGTTTGAAAATTTTTTTGTGATAATTTTTTCTGTGTAATAACTTTGGATTAAGATGCAAATTAGTTCAAATTAATCACATTAAGAAAAAAATCTATTTGTAATTGCTATTATTTTGTATTAATTAAGTACGTACCTGCTATGGACCTGCTATTTTTAGCTTATTAATATCTTTTGTTTTAGATCTTTTCTTTAGAAACGCCTAAAAGAAAAGAAAAAACATGGTTGAAGCAACTATAATCTAAGAGCAGCACGCTATGATTGAATTATGTGGTGATTAAATTATAGGTAAATATAATATTATTGTCTTATGTAACAATAATATGATATCATACGGACATAATATGATTTAAAGTAATTATATTATATCATTCTACATAATCATATATATGTTGTTTTGCTGCCAACTCCTACAAGTAAAATAAAAACTGACAGGAAAGCATTCAACCAAGGGTGAGAGGAAACACTTTTTTTAAAGTCAGACAGTTATGGCTGTTTAATTGCAAATAAAATGCCATAAAATACTATTGTTCTTATTGTACTTTTTATTATTACAGAATCATACTATAGTTGCATACTTAAATACACCATGATTGTAGTCAAAATTTATTAAAAATATCATATGGTGAAATGTAGCCTTATTGCAATTTTATGAATGTGATGATTAAATGTGTAGGTGGAAAGCAAAGTACACCACGTCACATTTTGAAAATTTTACAGGAGACCGCAAAAACATGTTGAAAATCACAAATGCTAGTATTAACAATTGAGTTATTCCAAATAATATTATGTTATTATATCGAATATATCCTAAATAAAATTACGTCATAACCTTTAACCGCTTAAGTCAAGTTAGGACAAATTATATTTTGTTGAGCGATCGTATCCATCCGTGTATAAATCTACTGGCTATAAGTTTTTCTTGCTTGCAACTTTTTTAGGGCCGTTGTCATCTGTAAAAATTTTAAAGCAAAATAAATAAACACCTGATTGGAGCGAATTATTGAGACCTTAAACTGCTGTGGAGAAGAAAATTTAAATCAACTTGAGGCTTATACCCACAAATACTACCGCTACTTAATAAAAATGACTTGGTGCTCTTTACCTCTCAGATGGTTTTGAGTAGTGCTACGTCCAATGAAACTTAGGAATTACTGGAATTTACCCATCGATAAGGAAATTAGCGGACTCCAACAGTATAAAAAAGTAGTAGTTTAGCTTCCATGAACAGAAATGTAAACTTGAGATTGTTTATTGTTTATTTTATACAATAATAACTTCTTTCCCACAACCAAAAAATATATCAGGAAATAGGAAATGTATTTTGTCTGTGTTGATAGCCTGTGGCCTGTGAATTAGGAAAATTTTCATTTACTTGCTATTTATAAATGCATATTTTTAGTGTTTTTCTCTTTTGGTGTAATCGACATATTGCGGCGAAAGTACTGTACGGTAAAATATGTAACATTTCTTACTTCTTATTAAAAAAAATCGCAATTTAGCATTTTCTTAAAGCAAGAATTTACCTTCGTAAGGCATGATACAATAATTTCTAATAAATTCAGTTCTTCAAAAAATTATTATATTGCAAATTTGCATTTAAAATTGCAAACAAAGGAAAATTTTTTTGAAGACAATAAAACGCCATAAGTCATTGAATATACCAAAGAACGCATTTTAACTCGAGCGCAAGATATAAGCAAAAACTTAAAAAGTGTACAGCGATTAATTTAATACTTACTCAAAATTATTGCTACAATGACTCACAAAGCCGGCCTTGTTCATAGGAAAAATGGAATTTTGTTTAAGTACATTTGAAATTGCTGGTTAATCTGTCATAAAAAAAATCTATGTATACAATTAAGTGCTTAAAACATTAATAGTTTTTGACTAAATATTGCAGGAATACGTTAATTAGACCAGAAGAGTATTTTCCTTTTTTAGCAGATAGCTTTTTAACACTTGCTTGCCTTTAAAATTTTGAAACTATTCTTAAGTTCCTTTGTCAAAAGTTCACAGATAAAGAACATCGGTATAATTAGCACGCATAGGTTTAAACTACACAGGAAAGAAATTAGTTATTTTAAAATTGCGAGATGAAAGCACTCTACTGAATTAATTTAATGTAGCAATTAAATTAAATATAGGATGTATATTCTCATTAATTCAATTTTTATTGGAATACCTTAAGGACAATCTATTTACATACATTAAATACGTCCTTCTTTTTGGTCATGTAACATGGAAAAAATAAATAAATTATTAAAAAAAAAAACTCTTGCTTCATAAAAGCCAATGTAGGTCCTTTTTAAATGAACAACAATTTAAAAACCTTTTAGTAGAAAATTTTCATTAAATTTTACTCTAAAAAGATTTTGGCCATAAACGCAAATGATGCAGGCAAATAAAATTGTATTTTTTCCTTTTCTCCCACATTCATGATGCCAAATTTTCCAAATGTTAATTATTTCTTTGCACAATTGTTGAAGCAAATACTGTCATCTATAACACAATATTAAAACATAAAAGTCAGTTTATGTGTATTGATTTGATTTTATTATCTTTATGATTACATCTCATATCCTGGTATATTGACGAATACACCACGTTGGCTTATGTGTGCGTTTTAATAAAATTTCTGAAATTCTGTTCTTCTTCATAGTGTAATAATACAAATGTCCAATAAATTGTTCAGATTATTAGATTTTGTGTAAGTTTTTAGCATCAATGTGTTAATAGCATTTAGTTACAATCAGAGGTGTCACAAAACGTTTAGCAAGCTTATCAATTTATTTAATGTAATTTATTTTTATACGAATTTTTTATTTATGCCATAAGTAAACTGATTTTGTTGTCATAATGGTTGCGGCGGGTGATGATGTCCGGTTTGCATTAGAAGCCAATCAATCTAAAATTTGATTTGGTTCAAATAATACAAATTGTTCTTGCAAAAAAATAAAGCACGGTCTCATGGGACACCAGGTAGGAACGAAGTTCCTGTTGTCTTCGACGTACCAGCTATCGCGTTGGGCCTGCTGTCGTATGTTACATTCGGCCTTATGTCACACAGTGGAGCAAAAAAAAAGGAGTTCACGATTTCGAAAGAACCAATCAATGCAATCAACATTTACTAGATGCCATTTTTTACTAATATTTAACGAAGTACGAAACCTAAATTGCTCTGGAGCTCCAAGTCGTTTACTGATTTAGTCTCCTCGTTTAAAAAGTTATTTTTTGCATATTTTCAAATATTGTTAATCATTATCAGGGCTCGGACTTTGATAAAAATGCATGTTTTTTGTGTTGATAGATAAAGAGGTATTGACTAATTATCTATGCGAATCATCAAATTTTAAGTAGCTCTGCATCGAATTTGTATTTGCATATTTTTGCATATTTTGGTAGTAAGTGCATATTTTGCCAATAAATACATATTTTTGTAGTAATAAAATTTTTTTCAATGCATTTTTCTCAATTTTTGGAAAAAAAATGTAATAGGCCGATTATGGCTGGGTTGCCAGTGGCTGAAAATGATACGCTGATGGCAAATGGCAAATGAGAGCCTTCAATTTCAATTCCTATTTAGTGCCTTTCTGGAAAACATTACTTTTCTGTTGCCGACTGGAACACAACTAAAGTTCGGTTGCATTAAATTATGCATTGAATTATAAACCCGATTATATTTGTTTTAGTTTTTTTCTCTTATAATAATAAAAAACTTTAAATATACTTTCATATTATTTTGCCTTTGGTACTTTGTTCATAATGTTTGGTACTGAGATTGGTGCTGGTTCGTATGATTAATAAATAATCATCTATAAAACATACGCAGCTGCTATTTCAAAGCAGTGTCAGTTAAAACTGCTCAAAAAGAGCCTACCTTTAAGCTATCATAAAAGACAAATTTTAAGCTACATCGATCAGACTTTTTCACTGTATGATAGCTAAACAATAATAGAATAAATTTTTTGAAACGAGAGGACTAGATCAGTGACGGACTTAGAGAGTAGCTTACTTTTCGTCCCATGGTAAAAAATAAATGTTATTTTTCATCATATTACGTTAATATTAGTTTTTCGAAAAAATTACATATAGTAAATAATGATTGTATTGTTTCATTTGTCGATTGGCATAAGAAAGCCTAACAGTGCGATGAAAATCGTAAACTTATTTTCTTTCGATTTGGTCCACTTTGTGCCATCGTCGTAAAACTTTCAGGCGGTATTCGGGCGGCAACTTTCGGCTAGCCAAGTTTGGTCGCAATCTCTGACGCTCCTCAATTTTATCCCCCTTCGGCACACTCCGCCCAGTCACGGCCCGGCACCATTACTGCCACCAAATATAAAAATTATAATTTAAAAATAAGAATTTCACCTACCTTGATGACACAAAACAAATAAAGGCATTATATAATTTGAGCCTCCAGATGAAAAGAGAATATAATTTGTCAGCGAAAACCACTATCACCTGGAAGAAACTTAGGCGACACTTGTCAGGAATATAGCCGGGACATCTAGTGTTTAGCCGAAAGACCTTCATTTAGCAAAGCCACCATCCCTTAGCCAAGACGAAACCCAGGTCGAATGATTTTAGAAAACTAGGACGAAAATCGCCCCAAAATCCTTAAAGTTCCCTGGATCATCCCCGTAAAACAACGGCAACACCGCAAACTGTGAAAATACTAAAGAACCAAAAGATGCTTTTAAAGAGTTATTTCATACAATTGGACATTAAAAGCCACCGCATCTTGCAGACGTCACTCATCACAATATTATACACTGATTTTTAATGTCAAATTGTACAGAAGAATTTGTTAATACTCAGTTCATTTTCATCAGTTATGCTAATTTCATGCCAAAGTTTTCATTATGCATATGGCCCTAAGTTTTTAGGGAATTTCACCTTCGCAGCAGCCTGTTGCCTTCGCTTTGTATTTTCGTTACCACTATCCCGTACCAGCATTCTTTACACGTATTTGTTACACGTATTCGCTTTAAGTATTACTATTTCATATAAAAACTTTTTTTGTTGTCCTGCAGCATAGAAAACGTTGATAGAAAACGTTGATGCACAACATGTTATAAGGAAATTCGTACTAAAAAAAAACTCAAAAACAGGAAGAGGAGCAGACAGACGGTCAAGAATTCCCATATACAAAATTTACATATCGCAATCTTTTCAGAAAAAAAATTTAATTCTTTAAAATCTTGAGGAACAAACATAAGAAAATAACATCAAGTTTATAACTTCATACTCTTCTGGGCAGCAGTTAGATATGGATTACATATCCGTATGGCCTACAAATCTGTCATCCAGTCGTTTAATGACTTTTTGACGAACGTAAAAATTTCTTATGCAGCAGGTCACTAGACTAAAACAAATTTCAATATAAAGAAATACTTAAAATAACCTTTCTAAATGTGTAATATGTTTTTCGTTTGGTGAAGCTCTTAACAATGTCACAACACAATTTAATAGATAATGAAGCGTAAACAATATATTTTTTTTTTATAAAAACTTTGTGCATGTTTCCCTGTTCTATTGTTTATTTATCTATTAATATTTTCTATCAATTTAACTCTAAAAGTGTCAAGTATAACAACGTCTTTTTTTATCAACTCCTACTTAAGAAAAAATATGGTTGAAAAAAAATAAGGCATAACATGATGATATTTATAAATACATAAATAAACCTTTTTACATTGACTCTAAAAGCTAGAAAAATAAAAATTGATGAAGAAGAATGAAATTTAAAAATGACTCAATAAATGTAACATTACATTTAATGGAGTGGAAACTAATTGTAAGAATAATGGCTGTTGGCAACAGATACAAAACCACATTTTATAATATGTTAACAAAATTTAATGCGGCATATTCTTTTGCTCTAGCTGTGATATAAAATACAAAAAAAAGGCGAGAAGAAAAAATTAATGGTTCATGTGTAATGTTACTAATAATATGTTGTATGATAAGAGGTGAAAGTGCGAAAATGTTTTCTTATCATTTCTTTAAAATAGGTTAAATGTCTTAATTAATTTACTTTTCATGTTTTTGTAAGTAAACTAATACCTTTTATGTAAATTAGTGTGTAATAAATTTAAAGATCTCTTTCATGGCTATATGAATGTGTTAACGATTAAATTTGATTACACCATTATTATTAAATGCATTTCGACAACCAGCAAATTTCAGTTCTGTTTGGACTGCGTTTTTTCATTTGACTGTAAATCTACATTCATGGTATGTAATAAAAGTTGTCGACAAAAATAGTATTGTGATCAATGTAAAATGAAGTCTTTGTTCCTATAGGTAGGTGGGCCACTTATTTAAAACTACTTGTACATAAAATATTTGTGCGAGAAAACTATCATTGCGCTTATCTTTTTGTTCAACCCTCTGGCTGTGTAGAACACCGGTTTACGGATCCTTAAGAGTGTTTCTCTCTACGTTTATTAACAAATTCAGTAAAGTGCGAATACGACTCGTTCACGAAAGGTTCCGTACGAATAGCATTTACATATATCTCTGTTTTCGCTTTACCATTTTTTTTCGTTGGTTGTTTTTGGGGACTTTTTTCTTCCTTTCTTGCAATATTTTTACGTTTAAATTTTCGTCTCGATCGTGGCATAACTTGAAGCGATATCCTTTAGTGATTAATTTAGTTTGTTTCAAGTGCCTATTTACACAGAAATTCCGTTAAAAAAAAATTCCCTAATCAGTTTGATGCTCTGAAAAACAATGCGTTCACAGTTTTTTTCCTATTTTTTACAGATTTTTTGTATGGGCATGCCTAATATGTCCACTAGGTCCACAAGTATTTTTCACTTCAACTCTATAACAGTATGTCCGATTTCGACCAAGAAAACACTAGCAGATGCTTGATAAAAATAACTTCAAAACACTTGCATATAATTAGGAAAACAAATCATTGGTTTCTTAGTTATTATACTTTTTTATAAAAATTTAACCAAAGTTAAAAGAAAAACTCACTAAAATTGGAGCACAAGTTCCATTTATCCAAAATTTTAATTTTCCACCGCTGTATTAAACAACTTTGTGTCTATAAGTTGGCGCTAAATATCTGAAAATAGTCCTGGACAGCAAACTGTTATGGGAGCCCAGAACAACGAAAGCGCTAAACGCGGCTTACTTTTGAAAAAAAAACTATAGGTATGACGTGAGATATTACACCCCGCAACACGTGCTGGAGATTTGACGCAGTCATCAAGCCGATCCTGTTGTATGGCGCACTGTTCCACCGCTTTCGATTCAAGAAACTTGTGCGTAGTATGGCTAACCAAAAAACTTGCTCTAGTCACAGCAGTTGGTCTGCCAGCAGGCCAGCATCACTGATTCTTGGGACAATATGCCTGAGCACATTGACCTCAGCATCTTAATTTCAAAACACGGCACCGTCTCCACCCCTAATAGAACACTTTTATGTCTACACCGATGGTTCCGTAAGAGCGACAGGATACGAGTCAATGTCTAAGTGTATAAAACAGCCCGAGATATCGGCCATGAAAGATGTGGCAAACTGACCTCGGTATCACAGAATATTCGGCAAGAATATCACAATCTTCACCGATAGAAAAGCCGCAATCAAGTCCTTAACAGATATATACACAACATCTAATCAGGACAATAATGCTAAACATCCCTTAATGGTATGGCGAGACACTCAAATATCTTCGTTATATGGGTGCATGGACTGAATACCAGCGCAGATAACTGCAATTCTGATAAGCTGACAAAAAAAGGGATGACACTACCGGCATCAGACATTAACGATTGCTGCGGTATTCCCCTGTATGTTTGCAAACAGTAAATTAAAAATTAAATACTTCGGGGAAATGACTCAGTGCAGGTATTTGTAAGACATCTACACTAATCTAACCTAGACTACACTCAATGAGCACAAGAAACTTTTTAAGACTCCAGACAACGGAGCTTAAAGACATCGTCGGAGCGGTCACAGGATATCGCAAATTTGGCAATCACGGAAAACTAATGGGCTTAACGTCCCATAAAAAACTTTGCTTACTAGTAGGCAAACAATTATATGAGGATTTAAATCGTAACTACTTATACAGGTATGTGATGGAAATCGATTTTGAAAACGAATCACTTTTGTAAGTTCATTTTAAAGCAGTTCTCATCAAATGTTTATAATTTTTGTGATATAACTCTTTTGTAATAAAGAAATATTTTTATAATATATGTGATAAAATTGTCTTTAATAAAGAAATATTATTAAAACCCACCTTTCAAAATTGCTTCGTTTTCGGAATCGATTTCCATCACATACTTGATAATTTGACTCCATAACTATTTATTTTATTTTAGAAGTTCATAATATAAGTAGGGATGCGACGGACGCACGCTTTCGCAATCGTATTTGCGAACTATTCTCTTGTTTTTGATATTTGCATTTTCATTCGCTAAAATTGATGTGAATATCTAAAGCGAATAGCAAAATTAAAACTAAATCAAAAATTAAAATTTATTATTCGCATTCGATTTCGCATTCGCTAAACTTGTATTCGCTACACCCCTAAATATTAGGGATACCCCTTACAAATGTATTTACATTGTGACAGCAATAAACTAGTTATTATTTGACTTACTTGTGGCTAAAAAAAAAAAAGTCAAAGAAAATAAAGCACAATAGAGTAATTTCTATGGCTTCTATTTCATTGCAGTCTAAACTTTGGCATCTTGGCGATTTTACTTTGTAACACATTAAAAAGTACTACTCATTACAAAAACGTCAAAAATTTCGTTTGGAGTCAAATGACTTCTTCAGAAGCTGCCAGCAACAAGAAATAATTGTCCACCTTCATTGCTTCTATTCTTCACTGGAATAGGCACCTTGGTAATTCTTTATCAGTCCTTATAAGCTAGCGATTACGAAACTCAACGGAATTAGCTCTTTCATTAGGAACAGTGTTTGTTGCCCACCCTGGTCCATACCTATTTGGCACGAGGTAGTCATAAACTTTTCTCTTATTTTCTTCTTTACTAACACCCTATAAGTCTTTTAATTCTCAACTTACCTCTTCCCCTTTTACCTCCTTCGTTTCTCTACACCTAACACAAAGGGTTATCAACAATTCACATAAATGAACGGATGTAGCCTCTCTGACCTAACCAAACCATCATCTAAATTCTGCTTAGAAACTATCAGTCATTTCTGAAAACCATTTCTTTTTGAAATCGCAAAATTTACCTCGCAAAATTTCAAAAAGGAAAAACAGTGTTCTTTTAATCGGACAGTTTAGTGCATTCCTAGCTTAGTTCGGATAAAATATTCGCAAGCTGCAACAATTTCGCTTTTTAGTTGAATTCTAACCTGAAAGTTGTCGATTTCAAAACGAAATGGTTTCCAGAACATGCCAGTATATATTTTTTTTATATTATGGCAAAAATATTTAAATTTTTAAAGAAGTGTTATCAGTAATTTTTTTTTCTCAGATATTAAAGAAAGATTTAGGACATATTAAATGAAGCAACGTTGACACAAGTGCATACCGAATACAAGAATCTATACGAACAATTCTTGTTACATTGTATCAGATTTTCCCAACATGCAATTTGCTTCTTTTACAGCTGAGTATACCTTTTTTTTATAAAGTTGACTTTATGTGTATATGCTTTAACATTACCATGCTATTAGCAAGAGTTTATACGTCTTCGCTTGTTAATGACTGTCAAGGTAAGAAGGCATACAAAATTAATTTAATATAAGAATGCTAATGTTACAGCATATACACATAAAGGTAACTTTGCAAAATAACACATTCCACTCCGTTGAAAAATGCATAAGTACAATACAACGTTAATATAAAGTTGCATGTTTATAGCATCATCAACCAGTCTTTTTCATAGCACGTTTGTTATTAATAGTAATTAAATTACTAAAATTATTATCTCTTACAATATTTTTCCTCAGCTTCTTTTCAACATGATATGCTAGACGTTTGTTTCACAAAACTTGAAACAGCTACTGATTGCAGAAAATTGCAGCTTAATTTAATACAATATAACGTTAGCACTGTACGTGAAAGTGTATTGCAGCGTATATGTAGATATTTTGCACAGACAAATAAACATGGAATGAAAACAAATACATTCATGCATGCATAACTGCACCTTAAAAAGGATCAAATGTCTTTTATATGCTTAAGATGTTAAAAAGCATGTTTTAATTAAATTTCAACAAAAAAAAATGAAGATGCAGAAAAAACACAATAGAGAATAGGAGTGCTTGAATTTAAAAGAAGCATAAAATTAAAGAATTTATGTTTTTGTAATTCACAACTTTTACAATTAACAAGGTATTATTTTTAGACATATAAAATAACAAGGTATTATTTTTAGACATATAGAATTTTAAAATTAAATGAAATAGAAATCTTTATTTGTATAGATTCGAAAAAGGGCACTGAAAATTTCAGTGTTAAATAACTTATTTTGGTACGAATCGAACGATACGTTTTGGGACGATATGTGACATAGCGCAATGCATACTCAGCAAATGCTATAGTGAACATTTTGCAGCAACGCGGTATTGTTGTCTTTCGTATATATGATGTGAAGTGACTACTGGGCTTTCAACTGATAAACTGGCTTATAAGAATAACAAATTAAAGTTGGTAAAAAGCAAGCTTCTCTTAAGAAAGGATGACGTTGTCTAATAATATATTTTCAAAAGTTTCTAAAACACCATAAGCAAATTAAAGACGGAAATCAAAAAAAAAATTAATACTCATAATATTACTTCTATAGAAATTCTTGGCAAAAACTTTCATCCACGAGAAGAATGAACTTGATATTCAAAAATTATTTCAAATATAAAATTTTATTACAATTAATCAAGTTATGTTAATAACATAAAAATATACCCTATAAATATTAACCATCTACTCTCGTGTTGTAATCATATGCAGCAATATAATTTGAAATATATTAAAAGTAACGTTGAAAAACGAATATAATTTAACGTGGAAAGTTAATTTATATTTAATTTTCGACTATATATACAAAAAAAAATTCTATAATGAAACAGAAACTTTACTCTTTAACTATTTTTTTAAAGATATCTCTACGCAAAGAAAATCGTTGGATAAATGTTGATTTTATTAGTAATTAAGTGAAGATACTCAGACATTTAAAAAGGTATTTTTGGTTTAAGAAAAATGTTCTTATATTAAATATTTATTTATTAAAGTTGCTTATTGTTAAGTTGTGTATAGTGAGCTTTGTGGATTGGTTGAGACAATCATCTGCTGTGTTCTTTAATCTAGGCGCATGGTAGTGCGCTCGCCAAGTTCTGACCACACAGTGTGTATATTTATAGGAAACCACTCGTACCATTTTTACCCCCATCATAACTTTGCTTCACTTAATAATAAAATAATGAAACTTGAAACATATGGTCTCCCAACAGAGGTTACTTCATACGCGAAATTTTATCGTAAAAGTTTTCCGTAGCCTAGAAATGAGATGTTATTGTACCTATCAAGAACTTGGTCCTTATTTTGATCTCTGTACTTTTTACGGCCAAAATTTTGGGATAGGAACTTGGCCTTCTTTTTAACCGACTTCAAAAAAGAAGGAGGTTATCAATTCGTGTGTATGTTCTTTTTTGTACTTTTTTATGTTTGTACACGCATAACTCTGTCATTTGAGAACCGATTTTTAAATTCTTTTTTTGTTGGAAAGGGTTTGCCTGCAGTTTGGTCTCTTAATTTTTTTCGAAAATCGGAGGGGGGAAATTTGCTCCCCCCCATGCATATAACTCTGTCACTTGTGAACTGATTTTCATAATTCTTGTTTTGTTTGAAAGGGTTTGACAAAAATTGGTCCAAAAATTTATTTGTCGAAAATCGGCGGGTGAGTTTTGGTACCCCCCCCCCCAATCCGTAACTCTGTCATTTGTGAACCGATTTTCAACATAATTTTTTGTTTGAAAGGGTTTGCTAGCAGTTTGGCCCAATAATCTTTCTTAAAAATGGGAGGGGAAAATTTGCTCCCCCCTCTAGCTCCCCCGCCTCTTTGACAAAAATTAGACCCAAAATTTTTTTGGCGAAAATCGGAGGAGGAAATTTGCTCCCCCCAATCCATAACTCTGTTATATTTTAACCGATTTTCAAAATTCTTTTTTGTTTGAAAGGGTTTGCTAGCAGTTTGGCCCAATAATTCTTTTCAAAAATGGGAGGAGAAAATTTGCTCCGCCCCCTCCCCACAAATCCATAACTATGTCATTTGTGAACCGATTTTCAAAATTCTTGTGTTCTTTGCAAGGGTTCGCTAATAGTTTGGTTCCAAAATTCTTTTCGAAATGGGATGGGAAACTTACTTCCCCTCCCCCCATGCATAACTTTGTCATATGTGAACCGATTATCAAAATTGTTTTTTAGTTTGAAAGGGTTTGACTGCAGTTCCATAGTTTTTTTTTAAATCAGTTGGGAAATTTGCTTCAAACCCCCCTTGCAGGTTGGTACCATAGTTTTTCCCCCTTCGCCCGAAATATTGATTTTCGCATAGATGCTCCATTTATGGGCCAACTTCCAAAATTCTTTCTTTGTTTGGAATGGTTTGCTTAGAGTTAAAATTCTTCTATGAAAATCGGTGGGGCAAGTCTTCCACGCCTCCACCTAAAATATTTATTAGAGCACAATTCCTCCATCTGCATACCGATTTTCAAAATTGTTTATATGAAAGACCATCAAGTATATTGCTCTATGTACTGAAATCGGTTTTTTTTTTGCCAGAATTATCACATTTATGTTTTTGTGTGGATATAAATTTCACAAATGAAACAACGACTTTAAAGCTTTTACGTTTCTCTTTCTATTGTTTGCTTTCTTTGTATAGTTAGCAGAATAGAACCTGCAGTAGTTTTAGTACTATTTATTTGGGTTTCGAGCACTTTAATAAAATGAGAATTCCTTTAAATTAAATATGATCCACTTTGAATAAAAGTCACGAAATACAAATACAGAAAAATAACTGATAAAATAAATATTGACCCGTCTTTCAAGTGTTATACTTGCCTTTCACAATAGATTGCTCTACACAAAAAATTATTACAAAAATTTCAATAGATGAAAACTTTTTTCAAACGTTGATATAAGCTTTGACGAATTTTGTATCTATACTTTAATACAATATTCGTTAGCTAATTTATTCTTCTATTCATATCAGCTAATTTCACGCGAATCGGTTAAGTTGTTTAGGTGTTACAGACTTATTACCACTTTTTTATTTCACGCCACTGTTAGTTTTTTTCCTTTTCATAGAAACATCCCTTAAAACGGCAAAAGACTTATTTAATACTAAAAATATTTATGAATTCCTTGAAAATATTTTAAGTAAATCCAACACGTTCCTTTCATTTGTGTGCGTTTTTAGTTTGTTTATTTAAATATTTTTACATTCAACAATGCATTTAAAATAAAATTTTCCACGTAGACGTGTAAGAACTCAACGAGATGTATGTAACTATTATATATTAAATTACATTTATTCTCTCCTCATTACTCTTATTTTTCAGCTTTACTAAAGAACTTTTAAATTCGTTAAAACAAGAATGCGCGCACATTAAAAAAAATCTGTTTATTTCAGTGTAAATTTAATTGTATAAGTAATATTGTAAGACTTTTTCCATTTAAGCTGCTAGAAAAATGGAAATAACGTTTGTTGTTAACTCAACAGTGCACACTTTGCATTCTTGTCGCTTTTGAGTGTTACCTGCTGGCGACATGTGATAATCTTCAGCTTATTATTTTTAAAAAGCTACGGGCACACTTGGCAAATATTCGAGTAGTGTGATTTAAGTTGATTTTTATATTACAAAATAAAATTAATTATGCTGCAAAAAGCTATTTTGATATAAATTTTAATAAATGCGAACCCATATTTAAAAAAATATTGACATTAAAGGAAATAAAACTTTAGTTTGTGTGTTGGATACGTAATTTTTTTTATCAAATATTTGTCAAGTGTAACCGTATCTTAACGCGTTGCACTTTTTGTCAGTTGCTTTTAAATGTATATGCTATTTTATATTTTTATTTTGTTAACTTGTTAAAAATAACTAAAACTGTAAAGGTTTTAGAAATAAAGACAATTTAAAAATGGCATCAGAACTAAATGAGACAACTTATTTTTTCTTAAAACGTAAAATTCAAATCTGTGAAATCTTCTTTTAGATATTGTCAATGTAATAATAATCACAAGCCTGTGATCAAACCAATTTAAAATACATGGGTTTGATTATAGGTTTGTGTCTAAAATTAGCTGCCGAACGAGCTCGAACGAGTTCGAACGATTTGGACCCAAGTCTAGAACGAACTCATAAATAATACAGATATGAGCCAGTTCTTTTTTGTACAACTGTCTTCTTCCCGATAAGAATTGAACTAACTTTTAGCTGTAACTCAAAACTGATACAAAGATTAATGAGTTGTTTTTGTATAACTAACTTCTTCTCGATAAGCTTTGGAGTAACTTTTAGTTAACTCAAAGCTGATGTAGACAACGTTGTAGAAAATTATATATGTATCACTTTAAGTTAGCTAAAAGTTACACTATGAGTTGGCTAATCTTAATATTTGTACGTAATTATTATTCGAACAGAATAGGTTTAAGTCGGAAGTTATTATCTCGGCTTAAGTTCAATACTTGAATTTATATAAATTCAAATTATTAGTACTACTACTTTCGATAGCCACTACACTGTCCTCATCAGCGTTCTTTGTTCACTTTTACCACGCTTTATCGTGGATACTAGTACTCTTAAGAAAACATCAGCTATTTAACCAAATTTTATAACGAAGTAGAATTTGAGTGGCTGTGTTCGTTTTATTCCAATTTTCCAACTCTTATTATATTTTTGGTTTTTTGCTTGTGCGTAAGCTCAAGTTGGTAACTAGACTGCAGAAAGCAAACATGTATGCAACTTATTGCGCGTGCCGTCGCATATATTAACATTTGTACGCAATTACTATTGGATGTTATTAATTCTGTTTAAACATGATTAACAACACTAATAGCTTAATTGATAGTAGGTGGAGCTTACGCACAAGCAAAAACCCAAAAAAATGTAAGAGTTGGAAAATCGGAATAAATAGTCAGAGATAAAACTTCATGCTCACCATATAGATAAAACGATTATAGACATTCATAACCTAGATCGTTATACAATTTTGTTAAACACCTGATATTTCCTTAATATTAGTATCTACGATAAAACGTGGTAAAAGTGAAAAAAAATTATGACTGTGTAGTGGCTGTCGAAATTATTAGTACTAATACGTTCTGCTACTGTGATTGGATATTAAAATATTCCACTCTTAAAAAATATAATTTGAATTTACATTAACATAAGTATTAGACTTAAGCCGTAATAATAACTTCCGAGTTAGTTCAAATCTTATCAAGAAAATGGCAGCATAGACGTCATATTTATGTTAACGATTTGATGTCTATATTTTATGTGGCACGTTAGAAAATTGGTAAGCTTGCTAAGCATACTTAAAAACGAATGCTTACAAAAATGTTACTACAAACGCATTAAAATTTGCAAAAGAGCATGAGCGAACAGGCACGAACACTTCTCAGCTTTTGATGATAATTTTAAAATGCACAAGCAACATTTGTATTTAAGATTTAACTTCTCTCACTGACGATAGTGCTTCTTGGAAGCACTAACGTAAGCGAAAACCTTAAAATACGTTTTACGATTCTATACACGAACAGTACACACACACAAAGTATGCACGAACAGTACATTTTAAAAATAACGTAAAGTAAATAATTTTAAAATAATGTATTTGTAAGAGTAAGCTTATGTTAACTTCGTGTTACAGCAGTGGTTGACTGGTTGATGTGTTGGATTTCAAATGAGAAAGTGTTTAGTTCGATACTAGTTGAAGTTAAAATAACAAACAGTGAGTAAGAATACAAAATTAATAATTAAAGTTAAGAAATATTAAGCCTTCAACATGACGTTACCCCATTTGTGAGCACGTCCATCCATCATCCTCGTCAATCTATATCGAACTATTTTTTCCATATATTTTCAGTTTTGTGGATACAGAAACTATTGCTTCTAAGCGGCTCATCGCGAACAAAAATCATGCATTATAAAAGCGCAATTGCAAGTGATTCCGTTTTGTTGTTTCCCTTACAAAAATGCTTCCAGCAAGCAAAAATTTTTGCTGGGATGATGGCTGACAAACAAGTGATCACGGTTCCATACCCATTCTCGTCACTAAAAAAGAATGTACATTTTTTTTCAAATTTGGGATGACTAAAAATTCTAATCGTTAGTTAGTCAAAGTTAACTCAAAGCACACTCTTGTTTATGCACCACAAGCAAACTTATAATGATCTAAGTAGTGGTTAGCTGAAGCTGATGCAGTGTGAATGAGTACTGACACATGCTGAGGACATTACGTTGAAAAACTTGATTGTATTTGATATAAAAATAAGTTAGCTTTTGAGTCAGCTGTGACTCATATCTGATTAACACAAATCTCAACAGCGATAATACACAAGTAACTTTGTAACTACTGCCAAGTAATGCAGACAATATGCGATATATCATTAAAAGTGTGGTTTACTGGCTAATCTATTTCCACGTATCTTTAACAATTATAAATTTAGTACTACCAATGATATTAAAATGTAGTTGGTTTTAAAAAGTCAACATGTGCCACTTTTTCCTATAGATACCAAATAAAGTGTTTGCCAAGATTAAACAAATATTTCAACTCAAATAGAGAATTATGGTATAGTAAATTATGCAAAATATTAAAATTTATATAGACTTCCTACTTCCTAGAAATAAAATTGTAGAACAGTGAAAGCCTTTTTAGTTTATAAAATAGTTTTGACTATTTGCCAAGCACAAGAAATTCAAACTATACAGTTTTATATGCCAACATATAATATATACACAGACACAACATATAAACAGTCCACAGTCATGTTAAATGAATAAAATAAAGTTCTTCAAAACTTTTACATTTTGTCTCTTAAAGTTTAGTGTAAATTTTGCTTTTATTATAGAATATGTGTGCAGTAAATTGTTTCATAGTCAATATACTAACTGAAGTCAGAAGAGAACAAATATATGAAGAAATAATCAAGTTAACAGAGAACTTAAAATTTATTTTTCTTATAATATTTCTGCTCTAAGATATTTGTCTTTAAGCAAAAGAATTAAATTGTAACTCAATATTAAGTTTTTAATAGGCTAATTTTTAATATATTTAAAAGTAATGTTTGATAAATTTCTTTTTTCTAGTACAGAAAAAAATTTGTTTGTTATTTGAATTTATTTTTACGACATCATAAATTCACATTTTTATGACCTTTTTAGCTGTTTAATGTATGAAAACAGAACGTATACTCACAAAGACAAATTTACCGCCCTATCATTTTTATGTGGGTAAAACGTGTTTTTATTTAATCCCTTTTGATATTTATCATTCCATTTTCTTAATGATTGATCGTTAAAAATTCATGAAAAAGTGTCAATTATATAAAGGAAATATATATATAAAAATTAAGCTAATAAAAAAAGCAAAAGGTAAAAAAACCTTAAATTATAACTTTTCACCTTTTAGAGGACATTTTTTATTTTGCATAAATTTTTTATTTACAGATAAATTTTACAATTTCATAATTTGCTTCATAGCTTGAGTAATAGTGTCTGGTTTTGAGAAGCGAAGCTAAAAAGTATTTAGATAAAATACATCAGACTGAAATAAAGTCACGTTTATATATTTTCACAAAATACCTAAAAATATAAAAAAAAGTAGTTGCTACATAAGGATAAGAAAATAATAAGAATTTAAATTTTGAAAATCCGACATATCGACCTTTGACAGTAAAAAACTCTGAGCGCTCAAAAACTAAATTTCACAGAAGAATCTATTTTTTAATTATCTTCGTTTTAAAGGAAAGTAATGCTTTAAATACATTGTACAACAGACAACCCCTGACAATTCTAGAGGTGGGCTTTGGAAAATTGTCTTGCTAAAACACCCAAGTCCCTACGAGACATAACCTTGCAACACTTACTTTTAAGTTGTCCTTTAGAATTTGTAAGTAGTATGGGCTATTCATTTCAACCCACTCTAGAGTTATTCCATCGACATGCCTAATTATAGACTGATATGAAATGCGAACCTTAAGAAATATCGAACTTATTATATTAGTCTGCAGAAAAAATCGCCTTTTAGTAATGGACTGGTGTCTCCTAGGACTAGGAGTGTCAATATGTTTCACCACAACTCAACTCAAGAACGACTTGCTCGATTTGAATAAATAAGCCACCAATAGATGCTGAATAAAATTAGTTTATATATTTCTTATTTCTAATGGTTTCGGAATCATTCAGAAATAAACGGCGATATATAATTTGTTATACAAAATGTAACTTTTTAATTTTTTCGTGAAAATTTAATACGAGAATTAAATCAATCTCAAGCTGATATAAACTGCACTTTCCCAGCGTTGCCATCGGTTTATTTTTCTTCATTCCCATTTTGCTGATTTTTGTTCTTCTCAAGACAAACTTTTTTTGTGAAAAGCTCAAGCCAGTAGCTAATTGTTTATTAATATGACTATTTCGAATGTATTTGCTTTGTGAATCCAAATTGATTATTAGGGTAAGCTTCGTAATGTTATATACAGAAAGAATTGGACATGATTAATATTCCAAAGAACGAGGGAAAAATTAACATCAACTTAATTTAAAAATTTTTTTGTTGTATGGAAATTGTGATTTTTATCAATCGAGTTCTTTCAATTAATTGTGAATAAAATCCACATTAAGTCATTTACACAATATGTCTTTTTTCATCATTCACTACTCCTTATTTTTGGTACCAGTCTCATTTTCTCAAGTCATAGGACGAGTACTTTTAGATCATTTGTCACCAAATTTTCCGCAGGGTTCATTCCTAATATATTAAGCTTTCTGATTATAAAAAAATTAAAGATTTTGCTCTGTTAATTTTTTTTATGGGTTTTTGAAAACGAAAAAAAAAGTTAAATTTTGCATGAATATAATTTTCTTTCCGAAATAGTTTGATATATAAAAAAATTAGGTGACTTAAAAGTGATTTTATTCCGCATCTTTTAAAGATTTATTGATCTAACCAAATTAAACCGTTCTCGACCCTGTTTCTGGTGTCACATGAGTCATGCCTATAAAAAAATTTGAGCCTGAAAAAAAACTGAAAACGATTTTGAATTTAGCGTATTAAATTTTATATATTCCACATATTTTTATTTATATGTTCGAAAGCATTTTTTCAGGCCAGTGTTATTTCGCCATGAGATGCACAAGTTAGCAGGCACGGTTCCAGCTTAAGCTTTTGTGAGGGGAACTTTTGAATGAAACATGCCATTTCGAAAATTTTCGTTTAGAAACTCAATAGAAATAAAGTATATTTTATTCGATTTGGGAGGAGAAATATCCCTTTCTTACCCCCGCCCCCGTGGATCCGCACCAACACGTTAGAGTACAACATACAAATCGAATTCCAAAAACCCGGAGAGGGTAAAAATCCAGAGTGTGTCGAAAATTTTAGAAATTACGCAAACAGTCAAAACTTTAAGCTTCATTGACATAAATGCGTGTTATATACAAAATTTTCTCTCCGACTATATATATGAATACTTCCACTGCAAACAGATTTTTTGGATTGAAACCAACCTGTTGTAAATTTGCCAAGTACAATTATTTAATTATACTCGTATGTACATTTACACCCTTATTTATAATACTTATCAAAAATTTATGAAAGGTTTATGCAACAAATTTTGTATTGAAATCTGTTTCATAAACCTTTTATTAACATTTGAAAATTTATTATGAATACGGTCTATAGTATATTTATATACAGAAGTAGATATCGCCATGAAGTATCAATATTATGTCTCATCACCACCACAAAATATTTTCTTTATAGAATTGAGGGCAATCCTATTATATTATATATTAATGTACATATGTGTATGTACGAGTACATACCTACAAGCATGTTAATATTTAATATTTCTCAGACCTTAAAAACATCTTGCAAGAGATTTTTTATATTAACTACTTTTTACTCCCAACATTTTGTGCCAATTATAAAAACACAAAAACTCTTCACTATTAACATTTAATTAAACAGCTCCCAAATTAAGAATTCAAGCATTTTAGCAATGACACTTGTACATATCTATTTAACTACCAAACTTTACTTTGTGGTCATATGTACTTATATATTGACCTTAATACGAGTACCTGTGTACGTAGCTTTTCCACAATGTGTATAATTAAGACTTGTCGGTAGTTGTCCATACTTTAAAGTAATTAGAACTGCACGTACAGTTAAAACTGGAAATGTGACCACTAACTAATAACAAAATGGCGTATGCATTCTTACATAAGCATTCTCACACATAGACGCACGTCATGCACAGGCTTCCGTTTCAGTGTTAACATTAAAATTATGACATATAAAGTGCACACAGCAGTTTTTAGGACTATTCATACTCAAGGGAACTTGATTCATTTATATATATACTAGTATTTATACTACGCACACAGAGAAATTGTATTATGTACATATATTTTGGTAATCATCGTGTATTGTTTCTTGTATGGAACATATTTGTAGATAGAATTAAGCTTAATTAAAATAGTGTAAAAATTATACAAAAAAATGCAAACTGAATAAATCTAGGCGAACGGTAGTGCGCCAGGCCAACTTCCGGCCACATAGTGTATACATTACACGAAACCATTCGAGCTGATTTTATCCCCTCATAACTTTGCTCCACTTAATCATAAAATAATGAAACTTGTAAAATTAAGGTCTCCCTACAGAGGTAACATAAATGTGAATTACAATACCATCTCATTTCTGGGCAACCTATTAGCTTGGCAATATTTTTTTGCCTTTCTAATATGGTAAAGCATTATGCGAAAAATGTTGCTAAGCTTACAGGTTGCCTAGAAATGAGATGGTATTGTACCTATCAATAACTTGGTCCTTATTTTGATCGCAGCACTTCTTACGGCCTAAATTTCTTGGCCTTATATTCACATTTATGTCTTTGTGCGGATTCTAGTTTAAACAAAGCAACTAGGAAGGAAAAGGCTTCACATTTGTGTTTGCTTCTTTTTCAAAATACGTATTTTTACAATATCATTGTATATTACACACGACAACGCTGCTTTTGTTGCACGAAATTTTTTAAACTATTCAGATTTATACATATACACTGAAGAAATGATAACCAAAAAAATTTTCAGTTTCACTAAATGTTTTTTACTGAATCACTGCATTTTTTGTTTGACTTTTATTTAAGAAGCAAACACCAAAAAGAACAACGAAAAACTCTTTTCTGTGTCGTAAAAGAAACATTTTCCACAACGCCATACATGTAACTAACAACAACAACAATGCAAGCAAAATGAATGCCATTCCAACAAGTTTGTGTAATGAAGAATCAAATCGATAATGTTGTTGCATTAGCTATCATTAATTTTTTTATAGTCTTCTTTTTTTTTGAGTCTTAAGATAAATACACAGAGTTGAACACATTTAACAAAGTAAAATTTCATAAATGCCTAATGGATGAAAAAATTGTTTTATTGACTAATATTTCTAAAAATACAATAAATATTTTTGTTTGATGCAGAGTAACTCCTTATAGCCGGGTGTGACCACTTTACACATATTTTTTGTTATAAATAAAGAATATAAAATTTTTTACTTAAAAAAAGGTTGCGATTCGCAAGACTATTAAGCTTAAAGTCGTTGAATAATGGGTGGACACTGAAAGAACACGATTCCTGCTCAGAATGGTCGCCGAAAAGTTGCGACAGGTGTGACCTTACAAATCTTAATTTTAAAGAATTATGACTTTCAGCATAAACTCTGTAAAATTTTTACTATAACGTACACAATAATTTTGGTATAGCTGTTACTTCAAAGTGTTTTTAGCTGTATTACGTATTTACTATTTGACAAAATATCAATTTTCTTAACAAAAAACTATTATTAAAATGTGATGGGTGTGACCGACGGGTGTGACCTAATACGAAATTTTATAAAATTCGAAGAAATAAAGCTTTTAATTCATATCCTTAATGTAAATAATATAAAAATAAATCATAAGAAAATAACACATTAAATTATTTGCTTTCCGTTCTATTATATACAGCAGAATACTCTAGCTGAGTATTTTTTTAAATTCAATAAAAAGCGAAATAAGTATATTCTTTTCAGAGATAAGGGTTTTTATTAATAATTAGAAAGGGAAGAAAAGAAAATCTGCAATAAATATTAAACATACAAAGAGGGAGAGCAAAATGTTTCGTGGATGATCATTTAAAAGTGCCTCAAATTGCTTAAAAAATATTATATAACATATTTTTTTTATTTTTTCTATAATTGTCATGCTCTAAACAACATCACTTGAGAGATTTTTATTAAAAATAAGAAAATTATTTTTTCCTTGCATAGGGCCGTTTTACGTGGAATCACTCTGCAGTAAACAATTTTGTATAGAATTTGTAAGTATTTTTAAATAAATTATTTTATAAATTCAAACGAAAATATTGCTTGATATAATACAGAAAATTCAGTAAATATTTTTGGTTTATTTAGTAAATTATTTTGTTTAGAATTTAAACATAATTTTAGATAAATTGTTTTATAGATTTAGACAATTTGTTTACTAAAATTTACAAATTTGTTTAAAGGTCCGTTTCTAAACAAAATATTTACTATTTCATTGAATTTCCTTACTGAAAATAAAATTTAGTTGTTTTTGTATATAGAAATGATATATATATATATATATATATATATATATATATATATATATATATATATATATATATATATATATATATATATATATATATATATATATATATATATATATATATATATATATATATATATATATATATATATATATATATATATATATATATATATATATATATATATATATATATATATATATATGTATATATTATATAAATTACTCTGTCTGATGAGAATCTGATTATCGAATTAAAGAATTACATAAAACATTAAAGAGGTTGCACGAGCTATACTGGGAAATCTCGAGAGAGGTTTGTTAGATTTGGCTCGTAAGCTCAGGTTTCTCAATTATAAGCCAACGTCTTTGCTACCTCATACACATCAATATTTAACACATATACAACAAAAATCCAATTTACAAACAAAATGATTTTCAAACTTTTCGTAATTGATTTAAAAACTCCTCCATAGATTTTTGAAGTAAACTTTTAAATTTTCGATAACTTTTTTCTCCACAAGCATTTATCACTCGTATCATAATATACTGCAATATGTAATGCAACAAACGTATTTATGTCGGAGTAACAACCCACGCAAACAATCTTCTACGTGGTATTGTCATAATTTTTTTATATATTATTATCTTCATTTTCGCCTTTATTTCCTAATACTAATTTTGTTTGTGTATTTGCGAAGAAAAAAGAGCGAATATTAAATAATCAGCTTGCCTGACAATGCCTTAGTTAATTTCTTTTAATACTTTTTTTGTCATTTGTATTTTAAAACACACTTTTTATATATTAAATTTTAGCAATTCATATACACGTTCTCCTTTCGCAATATACTTATAAATATTATAACTATATGTATCTACTTATAAACTATTCAGGTAAAAAACGAGCTTTCATGGAAGTTAATTAGATCCTGAACTTGTTTTATTTTCATCAAAACATTTTTCTATGTAAATATGTGTTATATATACATATTAAATCAAACAGCAATTTTTAAAATTTTTTTCGATAAACGTTTTAAATGTAATCAAAAAACTAGCAGCAATTTGTTTTATTGATTTAAAACATGTATTTAGTTTTTCCTCGAAAATAATAAAATTAAAAATTTTGCTACTGACACATGAGTGACAAGAAATGCAATTAATTTTAGAAGCCATTATTCTTGTTGTTAAACTTTCATTGAACTCTCTGTTTATGCAAATGGATATTTTATTTCTTTTGTTTCTTTAGTGAATGCACTACAAAATTTATTTCAAAGAAAACAACAAAATGTTGTTTTATTCATTGTCCCTTTTTGTTTATTCTAAGTCTGATGGAAGTATAATGTGATTGAAATCGTTTGCAATAAACTTAATTGACATTTTTTACGTCATGTAAATTATGGGACATGTAAGCAATATCATTAAAATGTAGTTCATTCATATCGACTATTTTAACAATATTCTATATGTAGTTACTAACTGTGCAGCAACTACGACTAATTTCATCTTTACCTGGCAAAAGTTTCTCTTACTAGTATGCCAAAATAAATAAAAATATATATAAAAGCATTTAAGCAATCACTGACTAGTTATTTGTACTTTGATTTTGCAAGCAATTAACTCCCCCCCAAAATGAGACCTATTCGTAAACTTTCAGAAGGCCGATAAACGTACATACTCATATATATTTATCGGGTCAGTCGTTGTTAAGTGTTATCATATTCGAAAAATCGACTTTAATGATTAAAATCTTTCGGATATGCAAAGCTAAGTTTTTTATCAACAGAATAGCTCTAAGCTCTTAATTAGTATATATTAGCAAATTTTATCAAAACCTATGAGTACCTTTTGTATTATGTGCGTTGAGATAGAGCAAGAGACAAACCTTTTAAAATTGGTCTTTGGGTTTGATTACTATAGTCATTATAGTACTTAGACTTTCATATTTCTTAATAGAAAAAAAAAATTCTATATGTTTGTAAAAATAGATTTAGCGCCATACAACAACTATTCGACTCAAATTATGTGAATTTTCCTACATTTTAGTTCATTAGTTTTTTTTGTGTAAAAAGTTTTATCCGAAATTTAAGCAAATTGGTTTGTTTTACTTATATGAATGTAAAATTTAAAAAAAAATAAAATAAAAATGAAGCAAATCACTTCCTAGTCCTTTGAATACATTTACTTATTTATTAACAGTTTTTGTTATATAATCGTATGCATAAGAAAGAGAATCCTGACTAGAGGAGTACATAATAACAATATAAGGCGTAATAGCTGGATATGCTTGGCTGTTGATTTTCTTTTTTTTCATCTAAAAATACCATCTAACACTAAATTATGCCCTTTTATACCAAAGGGGCAGAGAATATAACTATTTGAGTTTTGTTGTCATTCTAGACTGTTGGCTAAAGTGTGTGTTGGAAGAAATGTTTAGTTTAATGTGTGAAGTTGTTAATTTAGTAATGAAAGTAATAACAGCATTAGGAGATGTCTAGAAAAATTTATTGTTAAAGATTTACTTTTATTTCCTATTCAAATAACTTCTGCTTAAGAAAAACGGAAATGATTTTTTGGGCTTTAACAAAGCACAATTGTAAGTAGCAGAATTTACAAAGTCCAATTATGAATGAGGATACACAACCAACAGTCCCATTTCCTAGAAAAAAGTTAAGCTATTGGCATTAGCTTAGTAAATTACTTTAAAAAGCATAATTAAATAATAAAATCTATACAAATATTCACCCTTAAAAAAGAATCAAAATAATTACACTATGATAAAAGAGTAAATATAAATTTATAAGTTATACTTATAATTTAATTTCATATGTTTAATTTCATTTTTATAAATTGTTGGACTCATAACTAGACAACGACTCTTCAGATAATTGTTTAAATTCAATTGTCTTAAATTTATTTAAACAATTACAACAGTTATCTTTGTTATTTTCTTTGTTGCACAGTGTTATAAAAAATGTCAAACAATACAACTTTTATTTGAAATTGCTCTCAATAATTTAATTTTTTTTTTAAGGTGCACTATTTAAATCCACAAAAATTTTTGCTTAAAAATTATTTGCTTAAAAATGTTTTACGAAAATTCCAAAAGCTATAATGTGAATATATCAAATAGCATAGCTATGCATCCGTATAGAACAATAAAAAAGAAAAATTAAAGCAAATGAGTGTTAAAAGTTTGATAGAGAAAAAAAAATATTAAATAAAGACATTCATAGTTTATAATACATTCGAGCACGCTTTTTCCTTATATCGCCTCTGGGGGTAATTACAACTTTTATAAGCTCAAGTTGCAATGAATTTTCTGACAGCAATTCAAGGCGATGATGATGAAAAGTTTGCTGCGCAAAAAAAAAGTAATAATAAGGAAAAGAAGAAGAAATGCAACGTAAATTTATACAACTGAGAACTTATAAAATTTTATAATTTATATGCAAACACCGGGACAATGGGTGTCCTTTATAACGTTGCGTTTTATTACTGCTAATACTACTACCATTTTTACTTATAATGCTACCACCAATGCCTCTGCCACTGTATTTTATTCAACAATAAAGTGAGAAAAAATAATAAGCGGAAATATAAGCGGCTGGTGAGAGGAAGGAAATAAAAATGCAAAAGTTTTTTTTTGGCATTTTGGGCACATCATAAAAACTCAACGAAAGAAATATTATAAAAAAAGCTTTTCCAATGTGATAATTTTGTTGAAGGTACAGAAAATATATATATCGTGTTATACAGAGAGAAAATATATATTGTATTAAGTCGCTATCCATACGAATTAACTTTTGCTTTTGCAACTTTCTGAAATTTTCTTTTGAAGTTGCATTCGTGTCCATACAATGAAATTCTTTTTGTGCAGTTTTGTTTATATTTTACATAGAATTTGTTGTTGCTTCATATTACGAAGAGGAAAACAAAAGAGAGTTGCATATACATGAAGCAGTTGCGCAGCAAAAGTTGACTCGTATCAACAAGGACTAAATATACAGCATAGAAAAGAATATTTGAAATTACTATTTATGTTTATTTACGAAGCCATTTACGTAATATAATTTAATTATTTATACATTTTCAGATCAAAATACTTTCGCTGTAAAAAAATATTGCGAAAAAAGCTTTTATTTTGCCAAAAAAAAAATATTATATTAAAGCTAATAATGACAAAAAAAATCTGCATTGGGTTTTAGGTCTTTAGATTATCTGTATTAAAACATTGTTCTCTATAAATTCAGCATATCATGACTATTTTACTTTTTGTCCAACTATATGTAATTATACTGCACAACAAAATTAAATTAGTTTCACAATAACAACGTTGTAACAACTAATCCTCGGGATAGAAAAATAGTACACGTGTATCAGCGTTTTAAACGTTTCCACCTGGGAGTCATTTTTACGGAGTTAAAGTTTTCCCTTTTTGTACATTGTTGCAGGGACCAGTACAGGGAATCTTGTAAAATGCATGTTCGAGGTACACGGATTGTTCAGCAATGTTGTGTAAAACACTACGAAGAACTTTTTTGAAGAATATTTTAACCCTCTAACTGTTTGCTGTGGAGGTTCTTTTGTCCCTTTTTTAGCAAAACGTCGGCAACAAACTACCCTATTGTTCTACAAAATAACATAAATGATATATCATAAAATTATATTACAAGTTTTCATTGACAATAAAGTACCGAAGTGAACTTTAATGCCAGAAATAAATGAAAACCTAATATGTGTTTGAGGGTTAATTTCAAACAGTTTTACAATTAATGCTAAAATATACAACAAAACCGGATAATGACACTAGTTTGTCTTAAGTCAAATACAAAAGTTATGTACATGTAAGGGGCTGAGGAGCAAAAGGAGTAATCTCCACTTTTTTCATGAGCCTTTCTTATAATAAATATGTTTTATCTAATATAAAAATTAGTCAAAAGATACTAATTAAAACAAAGACAGCAATAGTCGCTTTTGTTTTGAGTACAAACAATTATATCTGTACAGCGAAAGGCATTTGCCATTTATTAAAGAAAATACACAAGTAAAGATTTCTGCCTTTCAAACTACGCCTCTAAAAAGAAATATTTATTAATAAAACTTAGAAACAAAATGTCGGTATTTAAAAAGTTCATTCGATTGTTATATTATTTCTAAGCAACTCTTGAGCGTTATCAAACAATATCCAACATATTTCGGTTATAGGGGAGTAAATATTCACCATGTTCATCGGATTTTGTTGCTAATTGATGCTCAAATTAGAAATTAATTTTGCAGAAGCCGCTAAACATGTCTTCAGAGTGTAAACGAGAATGAGGGGAAGGATTTTTGTCAAAGGCATTGTAATTGATGCTTTTATCAATTCACCGACTATACGGAGGAGCCATTCTGTAAAACCTCTGCAATTATTCTATCTTTCCGTTTTATTAGTATTTGATTCCTATTGAAATATTCTATCTTTCCGTTTTATTAGTATTTGATTCCTATTGAAAATTTTGTATATTGCAAAACAATCGCTCAAAATAATTTATAATTATTCACGTTAAATTAATTAACAATGCAATCTGTAATATTTAATAATAAAACTAAAAACAAATAACAAGAAATCTTAAAATAATTTCATCGTATTGTAGCTTTATTCCAAAGTCTTTGTAATTTTAAGCTCCAATAACATAAATTTTAATGTATGTTGATTGCTAAGAATTCTTAGCTGTTCTACCACCCCAGCTGTAGTCTTAATCAGTTAGTGTGAATAGCTGCATTCACACATCAGAGAAGCAATAATAGATGTCTAAGAATTGTTAGAGGAAGCTGCGAAGTCTGCTTTTGCTATTGCTAAAAAAGCAAAAATAGCAACGAAAAACGGAGGAATTTTTTTTTCTTTGCCATGGCTATATTATAAAAATTAAATTATTTTTATACAGTGAAATTAAACAAAAGGAGGCAAAAAGAAGCAATGAGGATATGCAGATGACAGTTTGAATTAATATGTTGCAGCGATTATGTTATTAAAAAATTTGCAATGCTACTTATAAAATGGATGCAAATTTATTGACTATAAAATATTAAATTTCATCAAGAGCTTAAGATGTTTTATTATGGCGTACGTGGAGGTAAAATAGAGCAAAGATGGCGCTTAAGTGGAGAAGGGTTTCATGTAGATTCTTTAATTTGTTTCTTAGTTTGAACTATTCCATATATTTTTTGGAATTATTTATTTCGAAATGGGGGACCAATTTCCACAAAAAATGGGAAATTACATACTTCATTTATTTTCAATGCAGCCGCCATTATAAGGTATTTATTTCTGAATGTTGTGTTTTTCTTCCGACGGGGTTTTTTGATTTGGAACGATTTTCCGTCATCCCACGTCAAATTTGGTTTGTAAACAGACCGGTTTCGGTTATGTGCCATCTTCAGTGTTCTATTGAATACTATTCTATTCAATAGAACACTGAAGATGGCACATAGCCGAAACCGGTCTGTTTACAAACCAAATTTGACGTGGGATGACGGAAAATCGTATTTATTTCTCTTTAACTGGCTGTTTTATTTTTAATTAATTATCATTGTTTTAATTGAATATTATTGTTTGCATAAACCAACTAACTAAGAATTAATGTGATGCCTTTTATCGAATTAAAACACCCAATAAATTCAAAGCTGCACAACGTTTCTGGCCAAAGCTTTGTGTTAAACGTGAAAGTTTTAATAACTAAACCATGTTCTATTGCGATAAGAGGCTTAAACTGTTACAACATTTTTAATTCATTTATGCATTTGTTGCCTGTTTTTACTTTTGGAAGCAAAGTTTTTCTTTCTGTTTTTTTTTCTGTTCTATTTTAAGCAATTTGTTGTTTGAAAAAAAAAAACTCACTTGAGGGCTAAATATCGTGTCGCTGTTAGTACATATTAAATTTTACGTGGGTGATAATAATGTTGATGGCTTTGGTGGCGAATGTTATGCAGACAAACTGAAAACTTACACTGTATTATTGGTGTATGTTATTTCACTGGTTGACAATGTTTTGTTATACGAGAAAACAAGGATCTAGCAAAACAAAAAAAAATAATGTTTTTGCTTCAAAAATTAAACAATTAACATGAAAACATTTAATCTAACATGTTAAAGTAAACTGTTATTTTATATATCTCTAAAAACTAGCCATAGGTAAAACAACAATTCGTGTTACTTGCTTTGGCTTTGCCTTTACTGTACTTAGAATTAACAGATTAGCTGGAGACTTTTTATAACAATTTAATTGAGGTAATTTTTAAGATAAAGTTAGAAAACAGTTTAAGCAAATAGTCGTATTAGCACAAATGTGTGAAACTTTTTTAACGTGTGTTGTAAAGGGTAATATGTGAGGTATTGAAAACAGGTTGACAAAAATATTGTTTTGCGTAACTTGTGGGACCCATATACAAAAGTGATAGTGTTGTATAGATTTCACTAAAAAACACAAAAAAATTATGGGATTCTAAACATTGATGCTGGTAGTGGAGACCAAAAAGATCACATTGGAATTGTAATTTTGGTGAGGGGGGGGGGGGGGCGGAAAACAGTTTTCGCCGACTTGGCCTGTTCGTGCAGCATATCGCTATATGTTCAGTACCTTAGAAAAAAATATAGCAAATATTTTTTGGAACATATTAGCTCCCCCACATAACTGTAATTTTTGGATCTAATCGAAAAAATCGTAATAAACACTCCAAGAAATGCTGAGGTCAGTGATAAATGTTATACAAAAATGTTAGCAATAAAATTTTACTGTAGGGTTTTAAAGACAACCAATCTGCAGACTCAACTTGTATGACAGAAATCATTAAAAGCTTAAACTGTAGTTAAGGGTTAATTTCATACTTATTAATTAACAATTAGTACTCGGGATAGGAAATCTTGTAAGCCTACTTTTAATGTATAATATGTGTTTAACAATTATTTCCGCCCACTATGTCCCCACTTAAAGGGATTTTTTTGTCCCTGATTTGAGAAATGGACAAAAAGACACCTACAACAAGGTTGTAGAAAGGTGTTAAAATGTTTCACAAAAATATTTCCCATAGTGCTCTACATACTTTAAACTTAAGGCTTACAAAATTTGCTATGCCGAGTACTAATTTCAATGATTTCTGGCGTACAAGTGAGTCTTGAGCTTGCTTGTCTTTAAAAACCTATAGTAAAATTATATGGTCAACATATTTTAGAACATTTATCCCCCCGCCCCCCCCCCCCCCTCTTTAGGGATGTTTTTTTACGATTGGTTAGCTTAGAGCCAAAAATTGTCGTTATGTAGGGCAGTTAGAGGGTTCAGATATATTCCACAAAAATATTTGCCATAATATTTCATACGAAGTTGAATCGGTTTTCAGAACTTCGTAATATAAAAAATAGTTCCAAATTGTTGTATAGTCTCTTTGCCAAAAAAAAAAATACCATCATTTAGATGCGAGTACAAAATAAATTAACAAATATTCCGACTAGAAATTTGCATGCAAACTCATTTGAGATCTAATTGCAATGTAACGCAGATACGTATTTAGAACCCCATTGGTTTCCTGTGGCGAAATATCAATATCTTGCAAAAATTTACACAAATCGGAAAAACAGCAAACTCTAATATTGAATTAAAATTGTTGAAGCTATCCAAGGGATAAAGGTAAGCAATAATTACCTCTATTGAAGATGAGCACAAAATTCGATTAAAAATTTGTGTTAGATTTTCCCAACAAGTTCCCAATAGTTTCCCACTTCGGAAGGACTTTTGTTAAGTCACTAATTCGCAGATGGGCTATCCCAACAAGTTCCCGGTCAGATCCCAAATGAGATAACCCTTTTGGGCTTGCCACATGCGTTCCCAATTGAGCCCCAATATGAGTATCTAGAAAATTTCTAGTCGGGATTACCTAATGAACGAGACATAGCAAACCAATTAAATTCATTTGTTGTAAATAGTGTGCAACAAATTATTGATAAAATTTAAATTGTGCAGAATACAAATCTAATTGAAGAGGGCAGTACTAATATTCAGATTATGTACATATATGCATATGTTGAGAAGTATGATGAAAACAATGGACAATAATAATTCTGGCAAAAAAAAACGGATTCCAATACAAAGATCCAAATCTTTTATGGCATTTAATATAAAAAATGTTAAAAATTGGTCCATAAATGCAAGAGTTATGCGATAATCAATTTTGGGGGGAGGGGGGGTAAATCGCCCCCAATCCCCGATTTTCAAGAACAAATTATGGCACCAAACTGCAAGCAAACCTTTTGAAACAAAATTATAATTTTAAAAATCGGTTCATTAATTGAGGAGTTATGTGATAATCAATATTTTTGTGAGCAGAGCCTTTCGAACAAAATAAGAATTTTGAAAATCGGTCCATAGATGGAGGAGTTTTGCGATAATCAATAATCGATAATCAACCTGCAAGCAAGGCCTTTCAAACAATAAAAGAATTCTGCAAATCGGTGCATAATTGGAGGAGTTGTGGGATAATCAATATTTTGGGGGGAAAAATTTCCCCACTGATTTTCGAAAAAAATGTATGCCAAAAATTACACAGTTATGCGTGTACAAACATAAAAAAGTAGAATAAAGCATACACACGAATTGATAACCTCCTTCTTATTTGACTTCGGTTAAAAAAAACCAGAATTTCTTTACAGCTATAATGTTGCTACACTCTAAAACACTACTTCAAATTTACGATCATATATTGTCTAAATTTGTGTTAAAAATGTCTCCTTGTCTAAAATTACATCGATTTTGTAGATGTTTTATTACAGAAAAACCCTTTCAAATTAAACATATTTAGTCCAAGTGGAAAAAATGTAACATAAAGTATAATACGGCTATGGCTGAATGGTAGATACGTAAGACTATCAGTCAGGAGGTCGCGGCTCAAACCTGCACGCAGCCAATAGCTTTTTTTTGTAAAAACATTTTGTTCTAAAATAATGCGTGTGTAATTTTAGGTCGATAATAATCTGTAAAGTGTTGCCGACTATTATCGACCTAATTTTCAACAAAAATGTTTTAGAATGTATACAATTCTGGTATCATCAATACAAACCGGAACATTTACGGAATATTTAAACGAAACAGAAAGTAAGGAATACAAAAAATCCCAAAGAAACTTGTCAGTTAATGTGTTATTGAATACACTGTGCAACAACATGAAACTTTTCTCATGACCTATGATGACCACAATATTTATGATCTCCTAACTATAAAAACAATTGGAATTTAAAATTGTATACTTTTTTTTTATTTTTTTTAATCATAACTTAGGTAAGAGTAATCTAATTTTATTATATAGGATACACTAAAAATATTGAAATGAAATTACCTATAAGACCTTTTAGTATTATTTTTATATACTCAATGGTTTCGGTACTCGGAAGAAGATATCTTGTAGGCAGTCTTAAGTAATACGACAAGAATTAAAAAATATCAGAAAAATTCTTTGATATTTTGTCAGATATTTTAATGACATGTTCAAAAATTTAAAAAAAATACTTAGAATTTCTCAAGAAAAGTCTTCAAAATACGTACCGAATTCAAACAGCAGATATGATGAGGGATACAAATTCATCATCTTGTGTAGACCTTCTAACCGAGTTCGGGACCAATTTCACAAAAAATGTTTGTTGGTTAGGCATATTAATACGTATTAAAATAATGTTTTTTATGTGTAATGAGGCTTATTTTCCAAAATGGTTTAATAACTAACAACAACTTTTTCGTAGAGAATATCTTTAAATGCTTCCATATATGCACATTTTTAGAAAAATTAAACTTATGTCTACATATGTTATTACGTCTGTGTGTATATATTTATATATTCTGTTAGTTGTAGCTGCACTGAGATTATTTTGAGCGCATTTAGAAAACAAAATTTTCAACAATTTTGGCTAAAATGGCAATGTAACCATTTTATCTATATAAAAATGTAAACAAACCTTTATATCAAACTACACCAAAATTCCCATTTGTCTTTATCCACTTACCTAAACGTATGCAATATTCATAACGATGATCACAGACTTTTGCTATAAAAGTCATCAACAGGCACGTGCAAGTGTATAAGTTTTTTACGTGACATAATTTGAAAAGTTGTAAAAACGCATATGAGCTTATATAATTTTTGTCTTTATTTTGTATTTGTCTACCCGCAGGTTTTATGCAGACCTTGTTTAAGGTGGCAGCTAAACTATTCTTTGAACGACCAAGAAATGTTCATAATTAACATTTTTCAGGCGTAGCATAGTGGGAAGAGCAACCACAAGCATTTTTTTCTTTTTTAATTTCTCTTTCCTTTTGTAAGAAGCATACAATGATGTATGGGAAATTTGTAAGGTTATGTCAAGGCGACATTTTTTAGTGTATCCTCAGAAAAAAAAAATATTTTTTTTATAAAACTTGTAAAATTTTATACAAAAGAATTTAATAATCAGTTGAATTTTATAAATAGTCTTTGCCTAAAACGGATTTTATGTATGAGATATATTTAAATTTAATAATAGTATGCCATTTTTTCACAACTGTTAAAAGCATTAAAAAATAATGTTACAATTTCTTAAATAGCTTCTTGAATTTTATGCCATACCAAGAAAAGAGAGATATTAATTACTCTTTAAAAATGTCCTTTATGACTATTTAGAGAATGTATTTTATTTTGAACTTGCTTAATCATGTGATACTCCACAACATTCTTTAAACTTCATAAAAGAAATTGAGGTTGAGTCAAATTACCTTTATTTTATGAAAAATTAAACTGATTTCTTAACAAAAAAGCAAAGAGAATATAAGATTTGTTTTTACACAAATGCATTTTTAAATTCTCTTGCAAACTTTCAGTTGAATATTTTTAAGCGCCAACCAAAAAAAAAAAGGTTGTTATAAGATTGTAGTGTGTGGCTGTGTATCTGTGTGTCTGTACGAGTCCATGTACAGACTAAACGGCTGAACCAATTTTGATCTAGGTTTTCCTGTTTGAAATGTGACTTGATCGAGAGTGTTCTTTCTCGTTCGTTTTGAAGTTATCATCTATTTTCTTCGGGGGTTTTTAAAATTTTTAATTCAATGTTAAAAATAAGATTATAACTACATGCTGGTCATTCCCAACCCTTCACCTTAAACGACCAAAACATCGAAATGATTAATGAATTCTGCTACCCAGGTAGTCAGATTTCACCAGATGGAGGCGCACGAATTGACATACCTCATAGAATAAAAAAGGCTAAAATGGCTTTTGCTATTCTATACAAAATTTGACGTTCTACCCGAAATAGTACTAGGACAAAGCGGCGTCTTTTTAAAAGTAATGTCCTATCTGTGCTTTTGTATGGATGTGAGACTTGGCTAGCCTCCACTGAAATTGATAACAAGCTACAAGCTTTTATTAATAGATCGCTGCGTTATATATTACAAATCTGGTGGTCTGGCGACTGGATTTCAAACGTTGAGTTGTACAGGAGATACAATGTACAACCTATACTATATGAAGTTCGGCAGAGGAAGTGGCCATGTCCTACGCAAACCAGGTATTGACATCTGCAGGGAAGCATTTGACTGGAACCCTCAAGGAAGTAGAAGGCGTAGTAGATCGCGAGCTAGCTGGAGACGTTGTCTTGAAGATGAGATTAGTCTACAACCAGGAAATTTATCATGGAATAGGGTAAAAACCCTTAGCTTAAATCGAAATAATAATAATAATAATAATAATAATAATAATAATAATAATAATAATAATAATAATAATAATAACTACATAGTTGATATTGTACCTCAAACGTAGTATTTTGCAAAATTATGTAACAATTTGCCCAATTTTCCATCCATGTAGCTACAGTTAATTTGTCGTTACAAATTTGTTATATATTTTCCCTCAAGTCACATTTTTCTGAGCATCATGTGACAATTTAGTGAAAAACTAATATTTAAGCAAGCTAAATAAATTTGACAACTGCTATGGAGTTCTGAATCAGTTTCGCTTGCCCCTTAGTTTTATAAAAAAATGTTTAATTAACATAATGATGCTTTTTGCAACAGATTCTGCTGTCATGTGTTTCTTATATGGTTAAATCAAATGAGGTAAATTAAATCGTTTAGCCACTAAGTGCATCTAAAACTAGTTTTTTTACTCTTATTAGATCTTAGAAGCCAAAATAAGTTGTCATTGGCAACAATAGACCAACAAACCAATGCTAAATTAACAATAATGTGTTGTAAATCAAATGGTTTTTGAAAGTCTGCGCATAAAATAAGACGTTTGTAACTGTTCAAAGTTGTGGCAGAAGTCTACTGACGATTTGGTAAAGCGCCAATGAAATGCATATAGACAATGCTTAACTATCAGCAAATAAACTATATGCTTTTTGGGAAATTTATTATTTGACATATTGTCATAATTTTATTTTATTTATTTCTATTTTTTAATAAAATTATGACAATTTATTATTTGACATATAAATTTCTTAAAGGTTTAATTTAGATTTTATTATTCATTTTGCCTTATAAATACTTTTATTGTTATCCAATGGATTTCTAATTGTATAAAGGTGTAGAAAAATAAAATAGATTCATATCGAATATAAATTATTTGCTAGGTTTTGTATAATTTTCAAAGCATACTATGCGTATTTTTGAAAATCATTTACATACATATTGTGAATTCTCAAATGGTTTTTGATAAGATAAAGAATTTGTAACTTTGCAAAATTGTGTTTGAGGTCTACTGACGATTCCCGCTATACCGCCACTGAAGGGGATTTTTTGCCTATTTTTTTAAGAAATATACAAAAAGACCCATAAACGAAGAGCTAGAACGTTAAAATATCCCAAAAAAATGTTTGCCCTAATGTTTTCTACAAAGTTGCTGAACATACCCTACACCTCAAGTGTAAAGAAAGCATATTTTCATGTACCGATATGCTGGACGATCAGGCCAAAAGGGAGGAAACTTTAACCACCCCTAAAACGAAATTCCGATGTGACCCTGCAAAATGCCGACACACGTATATTTTTTTTACTCGCCTCTACCAGAATCGATTTACAGAACCCTGTAATTTTGATAAAAGTTCGAAATTGTTGTATAGTGTTATTATCTAAATGAAAGCTTTCAACAAAATGTTTATAGGTGTAGTCTGTATAATACACTAACTTTCAAGTGTCTCTTTATGTAAGTGTCAGCATATTACATTAGTATTCCAATATGTTTCGTTGCTCGCTTTAAAACACCCTTTCATTTTTAACTGTCATATATTTGTTCTTGTAGCAGCCGAAGTTTTGCATATTCGGTGAAAATTTCAGGCCCGTAGCTCTTTCGGTTCTCAAGAAAACAGCCTGTAACAGACAGACAGACGGACGGACAGCGGAGCGAAAATAATTCGGCTCTTTACACTTTCGGTGTATGGAACTCCAAAAATTATCCATAGAATTTAAATTTTCTACTGTTTTTATAATTAGGCCACCATAACACAACAAAATAATATAACAGTACTGCTTAGCATTTTTTTGTTGCATAGTGTTTTTAGCCCGAATTGACCACTGTGCAATGTTGTAAAACTTTTAATTAATTAAAATCTTTATAATTGTTGCATATAAATGAAATAGAAACTTTGCACGCGATAAATTGCAACAAAAACTGACCAATAGATCAATAATATCTAGAGTCCGACCGAAACCAGTTTTTGGACCGAATCCGAACCGAACCTAATATTCGGCCAAAAACCAAATATTCGGCCTAATTCGAAACTTACCGAAACATTTTAGCATGAACTAATATTTACACTTTTTAAAGCTATTCAGAATTAAAAACTCATTTATTTTATCAATAGCCCAATTCATTATCTAGATAAAACCTTACGTCTATAGACCGAAAACACTGACTAGTGCAATTCAGTACATCGGCTTTATTTTTTCGCTTGAGTTACGAGGTCCTCATCGTCTTGGATACAAGTACGTAGTTTCAAATAAAGTACTGCCAAGTCAAAAATCATAAATGCATATAGACAATGCTTAACTATCAGCAAATCAATTTTATATTCTTTTTTATTACATTTTAAATTGTAATTTTAAAAAAGTCTTCCTGCCTGTTCTGTAAATCGAGACGATTTCAAACGGCTCGGTTTAAAAAACTTATTCAATCCATCAGCTTAAAATTAAGACATATAATTGAATTTTCTGGGAAGAAATTAAACGCAAAACTGAAAAGCATTTATTTTTTTTTAAAGACATCTGCTCCCCGTACTCTCAGAAAACTATCACAAAATGTCATTAACATGTTACACAAAACACAATACAAATTGTTATTTTCTGCTGCATTCCTGGAATTTTTTGTTAACAATAGACATAACAAAGTTAAAGAATATTTGTATGTATTTGTTATATCCAAAAGAAATTTATATCTATTCTGTATTTGTTACGTAATTTTACTGCCTTGTCACAGAATCTGGTTTTATTATTGCCACACTTAAATACTAACGAATTCGGAGGTACAAAACTACTAAGGCATTCATTCATAAGGTCTTTTATAGTACACATGACCACGGCTATTTTCATTTGCCATTTATATAATGTTTCCTGGCGATATCATGTCCGATCAAGATCTTCTAGTTTTATTTATATATTTTTAGACTCTTTCTAACAGCTATATTTTAGCTCCTACACTATCAGAAACTAGTAGGGTCTCACGTTACCAATAATATGTTGTATATTAGCCATCATATCCAGCAGAGGATTCCTATAAAATTTTATTTACTGATTTACTACTGTAAATGTTTTTTCTTCGTTGTTTTATCCTTGTAAAGGGTGACCTGATAAGAAAAATAGGAAGATAAATTTAAATAAAACAATGCCGTTGTGGGCTATGAAATTAGCTCCGGCTTTATTTTGATGTTACAATTATTCCATTATGTATGGAATAGTACATCCTTCAAATCATCCTTCAGCATCTAGATCTCCAAACAATATATCCTTCTCTAAATTAAGAATTCACACCATTGCATATGCGTCTGCACAATGTTATACTGACGTATGCCTAATGCCAAACACCAATTACGAGGGCAATGCCCAATTTGGCTTATATGGATGCTATGTTTCCTTCACTTTGAACTAATCTATTTGAAATTTTTCTAAGATGCACATTGTAGCCATGATGACACCGAAACTCACGTTACGTATATAAAAATAACATTCGTGTTCGGATATGTGGGAAGCAACAAAGGGGTTTCGTTAGAAACCAAACAAAGTTAGCGAACTAGAGTCTTGATCAAAATTCCTTAGATTAGATGAATATATTAACATCTGAATACATTAACATCTCAGTGGCATTGTAAACTTTGACAGCTTCTGATTTATACTAATTAGAACATCTATCATTACTATATAAATAGTTACCCCATATTATTCGCACACCCAGAAAAAAGATTGATTGCACAGTGGTTAATCCTATAAAATACTGTTTGAATAGACTACAAAGAGAAAAAAGATTCGTTGCGACAATCGAATTTGTTGTCAATCGAATTTTGGCAGTTGCACCAAATATAATAAAATTTTGATATTACAACTACAATTTTCATGTGGTAGAACTATATTTTAAGTTATTACTATTAACACAATAGTTGCAACAGCAGATAAAAATGGTTAAGAGTATAGAATTTGAAATGAAAGTAACGTTAGCTACAGAATATATGGTTAGCATCACTAAGATAAGAGCAAAATTGGTACTTGTAAACGAAACATTGGCTTTCCTTGCTGAAATATAAAAATAACAAAAATCGTAAAAAGTCAGCCAAATCAAAAAAGTCAAACATAAACGGTTAAATAAAATGTTTATAATATTTTTACTAATTTCACTTTTTTTAAGTGTGCATATGAATATATGTTATGTATATACCCGTGTGTGTTTTAAATACAACATTTCCAAATAGTTGGCATAAACTAAACTTTAACATTTAATTTTAATTTGCTGCTATAAACTATGACAACAAAATTAACCACTAGTTAGCTGCAACAACCGATAAAAAGTCTTTATTTTAACATAAGTTTAGAAAGACAATTTTTAAGTTGTAAATACCAATAATTCGAAGTAAAATCTAATTCATAATATTTTATTCAGTTGTGGTCATAATATTCGTTACTTAGTCATGGCAAAAACATACGATCGGTTGATCTAATGCATTTAAGAACTCATCTCATTATTACAATTATGCTTTTAAGGATGGTTTTTTGTATTTATAGAGAATTGATAGCTTAAGTTGAAATATACTATATTCAACCAATATTTTGTCGGCCTAACCATTTTCTAACCATTCATTTTTCTCGACGTATATTTCCAACAACAAACAATCCAGGTTCATAGCCGTAAGAGCATAATTGTAATAAAGATATGATTCTGACAATTGTTAAATTGATTAGATCAGCCGATCGTATGCTTTTATCATAACTAAGTAACGAATATGACGACCACAAGTTTATATATATTATTGGTATTTGAAACTGAAAAAATTTTCTTTCTAAATTTACTTTACCTTTTATCGGTTATTACAACTAACTAGTGGTTAATTTTATTATTACTGATACACCTAACCGATTAAATGGTTCGCATTAACAATTATTTATTATTGTAAAATAATTTATTTTTTAATAAGAATTCTATGATAGTTGATCCAACTGCCAAAACTCCATTGACAACAAATTCGGCTCTCTCTCCGAATCTGCTTTCTCTGTGTACTCTTTTCACCATCCGAATTCTTTTTCCACAGATGTAGATAGTACTTAATGTTTTAGCGGAGGATAAAAACCCTGTATAGTGTAGTGCTTTAACTTCCAATTTCTTAACAGTTTTTAATAGATCTGTGGTCACAAGCCATAATCGCTCAAGTCGCTCTAAAATTTTTTCACGACAACAATTTCAAGTCTCAAAAGCTTGCTTCCATTTAAAGAGTCGGTAAATTTTTCATTAAAATGTTTGCACATATTGATTAAAAGTGTAAAATTTTTCAAGTTTTACATTTTTTTATGGATTTTTAAAAATAAAAAAGTTTAATTTTACAAAAAAAGAAAACTTAACCCTGTAATTTCTGAATAACTCCGAAACAGTTGGAAATATATAAGCAAACTATATGACTTATGGCGTTTTATTTTCTACAAAAATATGTTGCATTGTCTGCACTTTTTAATGAAAATTTGCCATATAATAATTTTTCGAGGAAGGGAATTTATTAGAAATTATTGTAGCATTCATTACGGAGGTAAATTTTTACTTTAAAAGAATGCTAAATTGCAATTTTTTGATAAAAATTCAAAAATGCTAAATTTTTTGTAGAAAAGGAAATGCCATTAGAGATAATTGTATGCTGCATCTTTTTGGTTTATTCAAATCGGATCAATTACTCTCGACTTAGGGTGAAATATGCTGATGTATCTAATGGAAATATTTATCACAAACGGACCATTATTATTGGACACAAGTGGGTTGGAACCCTTTCTTCGATTTTTTCACCGGCAACCTGATAACCTCATGGAAATATTAGTCATATCCATTAAAAAAATCTGTACAGATTTGAATTTTTTGAATTAAACTCTCTATATTCCACATATTGTCATTTAAAGACGAATTTTTCTGCAGGCCAGTGTTGTAAATCTTTTTATATGATCTACCAAAATTTCAAGAAGGTCTATTAAGCCAATGCCTAACAGTGTTCATCACTAGTTATGTTTTGTTTACACAATTATAAAAATATATATGATGGAAAACAGAGCGTTTGCATGTTAGTATGTACAGTTTTACTTTATTATAAAAAATGCATTCCAACAGGTAAACAGGTTGTTATAGCTGAAGTTGTAGAACATAACATGTGTGCAAAAAAATAAAACACAGTTTAAGATAAGGAAAATAAAAATAAAATAAAAAACTTTAAGTGAACATATGTATGTATACACAAATATATAAACATATTTGCATTTTAAATTTTCTCAAGCTTTCATTACACTGTTTGAGTTTTCGTGTGATTTCAATACGTAAAAGTGATATATCGAGACTAATATACATTTTTTTTTATCTGTCAGGTCAGTTGAAAATATAACTTATTCTTTTTTCATCTAATTATACAATATCAGTTTTAAATGGGATATTCTTAAAGTTAGGTTTTGAAATCAGACAAAAACTCAGATAGTGTAAAGACGGCATTGGCAAGGCAAATAAAACAACGACACGAAACGAACAAATATAAGATGCACTGATTTTGTAAAGTATTAAATTTCTTATACAATATTTTTATAAAATTTTTATACTGGATGAAACTTTCGTATAAATGAAAAGCAAAAACTTTATGATCTGGACTTAAGACAGTACATAAAAGGTAATGAAATTCTGATGAACACGTAACGGTATATCGTATAGAAGCTTGTTTGGAAAAACACTATAAAACATAAGTTCAGTTTATTATTGAATAATAATATCTGACTTTTACGACCTTTCCAAGTCCAATTGAGGGTGTTGTTGGCTGAGTAGTTAGCGCATTTGACTATAAAACCTGAGGTCTTGTGGTCAAGACTAGTTCCAGGCAAGCCAACAACATCTGGCATTTTTCTCATGTGCATTGGTGTGTTATTGTGTTGGTTGTTGTTGGACAGTTAAAGTGATGAAGGCATAGCATTGATTACTTTGGCAGTACCTGCAGCTAGTAATACTAACATATCCTAATTCATTTTACAGCACCCCCCCTTCGACGGTATTGACGCAGAAGCATCAGCGAAGTAAAAGAACAACTCAATGCCTCTACTTGACTTCTCTTTAAAAAAAAATCGTTTCTCTAAAACATTATATTTTTGATATCATGTATTTTATTCAGAGTCCTTGGGTTTTAATCCTACGAAATTTTATTATTCAGGTTTTATTTAGTTCGTTCAATTAAATTTTTCAATTAAATTATTTATATTGAGAAAAGATTTTTCAAAGCATGTAATATTTTAAAGGACAAAGACAAATTCTTGACTTTGTAAAAGGGTCGAACTTAGCACCATGATATTTTCGAGATCGTCATCGGAGTTCTTCTTATACCTCTCGGCCACCAAAGTCAATCAGATAAATGCATGAAGTTGTTTATATATGGAGAATTTCCCAAGCTCTTACTTAAGCTCTTTGGGTAGGTTAGATGCTTTCAACATTTGGTTCTTGTCTTAGCCAATCACTACTTTTGCTTTTTCCGTTTTTCAAACCTAATTGGAGTCCATCTTTTCTTAAGATATCAGCAGCGATGCCATTTTTAGCTCTTTTTTCGGATATGAAAAAAAAACGATATGACATACTATGCTGTCCAGTGATGCCATTTGTGAAGATTTTTTACGATATGACAAAAAACGATATTACATGCTGTGTTGTCATATCGTAAGTTTTTTACGATACGACAACACTGCGATATGACAACACCGTGTATCATATCGCAGGGTTGTCATATTGCAAAAAACTTACCATATGACAACACAGTATGTCATACCTTTTTTTTATCATATCGTAAAAAATCTTCACAAATGGCATCGCTGGTGCTGTCATATCGTAAGTTTTTACGATATGACAGTACCGTATATGGCTAACTTAGTGTTATTATATCGTAAGAAACTTACGAGACCTTGTTTAGCTCTTTTTACGATATGACATACTGTGTTGTCATATCCTAGGATTTTTACGATATAACAACACTGCGATATGACAACACCATGTGTGGCTAACTTAGTATTATTGTACCGTAAAAAACTTACGATATAACAACACAGTATGTCATATCGTTTTATAACATGTCGTAAAAAATGCTAAATATAGCATCGCTGGATATCAGCATTCTTTATTTTCTTAAACAGGCCTCGCTATTCTATAAAAATTTCTATAAAAGTCTTCTTTCTTAGCACATGAGATTGAAGTTACTTATAAATGCAACCAATGTTTATGTATTAAAACCATTTTTACAGATTTCTGCCATTTGGTAGTTGAACACATACAAAATAAAAACATTTATATCATAAAAAAATAAGTTTTAATAAAATCGGAATTAAAATGTATGTGTATTTAAATGTTTCCCAAAAGTTATTCATATAAATATTTATTTTTTAACGCACTTACAAGAACATAATAAATTGCATATAATTAAACATTTTACTGAGTGATTAAGATAGATAACAATTGCTATTTTTATTTAAAAAAAGAAATTAAAGATAATAAAATCAATTGAAAATTAAAGCCATTGACATAAAAATGCTAAGACACAACGTTGTTGTAGTTGTCGTTATATACATATATGCAGTTGTTTATACAAACTATTTTTGCTTATTCCACTTATGAAGCCTATTTTGCATTTCTCTTGCTTTCAAATTTTCAAATAAAGCGATTAACAAACAGATTTAAAATTGCTGTCATTAAAGTATAATTTACCCTCAATGTGTTTTTTGTTTTCTTTCTTATTCTGTTTCTGGTTGTATAGTTCCACTAATTGTTATCATTTATTGTCTGTATTTATTTGTGCAAAATCTTTTTCATTGTCATAAAAAACATTTGCATGACAACATCTTTACAATTTCTGTAAATTTTGTACTAGATATTTCACTATAGTTACAAATGTATAGTAAAGCAAAATGAAATACATATTACAATAAAACGGATGTAATTTATTTAATACGTTTTATTTATCTACAAAAAAAGCACAATTATAAATGTGGCAACAGGGAATATTTGCTTGTGTCTTATTTTGTAGCTTATTCTGGCTTTATTTAGTTCGTTCAATTGAATTTTTCAATTAAATTATTTATATTGAGAAAAGATTTTTCAAAGCATGTAATATTTGAAAAGACAAAGAAAAATTTTTGACTTTGTATAAGGGTCGAACTTAACACCATGACATTTTCGAGCTTATCAGTTATTAAAAAAGTTTTTAATCGAAATTTTTAAATAAATTTCGAAATTTTCATTTCATTGACGATGGTTTCATTTTGTTCAGTTTTTGAAGTTAAATATCTCTTAATATTTATTCAGCACACACATCAAAATAAACCACAACAAACCATACCGACCCTAACTAAGTTGACCAAGAGGGAGATGCGGGTTGGAGTGAGGGGGGAAGGCGTGGTCCCAGGAGCGTGGAATTTGCGTAGAGTCATTTTTGCATCAAGCCTCAACATGCTGAGAGGTGAGACTTGAACATTTTCATAAGAAATTAGTGCCCATACAAATAACGGACACGCTAATAAATACATACATATATCAAATGATTTTTTATAAAGATGTATATAAAACTACACGCTTGAATAGTACGTAGTTAGGATTGATACAACTACGCGGCGGGATCAAGTATACAGCGGGCTTGAATCTATATGTCAGCTACTTGTCGGCTATGCCCGAGCAATGAAAATAAACAACAACAAGGCCACAACAGTGATTTGTGGCTATCTTTAAGCAAAGAAACACCAACACAGAACGAGTACGACTGTGTACAAGTTTATAAACATATTCGTACTTAAAATTAGAACTTTTACATGAATAAAAGCTAAACGGGCCAAAATTAAGTATTTTGCACTTGAATATTCCGACTTGAATCACTCTTTCTGTACTTGATTTCAGAAAAACCGGGATTTTTCTTTTATGTGTACAAATGTGCATATGTATATGGACTTGTATTTAAAAAAAAACTTCAAATGTCTATTTACGACGATATATTCCTGTCCATAAATATGTATAAGCAGCTATTTTTTAGATGGACAATAAAACAAATATAACTATTTTAGGGAATTTTTAAGTAAAAAGAAAAGTACTTATTTTTAATGTAAAGATCCAAAATGTAATGGCTTCATTTTTCAACATCAAAAACCAAAATAAGGACTTTTTCTAATGGGTGTTTTTTATTGAGGTATAGAACTTTAAGTTGGCATCACTTTTTTAACTGGCGGCCATTTTGTCAGCTGTCAAGTGATTAATATTTAGTTTGGTTTGCCATTTCATCATGAACAGGTTGACAAAAGAACAACGCTTGCAAATCGTGCAAATTTATTTCGAAAATAATGGTTCAGTTCGCGAAGTTTACCGCAAGCTCCGTCCATTTTATGGTCGACATAATCGTCCATCAGAGCAATTAATTCGGTTAACCATGGATCGTTTTCGCACTACGTTTACTCTATGTGATAATACGCATCCGCAGAGACGTCGAACAGTGCGCACCGAAGAAACAATTGCCGCTGTAGAGCAAAGTGTTGAAGAGGACCCGAAATAATGCTGGAGAGTCAGTTACCGTTAATGGAGACCGGTATAGAGCCATGATAACCGACTATTTTGTTCCCGAATTGGATGGCATGAATGTGGATGAGTTGTGGTCCCAACAAGACGGCGCTACATGCCACACAGCGCACGTCACAATCGATTTATTGAAGGAAACATTCGATGAGCGCATAATTTCGCGGAATGGACCTGTCAATTGGCCACCAAGATCGTGTGATTTGACACCATTGGATTATTTTCTTTGGGGATATGTGAAGTCGCTCGTCTACGCCAACAAACCAGAAACGTTAGGGGACTTGGAAGCCAACATTCGTGGCGTTATTGCCAACATACGGCCCCATATGCTCGAAAAAGTGGTTGAAAATTGGACCTGTAGAATTGGCTTTATTCGAGCCAGCCGCGGCGGCCACATGCCCGAAATCATATTTAAACATTAATGGCATAAAATTATCCTTCCAATAAAGCCAAATTGATGGACATTAAAACGATTTTCTTGTGTTTTATTTCAATTCGAAGTTGTATACCTCTAAAAAAAACACCCGTTAGTAGAACTATAATAAGTTTTTAAAAATATTTCTAAATATTTTTTTGGTGATTTGGTAACTGAATTTTAGTTGGGAAGTTGAAGCAAATACTTTATAAACAAGAATATTTATTTATTCAATTATATTATTTTTATTGATAAAGGAGTTTACAAAGCACGTAATAATTGAAAAGACTAAGGCAACTTCTAGAATAAAGAACAAAATTTTTTTCGAAATCAACTAATGAACGTAGCATTAAAAATGTGTGTTTGTTCCAAATAAATAAGGACAAAGAAAAAATACACGTGACACCTAGTATCGATAGCCAAAGGGTTCTTAGTATTAGAGATTTAGCTTTAGCGAATTAAAGTAAAAGGGTGAAAACCCAAAATGTTACGATTGTACATAATTCCATTTGATAATTATAAAGCGTATGAGTTATATTTTTTTTATGAAAATATTTTATATGACGTATAAACATTTTTTAACATGTTAGCCCAATTCATAATCTTGTGCAAATGGTCTTGCATCGTAGCATTTGCAAACTGGTATAGCATATTTATACTCACCACTTAACAATTGTTAGTGGTGAGTATAAATATACTGTACCATTTTGCAAATGCTACGATGCAAGACCATTTGCACAAGTTTGTGAATTGGGCTGTTATGTTTCTTAAGACATTATAGCTACTCATTGCATTGTTGGTGTATAATGATGCTAAAATTTTTCATTTATTGTATTGTGTAATCTATATGCAAATAGAATAAAACAATTTCAAAATTTACTTCTACAAATGCAATTGATATTGTAAATATTTTGATAATTTTTAAGGGAAATATTCTTTTACCTCATTTAGAGGCTATTATTCTTCTATATATACCGCATGACTCGATAGCTTTATTAGCTATTTATTACTTTCTATTTAAATTACTTCTATTTAAGTAATTTATATAATGCTATTTTATATCATACGAAAGTCACTTATGGACAAGTGTAAGATAACCAAATAACATTATTTGAAATCCTACGTAAGCAGGTATGACTTTGTTGGGATAAAAGAATATGTATAATAACAAAATTGTTAGTTGTGTCTTGAATCAATCATAAAGTGGTATATTGGCAAGTGAATAAGTAGGTGTCACTATCTGCAGGAATTAAGTGTATTTGCTTCTATTTTTTCCTACTTCAACTTAATACGCACATATCTACATGCATATGTATATGAGCTATGTTTATTTTGCTTTCCTATTATCATTGTGATATATTAAGTCTAAAAGATTTTGTTTTTTTGCGCTGGTGTGTAAATGGTTTAGAAGCTTGTGTTTGGAGTATTTAAATAGTTTTCTTTAATTTCCTAGGAAAATGAATGCTTAAAATAAATTATATGTTAGTTTTGTTTTTGGTGGCATGCAATAATTTACTTCAAAAATGGAAAATAACGTTCATAAATACTATTTCCAATTTTAAATAGATATAATACACATGAGTAAATACTTTCTGCTTTACTCACCTCTGGCAAGACAGAAAGAAAAAAATCTGAAAAATTAGACCCGAAAATTCTCGTATGCAAATGTCTCATAAGATTTGCATCAATAAGAACTGCGGTCACATTCAATCTATTCACCTCACAACTGGTGATAAACGGAGATACACATGAGCACTAATGGTGGGGGATTGTGGTGATTTCAAAAGACAATGCTGTTCTGTACTGTTATGCATGTTGAAAATTAAATAGATTTTAATTTTCCTTTGTTTCAAGACTTATTATTTTGGAATAAATACTAGAGGGATGACAAATTACGTGCGTAATTCCCAAGGACTAGCAAACGGTTCGAGTTCTGGAACTTTATATGAAAGAAGCCTGTCACCTTTAAATAATTTTGCCATTGAAGTGGGTTAATTGACATAATCAAAATACTAAGTGATATATTCTAGATCCAAACTTAATGTTAAATGACTTTACTTTAAACAGATTTATTGAACGGAAAAAAACCGGCACGTACAATGAGAGTACAGCTTCACATTAAAGCTTATTGTACGGCCACGGCAACACACGTTTAATAATTATCATTAACTAATAATAATTATCATTAATTTTTCCTAGTTCCTTGGAATGTTAATCATGCCCAATTCTTTCTGAATTCAACGTTACGAACCTTAACCTAAAAATCAATTTGGAGTTATAAGCAAATATGTTCGAAATAATCATATTAATAAGCAATTAGCTAGTAGCTTGAGCTTTTCACAAGTTTTCATGTTCGTATATACTTAAGTATAAAATCAAACCAAAAAAGTTTGTCTTGAGTAAAACAAAAATCAGAAAACCGGGAATGAAGGAAAAAAACCGATGGCAACGCTGGAAAAGTGCAGTTTAATATCAACTTGAAAGTGATTTAAATCTCGTATTCAATTTTCACAAAAAAATTTTATATATTAGAACTAGGGGTTTCTCCCGGGATTTCCCGCTTTCCTGGGAAATTTATCCGGTAATTCCCGGGATGAAAAATTTATTTATATACACAGAAAAGTACTGAAAAGTACACAAAAATTCATATTTTTCTTTAAATTCTTGTCGCTCGTCATGAAATAATATCTATGTAATTGGAAAGAAACCAACGAAGGATCATAGTATTTTTTTAGTAAATTTAACTGTAATGTGTTTTAATATGCACCAAAATGCACGGTAATTCGATATGCAGAAAATCTTTATGCACGCCTTTTTGATGCATTTAGTGACGAAGAAAATGGGGAAATAGATATTACTTCAGATGACAGTGATGTTTTGAAAGACAAGACTTTCGAGGAAACTTTAAATGCTACTATTAACAAAACAACTGGAATGCTTTGAAGCAGCGGAAATAGGACCAAAAATATTGATAGTTTATATAACTGCCCCTTAACTATCCGAACAACTTTTGTCGGGGGCGAAATGTTTTTCTCAACAACTGAAATTGTGTTACTTAATGCCGTTTCAGACTATAATACAAGTATTAAAAGTATTAATAGAAGAAAATGGCTCCCTGATGTAATTATTATTTGAAAATTTTTAAAAAACACTAACAATTTATCATGTCAGAGTTTCATTTTCCTCAAAAGTAATAATACTTGCATTATAGTTTGAAACAGCTTTTAATAAGAAATCGATTGTGAGATGAAACAATTAATACGTTGACTATTTTAAAAAGGCATCTGCAACAAAGAATATAAAAGTACAACTTTTCTAAGGCCACATAATTTTCATTGCATATCGACAAGTAAAGGACTGAGTTTACTGTTCTAATACTACTCTTTGTCAGCAACATTAATCCTAGACAACCTTTTAATCGCTCTTTGGATCACTTCCGCCCTCTGACAAGCACGTGTTGAAATCATAGATGAATGATCAGAAATAAAAATAGTTACTTTGATTTCAGTCCATCAGTCATTTTACTAATGATTTGTATGCTCTTCTTTTGTTCGGTCTAAAAATAGTTTGAAATATAATTTACTTTGAATCTATTTGCTTTTCTGATTTGTTAAGTTTTTTGCTATTTTATCTCATTTCTTTATACACTGTTTGTTTATGAAATTGTTTAAATAAAGCTCAATTTGAAATAAAGAATGATTGATACATTCAATTTGCTCATATAAAAATCAATGGATTCCGGAAATTAACATTATTTTTAAATATTTTAGTATGTTCTTTAATTCACGGGAATTACTTTTTTATTTCCCGCTCTCTCGGGAAACAAAAAAGTCCGGTAATAAGAAAATCCTAATTAGAACTCAAATCATATTCAAGAGAGCAACCTGACAAATAGTGATAAGAAAAATACACGTGAGCACTGACGATGGAAGTGTAGCGGCTTTCGAAAGTGGCTCTGTTCTTCTGTGTACGTTGAAAAATTAAGTTGATGTTAATTCTCCCTGGTTCCTTGGAATGTTAATCATGCCCAATTCTTGCAATTTGGATTTATCATTCATTTTATATATATAATATTTTTAGTGGAGACAAAAAGGCACACATATAAATCTCCTTAAAATTTTATAACACTATGTAAAACTTTAATTCAATTAAACAAACTTAAAATTAAAATAATTAAATATAACTTTAATATCTTAAAGTTTGATTGCAATCTAGTTTTCTTACTTGGTTTTATTTGATTAATCACACTTTTAAGAAAATGTAAATATAATAAATTATTTTCTATTCAATTTAAATGATTTCTAGCAGTATTTGTGTCCTGAAATATTTATTTATTTTCAAGTGAGAATAAAATATAATATTAATAGTATAACATTCTGGTTCAAATTTAAACACATTTCACTTATAATTATATACAAGATGTCTAAAATAAATATCGATAAATGCATGCGGTCAATTTATTAAGTAATAGATATACTTAAATTTACTTTAAAACTGTGCAAACCAATAATATATTTATACTTTGGGGCGAAAGATATTTGTCAAAAACATTAATGTTCTTTTTCAACCACATAATTCATGAAGATGTTTTAGATATTTTGTTATGGCCAAATTTTGTTCATTTGCAATTAAAACAATTTTGAACTTTGTGAGCAACAGTATTTTATGTCAATGCGTTAATAAAAAAATTTGTTCATTTTATGGTATATCGTTCACTAATATTGTTATCTTTCCTCCACGGTGATAATAATTTTTTTTTTGCAATATCACTTCAATATAAAATAATACCAACAAAAACATAAATGTCCTATGGATCGTTAATAGTACTGATATCAAAAAGAGGACCTCATTACTGTTGTGAGTAAAAGAGTCTTTATTTTTACAAAATCAGTTAATTAGTCTCATACCCATCACTAAAGAACCTTTGACTTAATATTATCTAGGAGAAGATATCCAATTATAAATTGTATGGTGCCAAATTTTCTTTTGTCGCCATGAAGGTTCCAAAACATTTCAACGCAACCTGCTAACTTACCTAACATTATTTCCAGTAGTTCTTATTTAGCAACCACTACGGATTTAAAATAAATTCTAAAAGCCTCCGATACAGCAGTGCATGTGGAAATGTAACTTCCAAGCCCCGGAACTAAAGCTACTTAATAAGTCACTGTTCAAGTCACCAGCCACTTTGAATATACTATATAGCAGACGGATACAGCTAGGCACTTTAAATTTTTTTGGAAAATTTTAGTTCATTTTACGTAATAATTAAAATAATGAATCTTCAAATATATGAATCTATATAAATAAAAGAGTAACGGTATTGATTGACTGACTGACTGATTCATCATCGCCCAGCCCAAACCACTAAAGCTGAAATTTCGTGTGTGGGCTCCCCTTAGGATGTATAGATCCACTAAGACGGGGTTTTGGGAAATTCAAACGCTAAGGGGGTAGAAACGGATAAGAACTACTAAATTTGGTAACCTTATATCTCCGGATCTAACTAAGGTAGACATAAAACTCCAAAAACAGCATAATAAGATCAAAAAATAAGCGGATGGGTGTTTGGTACTTTTTTAAATTTTTACACTTAGGGGCCGAAGAAGGGTAAAAATATAATTTTGGTACTTTTTTTGTTAACCGTTTATCTCCTAAGGTAATGGAGATAGAAATTAAATTTAAGACGCATTCTTCTATCCTTACGACGCCCTCAAACATGTTTTGGTACTTTTTTGTAATTCGAATATATAAAGGGTAAAAGTGTTTGCTCTTTTTGGTACTTCTTTCCATACAACTATTTTTTATGCTAATTGATATACATAGTGAATGAATATGTTTGTATAATTTCACTAATTTTTGAAAATTTAAATTCTAAAGGGATTAAAAGGGGTAAAAACGGGTAAACTCGGTGTTCTTATATCTCCGAATCTAAGTAAGGTAGACATAAAATTCCAAAAGCGTCATAATAAATTAGAAAAATGAGTGGATTGGTGTTTTGTACTTTTTTTGAAATCTGTACATTTAGGGGCCGAAAAAGGGTAAAATTTTAATTTTGGTACTTTTTTGTTAACCGTTTATATTTTAAAGTAAAGGTATTTTTTCGAAAACCTACTTTTTTGAAAATGTAGTCTTAAGAAACAGTACTTCTTGAAAATTTTTTTATGGAAAGGGTACTTTTTGAAATGGAACTCTTTTGAAAATGGTTACTTTTTGAAAAGTTACTTTTTGGAAAAGGTTCTCTTTAGGGCCCTGTAAACCAAAAGTGTAAATTAATTTTATTGTTTTCGATACGCTGTCCGTCAGTCCGTCTGTCTTTCTGTCTGTAACAGGCTGTTTTCTCGAGAGCCGTAAGATCTGCGGGCTAAAGATTAAAGGGTGTTCTAAAGCGAGCAACGAAATATGTTGAAATACTAATGTAATATATAGACACTTTTGTATAGACTCTCGAAATTTTCAAAGTTAGTGTTAATTGGTGTAGTCTGTAGAATATTTAACACAACAAAAATTAAAGGGTGTTTTGGAAGTTAATGTAATTTTGACTATATAGTTTAAACAGTTTGCTGTATCTTGGAAACCGTAAGAGGCAAACTCTTGAAATTTTAAAAAACTCTAAGACTAAAAAATTCCAGAACTAAAAAAGTCAAAACGAAAAATCGGCAAAATGGAAAAATCGCTAAAACGCAAAAATTCGCCAAAACTAAAAAGATCGCCAAAAAAACTAACCAATTTTATGGTTATTTTTAAATGAGTTAATTAATTTTTCTACATCGGCACAACAATGGGTGGCGAAGCACGCCGGGTATAGCTAGTAATATATAAAAATGAGCTTTAAGCAATAATTTAATATTATATAATAATTGTGTTTAATGTTACCCAGAAACACTTGTGTTTTGCTTTTGATTTTAATATAATTATGAAATTGTGAACAAAGCCCGAAACATATTTCTTGTTTAGATATTTATGCATGTAGTTCATGCAACATATAAAGTTGTGATTAGACTGGGCAAATTTTTGACACATAAATCATAGCCTCTACATATAAAAGTTTATCTTTTTACTTTAGGGCAAATATTCATTAAGTGTATATTTCAAATAGAGTATTTCACTATACTTTAAGATCAAATAATAATTTTTAAAAAATAGTATACAATTGATTACGTTATCAAGTGTTTGTACAGTCTGGCCAAACATTCCAATGGAAAAAAAATAATACTTCATTTTAATGCTATTATTTGTGTGCAATTTCACAAAAACTCAACTCAAACATGTAATTAAATTAAATAATTTATTTAAAATTCCCTTAAGGTTTAATATTTATAATGAAATCAAATTCATTATATAATTTTTCAATTTTGGTCACAAATGCACACAAAGACTCATTTTAAGAAATTATATTTTATACTTATATAAATATGTACATTTAATGTAATAGGGTTATAACTTTTTTTGGGCAAAATTGCTTCATCGCAGTACGCTTGGGCAATGTTGTACTGATAATAAAAATCGTTTTTTATGTAATTTTCGTAAAAAAAAAGTTCCCACACCGAATGCCATATCTAAAACTGTACAAAGAATTTGTTTCTTATAGTTTACATATATGTTATATATATGCTATATCATATCATCACTAAATAAAAAATCCAACACAATAAATTTTGTGTCTAGTTATTTTACTATTTATAAACTTACTCGTTTTGAAATTTAAGAATTAAGTTTTAAAGCTTTGAATCTGTATTTTTGATGTCTACCCAGTATATTTTATTTTCTCTTTATTTCATCATTCACGTTTTAGTTTTAATATTTTGGCAACAAATTTATGTTTATTGTGAAAGATTGTAATTTATGAGGATGAAATTCATGCCAAGAACTACATTATCCATTACGTTTAAAAATAGAAAAGTTTTGTGTATATTTTATTACAATTACATAAAACTACACACATCCATAAACACAAAATTATTCTAAAATATCTACATTAATTTTTGATACTATATGTATCATTTTTTTCGTCTAAATATTTTATATATTATTTTTTAGGCTTAAAAAATCAAATTCATTTAATATAAATATTTGCTTAGTATACTATACCATATCATATTCATGTACAGTGATACTTCGATATGACAAATTTGTAGGAGATCGAAAAATATTTCGTTACTTATTTTTTGTACATATGTACCAGTGAAACCTTTATATAACGAAATTTTTCTTTAAACTTGATCTTGCTTTATTCTGACTTTGGAATCAATACTTCTCTATATAGCGGCTTTTGCATATGCACTTGCAAACACATTTATAGTTCGTTGTTTTCATAAATGAATTTTACAATTTAGCTTTATTCTCACTTCCTTTTTTAGAGGCTTTAGAATGAGTATATCGCTATAGAGAGATTTTATAGCTCAGAATTTCTTCGTTATAGCTATAGTTAATTTTTTTATGCAAAACTTTGCAGTACGCAGGTTTTTTTCAGGGGACTCAGAACAAATTCGTTGTATGGAGTTTTCCTTTCTATCGAAGTTTCATTGAATTTTAAAGCAAAAAGTTTCGATTTTTATTAAACAATTTGGACAAATTAGCACAGAGAAGATTAAATAAATAAGAAATACAAAATTTGTTATTTAAATGTATTAGAATTATTTTTTTTTTACTTTGTTGATACCTACAACGCACTGTTCTGCTCTTGTTGTTTTTTTTTTCGTTGATGCTTATTTTTATTGTTCATGTTGAGTAAATGCAAGTAGCCGAGAAACGTCGCGACTCGTTGTAGTACATGCTTCGTTGGATTAATGAAACAAGTTTCGTTAAATTTATTTTAATGAAAATTTCATTAAATACATGACACACTTTCAATGCTCTAATGTAGTAATTTTACTAAGCTAAGAAACATATTTCATTATATTAATGAAATTATTTCATCGTTTTAATGCAATCGTTTTATAATTTTATTGAAATTTTTTCATTATTTTAATGATATTCTGTCATTATTTTAATGATATTTTATTATTATTTTAATGAAATTGTTTCATTGATTTAATGAGATTACTACATTACTTAATAGTCTCTTTTACTTTTTTTCATGGTTAAAATATTTACGATAGACACCAATGCACATCAGAAAAATTTGTAATGTTGATAACCGCGCACAGTGTCGAACACAAAGACTTCCTTCTCATATTATTTTCTTTATAGGCAACGTCTTAACTACTTCAGCCAATAGCACTGTCAAAACAATGTATCTATGGGTGTATAATAATAAGAAGAAGTACAATAACAACAAAATAAAATTATTTTGGTTGTTCGCTTTTGGTTGCCAACTGTTAAAATATTTCATAAATTCAATGAAACTTTTCATCAAAACAATAATATACATTTCATTAATATTATGACTTTCAAGGACATAAAATTTAAAATTTGTTTTAATTTTTTAAACGAACACCCTTTTTCGGCTTTTCTGCAGAAACATCCAGGGTCGTGGCAGGAATCGAAACTGTGACCCCCAGCTAATAGTCTAGCACACTATCCACTACACTACGGGGGTACCCATAGTATATATTATAAGAATATTAAGTATGAATTAAAATATTTTGTCCAAACTTAAAGGGATTTCCATAAAATGACAAAATGTTAATGCCATAAGTCCAACAAAATTTTGTAACGAAACTATGAAAATCAATGAAGCAATTCCTATGAAATTTGTTCACAATATTCGTGCAATTGCATTAGAATCGTATAATATTTCATTAGATTTGTGAGAAAAATCTAACGAAATAGGTTCATTTATTTATGAAGGGAAATTCGTTCAGTGTAGCCAAACAAATTTATACACATACATATACATATAAGCATTCCGCGCCTTTGGTAAAATAGAGTCACAACTGAAAAAAACGTGATTTTTATGCCAATAATGCAGAATTAGTAGTCATATCGTTCTTCATATTGTCTAAAAACTTCACCCAAAATGTCTTGTATACTAAACTCTTGAGAGGATAATAAAATGTTCTTTTACTGTCAAGTCGTTAGTAATATCAAAACTTTAAAAAAGTTTTCTGGAATGCCAAAAAAAACGCCAAATTATTAAGAGTATTTACTAAATAATCGTAGCTTACTTTATTTCGTGGCTAGTAACGCTTTCTGCCTAATTCTAAAGTAATTTCTTCAAACGAAAAGTTATAAAAATAAGATACGTGCTGTCAACGTATGACCATCGATATATATATTTAAAACTATTTTTCAATATTAATATTAAAAATTTTACAAGTTTTACTGAAAAATTGTGGCATAAGATAACTTAAAATTTATTTCACAATGATTTTCCTTCAAGACATCCATAATATTTATATGTTATTTTGGCATTACACCTAGCACGACGAAATTGCGTGTTTGGAATATGAATTTAACATAAAAAACTTAATAAATACACAAAGTATTTTCAAAATAACTTCTGCATAATAGCCGCAACATTTTGTGGTACATCCACTTGAGAATAATTGTAGAAAACAAAAAATGCAAATTAAGACATTTAATAGAGGTTTCTTTGAGAATTCATTAAGTCTCCTTAATTGTCTTGTTAGTGCTTAACCAAAGCGAAATTTGTAAGGCAGAAATTCTAAACATAACTTTTACCTTTAAGGGAATAAAATCACAAAATTTATACACGTTTCTTATCAATAGAATTTTTAAAATATCTTAGTAAAACCACCAGAATGTAAACTTAGGATTATATATCGCCACTGAAAATGCAAAAAGCCCTATATAACATTTTAAGAGTTTTACAGGAGAAACATAAAACTTGTTTAAATCAAAATATAAGAAAATTAGTACAAAATTTTACAATATAAATAAAAACTTTTGTATTGTAAAATTTTGCATTAAATGTCAATATATTTTTTATATAAACAAGCTTTATGCTTCTGTTGTAAAACGTTTAAAATGTTAGATAGGGCTTTTGCATTTTCTATGACGATATAAAACATGGCTAACAGAAACAACATAATTAAGATCACTCAAGCACACAAAAAGCCAAACCTTAATATCTGTGTCGTTTTAGCATAACATCTTAAGTCCAAAAATCGTGTTTGGAAATATTAACGCAACATCTACTGTGTTGGTACTCTAGAAAGAATCGGTCACGATTAATATTCCAAGGAATAAGGGAAAAATTAACATCAACTTAATTTTTTAACATACACAGCAGAGCATAGCAGCACTACTTTCGGAAGCCGCTAACTTTCATCATCACTGCTCATGTGTATTTAGCTTGTGCTGACTTTAGACGACATGTTTTGTACATATGGATTGTCAGGTATGTGAGACATATGTAACTTCGTATGTTTGTCAATTTACAGATGGTTTATAATATTTGCTTTCACACAACAAGTGCAATTGCATCCGACATAACCTCTAAGTGTTCACAACAGCTGAGTTTTTGCACAATTTTCATAAATATATAAAGCACACTATGTTTTTTAATGTTTTTTTCAGCCAAACCACACTTTTGTTAATTCAATACAGCTGATGTCATATGCCTTGAAAATAGAACACGCTCTAATTGAAAAATTTTCATATGACTTTGCCTCTGTAAATGTCATCTGACAATGTTTCATATGTTTCACACGGCCTGTACAACTTTTACAGTGGGTAATTTGACAAGTCAGATGTAAAATACATGTCGTCTAAAGTCAGCATTATCACGACTCGTGACTGTGTTGAACGTGATTTCAATTATTATATATAAAAATTTTCCGTGAAAATTGAATACGAGAATTAAACCACTCAAGTTGGCGTTAAATTCACCCATTTATTGGCAATTCGCAGAAATGCTATTGGTTAATTTTTCTTTACTCCCAATTCTTTGATTTGTTGTTTTACTGATATCAAATATTTTTTAGTTTGATTTTATACTTAAGTATATAAGCACATGTAAATATGTGAAAATCTCAAGGCAGTAGATAATCTATTATTAATGTAATAATGTAGCACTTATATGCTTTTGAAAAATTAAGTTGAAGTTAATTTTTCCTTTGTTCCTTAGAATATTAATAATGCCCGATTCTTTCTATATATAACGTTACGAACCTTAGCCTAATGATCAATTTGGATTCAAAAGCAAATAAGTTCGAAATAATCATTAATAACCCGTGATAAGTTTTTCGAAGCCTTAAAAGTGTATTGTGAGAAGACGAACCAGAACATGACCTCAAATCAATTTTGAATTAACTCGACTTAAGGTGGTATGATAAAATGACACAAATATAATTCAAAGTATTTAGTTTATGCAGATTAATTTCTCAGATAATTTTGTGGTCACTAATCGTAGCCACGTAGAATTTTTTTTCTCAACTTTTTCAGGAGGGAACGTAGAGGGAAAAAAATCAATCTACCAGTGATATGGTCAAGGACATCATATAAGCATGTTGATCGTCTGCCTCAAGCCGTTACCAAAGAAAAATTTAATACTTTTCTGTCTAATTTAATTAGGTGAAAGTTTTATAAAGCCTTATTACATTTTGCACTGCACACTTTGTAACAACGATAAACATTTTTAAAATTTAAAACACATTACCTAATTTTAAAATGTTTTCTATCATTTGGTAATATTATTGAAAACTTCCCAGAAAAAAAATTTTGCTAAGGTAATGAGTTAAAATGCTAATAAACATACCCTTCACTACTTCTACTTTGACATTTTAAACAATTACATTAACATTGCGATGTTATTCGAGGCAAGTACTTACCAGATGTGATTTAAAATAACAAGTTATAAATTTCAATAATTAGAACGCATTGAAGACACAAAGCATTGATCTCATGCCGTTTTCAGTTATTGGGTTTTTTTTCTGTCGAATGTTTTACTCTTACTAGGCTACTCCACAACTATCTTGTTATGGACTTAAAACCGTGAACACAATTTGCTATCCCGGTGGTTGAACTGTTTATCGTCTATATGATGTACAGATACACTACTAATCTACCAATAATAGAACAAATGATTTTTTTAATTGCTACTAAGTAATTGTTCAACTACTGTAAAGTAATTCAGACGGTATGTAGGTTGCTGCTGAAAAATATGTTGTTTGGTAATGACAACTAATTACCTAGTTTTTTCTGGGATGCTCTTTATATCGTTTCTACACTTCTGCTGCTGTTAAGTTTTTTTAGCATCCTAAAATTATAGATAAATTATATTTAAAAAAAATTTTTACGTAACGCTCAATACATTTTTATACGAATTCAATATTTTTTTCAGAACACACAATTTATTTTGCATTCAATATACTTCATATGTATAATCTTTTATGTATTTTAACATAATCTCCTTAGATATTTACTAAAAAATTAAATGTATATTACAAACATATGAATAACATCAAACCATTTTTTGGATACAAGCAATGATTGATTGATGAAACGTTTTGCGTAATATTATACTATTTAACAAAGTTCACAAAACTTTTATATATTGAAAAGTACATACATATGCTGTTAATTTAGTGTATCTTGTTAATGCAATTTTAACAATTAAACTGAGTAAAAAAGCATAACGCTCAACACACAAGACTGCATATAACAATAATTTAAAAAGTATATATGTATTTATTTATTTATTTATTTATTTATTTATTTACTTGATATTACAATTAGTTAGCACTGGGTGCCAAGGCTATCGGCTAAAAAAAATATATAATTTGTAACATTTTCAAAAATTTGATGTGTAAAATAAAAAAGAAGCAAATACAAATATTCTAAACCATTAGAAATTTAATCTCGTTTTTGGAGAAACTCGCGGGTTCTTAATGTGAACAATCAACAGCATGCCTAACGGACACGCCATTTTGCATGAAGAGTAAAAATAGTACTCTCGTTCTTGGTGTTTAACATATAATGGACAGTATTACACAAAGAAAACTTATATACATTTATTAATATGATTATTTCGAACGTATTTGCTTTGTGAATCCAAATTGATTATTAGGCTAAGGTTCGTAACGTTGATTAATATTCCAACGAACAAGGGAAAAATTAACATCAACTTAATTTTTCAACATACATTTATTTATAATCTATTAAATCATGCTGAAGCAGTTTTCATTTTAAAATTTATTTGTTTATTTAATAAAATATTTTACTATACTTTCAACGGAAAAGAAAAAAGCATTTGAAATGAGAATCGACCATATATACACGTATATCGTCGCTTTGAAAATTCTCATATATGTTTCATTTTAGGAGTAGTTATGAATGATATTCATTGGCTTAGATTCGTTAATTTTGTGTAAAAATTTGTTAGTTCAATGTACACATACGTTGTTTCAATGAAAATTGTTATTGGTATTCAATGTAAAACGATCACTTGAATTTATTTGTATTCTTTAACAATATTAATGAAACGGTTCATTGATTTAATAAACTAATAATAATACGTTAGGTCAAAACTAATGAACAATTTGTTTAAACAGTGAACTTTTTCCTTGAATTTATGTACCTTTTTGGTTCAGTGCATTAGAAATCTTGTAAGCCTTACGTTTAGGGTACAAAATGTGTTCTACACTTTTATGTAAAATACCACAAGAAATATTTTTGATAACTACTTTAACTTTAAAAACTTAGAGACTTCGTAGTATGGATAATTTTGTCCCTTTCTTAAAAAAAGCTCCCCTTCAGCTGTGATATAGAACATTAAAAATTCTGCAAAATCTTTACGGGTGGTGTTTTATATAAAAGTAATAAACTTAGCTTATAGCTTAAACGTAAGGCTTACAAAATATCCTATGCCGAGTACCTTCATTTGAAGCTTTAATTGAATTCTGATGACTAATTTGAATCTTGAGCTTGGATGTCTTTAAATACCTATATTTTTGTCGAACATTTCAGCCCGCTATATCGCCGATTGGGAGTCTTTTGCTCTTTTTTAAAATAGGGACATAAAGACCCATACAGCGAAAGATTAAAGCTTAAAATGTTAAATGAAAATATCTATCATGATATTTTATATAGATGTGCTAAACACATCTAGTACCTCAAACGTTAGGCTTAATTATGTACTAAAGAGGGGAACTTTAACTGCCACTCAAATGAATCCCAGATGTTAACTTTAAAAACTCCAATGCACGTCTATATATTTTGTTAACAAGAACACTCGTTCGAACCATGTAATCTTTTTTGTATTGTGCAGTGTTATCTGTATTCTCATTTCATTAAATTTTTCACTAGGCGTACCGACGTTGTATATAGTTCTTAATTCCCTTCACCAAATATTTAACAGCTGGAAAAGCTATCGCAGTTCCAGCTGTTAAACCAAAAAATTACATCCGGGCTGGGTAATTTCAATTTTCTTCGATACAAAATGGAACTACTTAAGTGTCTTCTATTCAAGAAATTAATTCCGAACAATATTAGCTACATAAATATGCCGGACTTTGTGCATTACCGAATTATCATTTTAATGAATAAACGAAGAATAAAGATTATGTAATGAATTTAGTTTGAATTCAAACTGTGTTTTAGTTCATTAAATATTAATATGAAGTTTTTCTTGGATTAATGGCCACGTGTTTACTATGCAAAGCTTATAAGTTGTAAGAGCTTCTCAATAAACCACACACATCGATACAGGAAACAAAAAAAAAATTCTTTAGTTATCCCTTTAGACTTTCTTTGCTACTCATTTTAATAAAAGACTTTTTATCTTCAATACAATCGCAGCATCTATTGATGCTTTTGTTAACCCTTTTTATGCAATCTCTGCACGTATTGATATAAAAACGCAAAGACCATTTAACGCCTTTTTATTTAGATTTTTTTTTTGTTTGTTTAATAGACCTGTGTTCTTAGCTTCTTTTACGAGCCTGTCAATACACACAACGACAATCTTAAAATTCATAAATTTCACGCAGAGACTTCTATTTTGTTTTCTTTTCAGTTTTGATATGGAATATTTCTTGGAAGGTTCATTTTATCAAAGAGTAAAAAAAAACTATATAGAACAGAGGAAAAACGGAAGAAAAAAATCCAGTCATCGACGTGACATCGTAAACATTAATACTCACTAGCAATCAAGACTATTGAGAAATCATCATATCTTAAGCACAGTCTTGAATACAACTGTGAATACAAACACAAATGAACGCATGCAAAAGGGACCCGGTTGGCGACCTTGTCGTAGAGGACATTTTTAACAACGACTACTTAAGGAAATTTCGCCATTTGTCATGTACGATATTTGTCGATTACAGTTTCTTTTAAGACAATCTAACAGAAAACGTACTCAAAGAATATGTAAAAGAAAAACTACTTAACTGATCATGCCCGCAAACTACTCTTGCAACGTTCAATTTAAAATTTTGCATAATTTCGTTACAACAAAAACACTACCAGCAAATGAACTTCTTGTGGACATCGTCGCTTAGTCTGTCACCAGTTTGAAGCATTTTGATTCATTCCTGCTTGCTACAATTGAACAAAATGTATTAAAACTTATTGTATTAAATACTCTCTGAGCAAAACATTCCTCAAATTATTATTGTAGAACACACGTAAAAAGAAATAAACGAAAAAATGTAGTGGGGACATTTCTGAGGATGTTGTGATTAATGAAAAGATGAGCGACAGTGTAGCTCTTGTTATCATGTATGAACTTAGCGGTCATTTGTACGAAAATATCCTTACTGATCTGTTTGAGCTGTCACCATCAGGTCATCGACGCTTTAACATTGTCATGCATCGGTCTGCAAAATGCCTGAAAGGCATGGCCAATAGGGGAATCGGTGTGTGTGTGTGTGTGTGTGTGTGTGATAGTGTGTGATAGTGTGTGGCTTGGTGTTAAACAAGAAGAAACCCCATTAAATTGACGTAACAATAATAGCGGAAATCAAAGATGTAAAATGATTTTGCTGTTCTTTTACAACTTTCAATAATTTAAATCCTGCTCTTTGCAAGTGTATAACTAAAAAAGATGTAATACAAAACTCAATTTTCATCTTTTACACATAGAAAGCAGCATGGTTCTGTTAAATATAAGTAGATACATATGTAAATATTTGCATGAGTGTTATTGTGTCAGTGTATATGCTTTTATATTAGAGTATTTGAGGTTAAAAAATAAAGAACAAGAACTATAAATAAGCATAAGAATGGAGCTTTACAAATCTTTAGTTTTGTGCTTCCTGATAATGGCTGCTGCCGTGATGTTGTTATTTGATTTTATTGCCAGTAGTGACAACGACTGTGGTAGAGTGTTAATGTAAAATGCTTATTGTTGTGTAAATGTACGACTAGTTGTTGTTTTATTTGAGTGTGGTATATGTAAATTTTACTGTTTATGTTAAGCTTTTATCAGTGTATGGCAAGTAAAAGTATTGGAATATAGCAGAAGAAAGTGTAAATGCTTATATTTTCCTTTTTCCATAAACGCAATCAAGACTCAATACGTGCAAAGAACTTGTGCTATTATTTATATTGATATAGCTGATTCAAATAGTTTATGGAGGTATTTTATCCTAAATACAAATGCAAAATATACTTGCAGGAAATCGGGTTGGCTATTTTAAATCTTTTCCGACGGGTTACAGCAATTTTGATGTCAAATTACAATTAAAAATTTTAAAAATATCTTTGCTTGCCTTTAGTTCAAACATTCACAGTTTTATTTGCCACTAGATGTATAATATCTATTGCTGTAAGAGTAAAATAGAATACCTGCTCAAACTATGTACCACAACAGTAAAAAGCCTTTAGTGTTTTGATATACAAACATCCACAATAGTATCTAATATGCAAAATTTTACATATCCACTACTGTATCGTAAGGTACCGGTATGTAAATACAGAAAATTTGTATATATTTGTTTGTTAAATTTTTCAATTGCTATAAAAAGTTACAAAGATTTCAACTTTGGATTAATAAGCTGATATATTTAAAATTTAAGGTTTTCATATTTATGTTGAAAGTATTTTACAGCTTATTTTTATTTTTTTTTATAAAACTCTTCTCACTTTTATAAAGAAAATACAAGAAATCTACTAATATTACAAATGAGAAAGTTTATCGGGCATGTTCTGTATTTCATGTGGAATTAAAATGTGCGGAATTATCAAAGCATTGTTCTTGTAAATTAATATTTATAACAACAATGCTTTGATAACTCCACATATTTTAATTCCACATGAAATACGGAACATAACAGTATATGTTAGTTAGTTTGGATGCTAGTGACAGCAGATCGATAGCATATTGCCCAAATTATTATAAATGGTACTTTCCGGGGGGTAAATACAGAAAATTTTATACTTGTCATACACTTTTTGATAAATTAAGTATACATACAGTTTAAAGCCTATATTAATATAAAGTCTACTTTTTGGGGACTAAAATAAGCAAAAGCTAGTACTTTTTGGTAGTCTTTTACTTTTAATACTCTTTTACTTTTGGTACGTCTGCTTTCTTCGATAAATATGGTATAAAGATAGTTTATTGTGAACGAAGTCCCGGGTAAAAATAATAATCTACTATTTTTTAATAAGAAATAAATTATTTGGCACCTTTAATGTCTATAGCAACTGACCTCAGTATTTAAATACTTTGAATTCCGGTAGATTTCCAAAAATTTAAAATTTGTTCATTAAGAAATATTGAAAAAAATAGCAAAAAATCGTCCAAAGATATTTGAAGGTAGTTGTGTTTCTATTTCGTACAACTTTTACTGATGCTTTGAAAATGATTATATTATACTTAAATTCTCAACGTTATATTCAGAAAAAGAAGGGAATATATTATTTCTAATTCTGGTGATGAATTTTCTACCAATTTTACAAGTCGCACTAAGAAATCTTTATATAAGCAGTCCTTAAGGAAATTTTAACCCGGTGTCATGAGGGTGGGCCATAATTACCTACATCTTAAGCTACACGGACGTGGATTTGGGTCATAATTGCACACGTGTTAAGCTCCAGGTATTTTATTATATACATATCGTCAGCTTATTATTGGTCTGATGCACCTTCCATTTTTAAAAATATTGGGTTAGGCATGGGGTGTATATATGTTGAATAAGCCCCTTCAGAATCCAAAACCTGCTTCACGAAATTTGTTATGGTTTCTGAGATATCAAGCAATCATTCTGCTCGATATCAACAATTTTAATATATATTTTCTAAAAAAAAAATTTACATATCAAAAAATAATAAAAATCAGAAGCTAAATAAAATACCAAGCTTTATCAGTATTTACTTTTTATTCCATATAAGTATGTTTTCTAATAACATATGTGACCTTTTCCGAGAAAAGCGACTTAGTGTGTCAAAAAACGGGTTTGGATTTAAGAGTGGACTCTGGTACCTAAAAGGGTGTATGAAACTTTAAATTCGTTTTTCTCAAAACTTAATTTTCACACACTAGGTCCCTTTTCTCGGAAAGAAAGAAGAAATTTTCATCTCCACAACAAAAAACTCATTACATGGCAATAAGTAAACACATGCAGCACAAAAAGATATTTCTGTGGTTTTCTTGAAAAAGCGCGTATATCTAATAACCGATTTATTTAGGAGAGCCGAAGTACTTTATTTTTAATACTACAGAGTCTGTGTGATTTTAATCAAATTTTTTGTTTGTATAGAAGTTTGTGTAAAATGTTCAGGCAAAAACTCACTAAGGGTAAGATCCTAGAGAATAATTAAAAGGATACTAATAGGATACTAATAGTGTGTGCAGAAAAAAAACTTATGTTTGAAATGTGTTCAAAATTAACAACGCATGGGGCTATGTGTTTTTTTTTTTCAACGGCAGTAAATTTCCAGCACGCATTTTCAGCATTGTAAATCGCTTTGGTTCATTAGAGCTGAAAAATAATTGAATGAATTAAAAAGTTAGGTTGTGTTTAGAAGAAAAAAAAATCGCAATGGGTCCTTGATATTAGCGAAATTTTTGGTCCATGTTATAAAGCATATAAAATAATGTAATTTGTCATCAATAACTCAAAATCTACAAAAATGAACATCCGCGCTTATTTAACCACAAACTTATGAGAACACAACTGCGTATGTGGCACAAAACAAAATTTTTCATCTATCTATCTTCTATTTATTATTTATTATATAAATAAAAGAGTAACGTTATTGAGTGACTGACTGACTGACTGATTCATCATCGCCCAGCCCAAACCACTAAAGCTAGAAAGTTGAACCGTTAACCGTTTATCTCCTAAAGTAATGAAGATAGAAATAAAATTTAAAATGCATTCTTCTATTCTCACGAAGCCCTCAAACATGTTTTGGTACTTTTTTGTAATTCGAATATATAAAGGGTAAAATTGGTTGCTATTTTTGATACTTTTTTCCATACAACTATTTTTCTTTTGCAAATTGATATAAATAGTGAATGAATATGTTTGTATTTTTTCACTAAGAAAGGATTTTTGAAAATTTTAATACTAAGGGGATTAAAAGGGGTAAAAACGGGTAAAATTGGTAACCTTATATCTTCGAATCTAAGTAAGGTAGACATAAAACTCTAAAAGCATCATAATAAGATAGAAAAATGAGCGGACAGGTGTATGAAACTTTTTAAAATCTGTACATTTAGGGGCCATAAAAGGGTGAAAATATAATTTAGGTACTTTTTATGTTAACAGTTTATCTCCTAAAGTAATAAAGTTAGAAACTAAACTTGAAATTCATTCTTCTCTCCCTAAAAAGCCCTCAAAAACAGTTTTGTATATCTTCAAATTTGAATATATATTGGGTAAAATTGTTAGCCTTTTTTGCTACTTTTTTCCATACAACTATTTTTTATGCACATTGATACATATACTGAATGCATATGTTTGTATATATTCTATAATAACGAATTTTTTAAAACTTAAATTCTAAAGGGATTAAAAGGGGTAAGAATGGGTAAACTCGGTGTTCTTATATCTCCGAATCTAAGTAAGGTAGAACTAAAATTCGAAAAGCGTCATAATAAGACAGAAAAATAAGTGGATAGTTGTTTTGTATTTTTTATTTTTAATTTGTACATTTAGGGGCCGAATAAGGGTAAAAATATCATTTTGGTACTTTTTTTGTTAACCGTTTATATTTTAAAGTAAAGGTACTTTTTCGAAAACCTACTGTTTTGAAAATGTAATTTTAAGAAATTATACTTTTTGAAAAATATTTTTTGGAAAGGGCACTTTTTGAAAATGGTACTCTTTTGAAAATGGTTACTTTTTGAAAAGTACTTTTTTGGAAAAGGTTCCTTTTAGGGCTCTGTACACAAAAAACAATAAATTAATCTTATTGTTTTCGATACGCTGTGCGTCAGTCCGTCTATCTTTCTGTCTGTCACAGGCTGTTTTCTTAAAGGGTGTTCTAAAGCGAGCAACGAAACATGTTGAAATACTAATGTAATATACAGACACTTTTCTATAGACTCTCGAAATGTTCAAAGTTAGTGTTAATTGGTGTATTCTGTATAATATTTAGCACAACAAAAATTAAAGGGTGTTCTGAAAGTTAATGTAATTTTAACTATATAGTTTAAACAGTTTGCTGTATCTTGGAAACCATAAGAGGCAAACACTTAAAATTTAAAAAAACTCTAAAACTAAAAAATTCCAGAATTCAAAAAGTCAAAACGAAAAATTGCCAAAATGAAAAAATCGCTAAAACTCAAAAAATTCGCCAAAACTAAAAAGATCGCCAAGAAACTAACCAATTTTATGGCTATTTTTAAATGAGTTAATTAATTTTGCTATATCTGCACAACAATGGGGTAGCGCAGCACGCCGACTACAGCTAGTAATAAATAAAATTTAAAACTAATACATAAATAATTTTTTCATTCGTACATTTTTCTTGCTTTAATAAATTATTTATTTTTAATTTTACTGGACGTATGAGTAATTTGAATTGCGTTCGAAACATATTCATCATACGGCATGTTGCAATGCAACAGCATGCTTAACAACATGAATATAGAAAACATATAAAAAATCGAACAAAATCGAAAGAATAATGAAATAATTAATTTAAATTACAGCAACAACACATTTTCACTCAAAATATTACAACAATATAAAAAATACAATTTTGAAACTGTTTCTATATCCCTCTCTTCTCATATTGATGTGCTGGCAAAACAAAAATACTAGTTCAGTCATAAATCAAAATACTCTAGTTATTTTAGTTTTATTTTTCATTCAAACAAAAGAAACAGAAATTATATAGACTGCAAAAGTTTATAGACTATCCTTTGAACTAAAATGGCTGATGGGAAAATGTGTTTCCAAAAACAAAAGCTAAAACAAAATATACACAGTACATATACACGTACGAAGCAAATGAATATAAAACATTTATTGGTTTAGTTTTTTGACAAATATTTCTCATTTCTTTGCATATAGATATAGAAGTGTTTGTTAATTATGTTGTTTTTCAAATAACGGCAAACATACCCTTCCAAACTTAAGCTGTTTTGTTTCTAAAACAAAAATTCTTGACATTTATATTTACTCAGACCAAATTATATTTTTATTGCAAAATAAAAAAAATACTTTTAGCTTTACCGTAAATTATTCACACATCTGTACATACTCTTGTTGGTTTTCTTTAAAATTTTATTGCTCACCGAATTGGGTTGATTTTTTTCTAACACTTTTTCCCCTTTTTAGAGAATTTTTGGCATAATAAATTTTTTGGCTTAATCTCGTTGCCAAATCTGTCAACATTTATCAATGTAAAACTGAAATTAAGCGCTGATATTATTTTCAATAGACTTTTTCAAATTTGTAAAATATTGCAGTTCTTAGAAAACTGTAAATTGAAACAAGGAAAAAACACATAACGTAAAGATATGATGTGATTGTAGGAAAATCAAGATAAAGCAACAATAATTTTGCTAATTTTTATCACTTCCTAAGTGAAGTCCTTTGTACACACCTTTCATCCGTTACCTAAATTGAAATAGATGCTGTTCACATGTTACAATTAGAATTTGGCAAATGCTATTTTAAAACCTATTTATTTATTTCGTTTATTTAAAATGAAAAATTGGTATTCGTAACCGCTAAAGTAACGTTTTTTGTATAAGACCAGCACTCAGGGGCTTATCCCTATCCCTACTCATGCAACGCATTGTGCCGGAATTAGGAAAATTGGTTATGGGAAGGACGATATAGGGAGTAGTGTATATGGACATTTGATTTGAACCTTCCAATACTGAAAGTGGCAGGAAAGACCTCTGCAGGAAGCTTTTTCTACATACAAACTGTTCGGCCAAAGAACTCTCTCTCTCTCTAATGCTTAGCGCGATTCATTGGTGCATCAACCACAAAGCGATATGCCCTTAGCGAAGAACGTTTTGTTCGCAGCCAAGAACGGTTTTCGGGAACAAAGTTCCCTGATTTCATCATAGCACGTTCCATTATAGTAACGATGAAACAACGAAATACGCCACACATTGCGTTGATACTCCAGCGAGTCAATAGAGTTGGCTCCCCTACTCTCGCCGATGACCTTCTTCGCCATCTCCTGTACGCGGTCGAGTAAGTTAAAAACAGACTTTGAAGCACCGGCCCATACATGAGAGTTATATTCCATGTTCGGACGGATATACGTGGTATAAATATTAAGGAGATCAGATGGATTGAAGTATATTTTACACCATCTAAAAACCCGAGGCACTTGAATGCTTCTTTTGAGACTTTTAAAATTGTGATTAGTCCAACTGGAAATGTCCATTTTTAGGGTTCCGATACACCAAAAGTGTAAAGGACCCCTATTGTTTTCGCTACGCTGTCCGTCCGTCTGTCCGTCTGTCTGTCACAGGCTGTTTCCTCGGGAACCGTAAGAGCTACGGACCTGAAATTTTCACAGAATATGCAGAGCTTTTGCCGCTACAACAACAAATATATGACAGTTAAAAATTAAAGGGTGTTCTAAAGCGAGCAACGAAAAATATTGAAATACTAATGTAATGTTTTCTCGCGAACCGTAAGAGCTGCGGTCCTGAAATTTTCACAGAATATGTAAAACTTTGACCGCTACAACAAAAAATATCTGACAGTGTAAAATTAAACGGTGTTCTAAAGCGAGCAACGCAACATGTTGAGATACTAATGTAATATACAGACACTTATATAGAGAAACTTAAAATTTTCAAAGTAAGTGCTAATTGGTGTAGCCTGTAGAATAGACTACACGAATTAACACCGATATTTAAAACAATAAAAATTAAAGGGTATTCTATTAGTTATTGTAATTTTGACTATGTAATTGAGACAATATGCTGTATCTTGCAAACCGTAAGATGTAAAACCTTGAAATTTTAAAACACGGTAAAACTAAAAAAATCCAAAATTAAAAAAATTTCAAAACGAAAAAAACGCCAAAATGAAAAAATCTCTTAAAGGAAAAAATCGCCAAAACTAAAAAATCGCTAAAACGCAATATATCACCAAAATTAAAAAGACCGCCAAAAAAAACTAAAAAACGTCAAAAATCGAAAAAAGTCTTCAAACGAAAAATCGCTAAAACTAAATATATCATCAAAAATTAAAAAAATCGCCAAAATATGAAAAAAATCACTACAACGGAAAAAAACGCAAAAACCAAAAAAAAAAAAGCGCCAAAACTAAAAAAACACCAAAACCAAAAAAATCGCCCAAACGAAAAAAGTGTCAAAACAAAAAAAATCGCCAAAACTAAAAAATCGCTAAAACGCAATATATCACCAAAATTAAAAAGACCGCCAAAAAAAACTAAAAAACGTCAAAAATCGAAAAAAGTCTTCAAACGAAAAATCGCTAAAACTAAATATATCATCAAAAATTAAAAAAATCGCCAAAATATGAAAAAAATCACTACAACGGAAAAAAACGCAAAAACCAAAAAAAAAAGCGCCAAAACTAAAAAAACACCAAAACCAAAAAAATCGCCCAAACGAAAAAAGTGTCAAAACAAAAAAAATCGCTAAAACTAAAAAACCACAAAAAACCAAAAAAATCCCCAAAAACTAAAAAAGCGCCTGAAACTGAAAAAATCGCCACAACTAAAATAAATCGCTAAAACTAAAAATATCGTCAGAAAGTGAAAACATTAAATAAATGCCATAACCAAAAAATCACCAAAACTAAACAAATCGGCAAAAAGCAAAAAAAATTTCAAAAAACGAAAAATCGCCAGAATAAATTTTTTTAAAATCACGAAAAGCCCCAAAACAAAACAAAAAACCCAAAAAAACAACGAAAAATACTTAAAAAAATTGATTTAAACAAGAACGCACAACGAAAAAACTGCCAAAATGACAAACGGGGCAAAAACAAAAAGGGATATACATATGTGTATTTGTACGGAACCCTTCGTGTGCGAGCCAAAGTCGCACTTTACTTAAATTATTTGAACTACGGAGCATGGAATGTTATGTGGTTTCAGCCAAATAGTATTTAAAATATTTAATGTAAATATATAAAACAATTAAGCTATGAATTTTAGTCGAGCAATATGGTTTTATCAAAAGTTATTTTATTAGTTTGGCTTACGTTTGTTCAATTTAATATATCTAATAAATTAGTTTTATTTTATAAAGAAATTCTAAAGCATGTAATAATTGCAAAGACAAAAACAAATTTGGCTTAACGGAAGATTGAACTTACATGCTTCGAGATCACCCGATCAACCTAACAGAGCTCTTTACCGCTTAGACCTCACGACCACGGCAGCTACAACCAATTAGATGAATATCCTGAGGAGAAAAGATCCTGCAAGATGGCCTTCTCAACTGGAACTAGTTGAAGTTAAAGTATTCGGAACTGCCGACCAATATAGTTTTTGCAGCAGCAACATAATTCACCATTTTGTACATATTTTAAATAGTTTAAATTAATATAAAAATAATGTACAAACTTAGCTAATGTAGAGATGCGTCAGCATTGCCTTTTGTTTAAAATTATTTTAAACTCATATTTGTTTGAAAATAAAATTTATAAAAATGAATCTCTTTCTAATTTTATTGCCTAATGAATTGGATTTGATTGTTCGTTTGCGCCATTATATTTAATAATAAAATTGCACACAAATCACGATTTTATAAAATTTGTCAAAATTTTACAAAAATTTACATTTTGTTTATTTGTATTATGTATGGTAGTGTTTTTTTTCAAATAATGGCAACAACTGCGAAGAATATTTAATATTACAAATATATATTTTTCCTTTAAAATTGCAATCAACGAACGATATTAATTTTATAAGCCGCATTGCTCGTATTTTATAAAACAGTTGGTAGCAAACTTTATCTGCACTGAAAGAAATTTTATTCAAATTTTTTTATCATGTGCTTTTTTCACATATGTAAATGTTCAATTGCAAAACCAAAATGAATTTATCCTTATATCTTAAATTAACGAAAAATATTTAATATTATAATTATGATTGTTATAATTATTAAAATTGTTTAAGTCTAGTGAGTTATTGAAATATTTTACAGTTATATAAGATATACGGAGGCAATTACTTAATAATGTATATTGTTTATTATAAGAATCTAGTATTAGAATATATAAAGTTTTAGTATTCCTTATGGAACATAAGCGACAAATTGTTTATAGCACATCAAGAACGCTATTTGTCTAAGTGTTGCTCTAGTACATTTTTTCAGATTATTTGTGTTTGACAGATGAAATATTACCTTGTTAGTATAAAATGCACAGTTTGCACCATATAACTAATGTTACCACAAGTATTTCTTTATTTAGTACTTCCTAGTAGATTTCTTTGCGAGAGCTTATTAGCATTTTTTTACATTATATAACAGCTACAACAAATAAGTAAAAGCCAAGACAATGTCCTTAATACTGTTCTATTTTATGACGTTGCTTCTTTTATATATAATTTAAAGTTAAACCATAAATATTAAGTATAATTTCTAGCAAAAAAAAAATACATAAATTTTTATTGTAAGCAAAATTTATATAACTCATGCAGCACTAGTTCGTGTATTACTTTTAAAGAACTAATGACCCAAACCATATATAATACTTCAAAAATTTGCAAATAAAGAGAACACAAATCGCCCTTATTCTTTATTGAAATAAATATACTCCTTATTCAAAGAACATGAATTTAAAATTGATTTATTATTCTTATACTGTGTGACCAGGTAGACTAAATGACGTTCTACTATGATATCAACATTAGTGCTGTAGGAGTTATTACCACCGAAGAGTATGGGCGTTTCTTGTAGGCAATCCAATTTTTTTTCTTACACATTCAAACGCAAAATAAAGTAACAATAGTTTCAAAAGTCCAGCAAGTACAGGGTGTCTTCAACTCAGTGCGAAATTCTTGATTCAAAAACGAACTTGTCAAGTACTAAATGTTTAATTAGAATATCATTACACTATAAGTAAAACTTCAACTTTTGAAATGACACACAAAAACGTGGAGACAGGTAAATTTAATTTTGGTTCTACTTATCTAGTGGCATACTTCGTTTTGAACGATCAGATCCAAATAAGGAGATATTGCATTTTTAAACTACTATTGTCTCTGCAGCAATTTTTAATTATATATTCTTAACCCATTTTGTACCGCCTCAAAATGGTTCCTACTGGGAAATCTGCATATTTGAAACTTGCGATCCGATTACAAAAGGATGTATGCAAAATTCAAGAGGACAGCCTAAGCTTTAAGAATGTGAAACATATACCACCCCGTTGAAACATACGGTGAACTACAGGTTGTCAGAGTTGACTACCACGACCATGAAAAAACTTGTTGTCTTCATAACTTTTACAAATTATATCCTATTTTAATTAGCTTGAACTTGCTCTAAAGCTGATAAATGGACAAAAAATAACTTATTTTCTCACTGAGATATATTTTATATTTTTAGAGCTATTCGACTTTAAATTTTAAAAATTTTGGGTTTTTCAAAATTTTTAACAAAATCCTTGATAAAATATGAATAAAAAGTTTTAAAGTTGTCTCAATTCATGAAGCCGCCAAAAAAATCAAAGTCAATGCTTTGAAATGAGGGTGAAAAATTGCTACATTTTAGAAAAATAGAGGTTAATTGTTAGAGGTTTTTGTCAAAAATTTTCAAAACTAAAATTTTTTTTTTTTTAATTTATGATCGCTCTATTTCCCTAAATTAATATTTTATATATTCAGTAAAGTATTAATAGTTTTTTTAAAAATACATTTAAATTGATTGCCAGCTAGTTCCTATGCGCATTTCACTGGGGCTAAATGCAGGTCATCAGAGAACCTTTACCCAAAAATATCGTAGAAAAACTAAAGCTATACCAGCAAACTTTTATTGAAATAAATAAGAAGCTTAAATAAAACTAAAGTTTTATCATGAAGTCAGCAACCAAGAATGACCTTTTTTATATTTTAATAGAATAGAATTCAAAAACTACGGCAGTTAAAATTTTATATTGATTAAAGTATGCACGCTACTCCAGCATATTACGAATATAATGAATTTGTCTATGAAATTCTTAATTAGTCGCTTTAGAAAAACTGCCAATCGAGTATTTCAAAGTTCTTTACAAATTATATTATATATACATTAAATATAATTAATCAGGCTTTTATTTGTTACCCACCTTCTCAGAAATGTGTCCAGGAGATCAGATTTTCTGAATATAGATAAATTAGCGTTCCACTTTCAAATGCCACTTTAAATTAGTTGTTTAATATTTGCTATAAAATTGTAAAAATATGCAATAAAATTGTAATAATTCCAAAAATATGCATTTATTGCTAAAATATGCAAAAATATGCGCTTATCACCATAATATAAAAATATATGCAACTACAAATCGATGTCAAACTACTTCAATTTGATGCTTCGAATAGATAATTAGTCAAAACCTGTTGATCTGTCACCACAAAAAACATGTATTTCCATAAAAGTCCGAGCTCTCGTAATAATTGATTTTCAATAGTAAATAAAATGCCCACAATACAGATAACTCAGGTGAAAGTTGGTAATATTCAGTCATGTCACAGAATACCATTCCGATCGGAAGTGGTTTCAATTCCGTGAGTCGCTTCTTCAGAAAACGAAAAACGAAAATTTTCTTCGTAATCAAACCACTTTTAAATTTCAAAGTGGAATTGAAAACTCTTTTCTACTGACTTACTACTGACTACTAAAAAACGTGCATACTTTTAGGAGCGTCAAAAAAATATATGGTATTGAGCTTTCAATGTTAATAAAAAGCTCAATGTGAGCTTTGCATCTAAAAACAAGAGTAAACAAACGCCTCAAGATATAAAAACTTTATCATTATAAAAACGAAATACAAAATAAACGGAATCAAAAGCACCAAAAATTTACTTTTTCGGAATGACAACTAAAAAGCAATCCGCACGGAATCTGTGACACGGCTGATTGTATAATTTTCAAATGAATTGATTTAAAAAATTGCGACGTATGAGCAACAAAATAATATACTAGCATATTACGTATACTCTACTACCCAAAATTTTTGGCTATTCCTGTTTTCTTTACATATTTTTATTATTAAACATTCATAAATAAATTCCTGTTAATTTATTTGTTTATTTTTATTAAAATTCAAATTTATTTTACTGTTTATTTGTAATATTATTAGGTGTTTTTACTTATTTCTTAATACTACGGAAAGGAATTTCATATTTTGTAGGTATGTACTTCGTTAAAACCAGGTGCAATTTTAGCATGGCCATTCTTAGGTAAATATCATCACTGAAGCTCTGTCTTAGGTAACTGTATTTAGTTGAACTGGTGATTAACGCTGTAAAGATGCATTACAAATATAACATAAATAATAGCTTTTTACAGTTTTTAAAAATACTACAAAAAAACATAGGCTCTTTTGGTGTTATTAACAACATATTACGTAAGGCTTTTTACAAAATTATCAGTAGAAAGTATATAATCCGTAGCCAATGTTACATGTACGTCTGAACAATATAAATAAACATTTTTACTCACTAGTGACGCTTGTGTAAAAGTCCAAGAATATCATTTTTAATCGTAACTGAAAAAATATATAAATTCTAAAGTGATTCCGTTCTGCAGCAATTCACTACATGCTATTGTAAGAGCAATAATGTAAACTAAAGTTATGTTTATTAATTTCTAAATTAAATGTCCCCTGCTGCTTCCTTAAAATTAAAGCTACATACATATGCATGCAAGTCTGGAAAAATTCAATTTTGCATGCATGCATGCAAAACTATTTTAAGAAAGTATTATTTTTAATCCTTTTCTGCGTCTTATTTTTAGCCACGGTTGTGTGAACTTTACACTTTTGCATACACAAATTTTGTGTATGTGTGTAAAATTGCATATAGTGTAAATTTACGTGAGTCTGAATTTATCTTATGCATGTGTTTTTTCTGTTTTTTTTTTTGCTTGTTGTTATTTTAGAGCTTACAAAAATTTTTAATGAATGAAAGCAGTATCATGAGCAACCAAACCAAATATACATCGAAATTTTAAAGAAAAACAGAAAGGAAAAGAGAGACAAAAGGGTTCAAGGGCCATGTCAGGGATATGCATAGCACTTAAATTGTCATGTCGGTATAAAAAGTGCATGGACAAGAATCAGTTGTTAGAACCTTTTTTCTTTTGTATTGTACAGTGTATTTGGGAGAAGCTATCTAATAAATTTTAGTCAGACTAATACTGGCACGGGTCCAAGGAAAGGAGATATTCTATTGAATTTCTAAAAAAGATTTTACAAAATGGTACGTTGCATTAAAAATTTTTCCTGCTAAAACCTTAAGCTGGACCAGTGACCTCTCTAAGGTTGGTAACGTTATATTCAGAAAGGACTAGAAATTTCCAATATTTGAAGGAACAAAGGAAAATCAGTATTAATATAATTTTCAACCTAGCAGCAGAACATAACAGCATAAGAGCATAAGAACAGTAACCTATCAACATCATCAGTTGATAGTTTACTCGATTGAAACTCATTGCCACTACTATCTTCTAATATATAAATAGGCCACACAATTTTTATGGCCACCAATAATGATGAAACATACACGGCTAAAAGGTATTTTCTCTAGATATGCATAATATCTTGTTTGCCTTAAAAACCCCGGTTACAAAACTGGTTACAAACAAACCCAGTTACAGATCCAGTAGTCGAATTTCGAACATCTTGCGGGATCCTAGTTTATATAAATCATATTAGAAATTTGCACTCTGCCACAAAACTCTCATACGCAACAATGTGTTTTATTTGCCTTTGAAACATATGCATGTGTTTAAGTCAGCCAAACATACAATATCTTATTCTTTGCTTGTGTATGTGCTTCGCGGCTAAATAGATAGGCTGTGTGTGTCTCACAGACAGTGTACGTGTGTTCAGGGTAAAAAATCAGCCTATACTCGCAAGTATAGGAAATTGAGAGAATGGCCACCACTGGTTTGAGTGTATGCATTTCAGAAATGCGTTTAGTTATCACCAAGGGCTTATTTTGCACAAAACCAAAAGCAAACACAAAGGAAAAAGTGTTAATGAGTACAACAAAGATACGCAAAAACTTTGATCACTCCATCACACACATCCACACAAACACCAAAATTTTTACTTTCACTTCAGTATATTTTATACACATAAAAAAAGCATAATTGCGTTAATGCATCCTTAATTATTAACGTAATTTTAATTGAAATTTATGTAAAATGAACATTTGTAATGCCTTACTGCGTTAAAGTAGTTGCAGCAGCAAAAAGCTCAAGTACCATTAAATAAATAAATTCATTATTTTTCTGACTACTTTATGCAATCAGCAACACTTTCATCTACACACACTCTCATACTACTTATGATTCTATGTAAAGTATGACAAGAGCAAGAGACAATAACAGTATTAAAACAAAAACAGAAAAGGATTTTATTCTCTTTAGAATAGTGTGCATGAATTTAGAACAACGGGGACGACAATAGCAAAAACGAAATACTAAATGGTGATGCTGCTAAAAAAATGTGGTTTTGCCGGTGTTTGTTGCTCTTTTACAAATTATAATTAAAGCACCTTTACATTTTGCTACAAACATGAGTAAAAAGGCACATAAAATGAAAAATCTAACTAAAATGGCATCAGAGCGCTAGAGAACGACAATAAATTTAATTTTTACTTTAAAAGATTGATAAATAAAAAACTATATTCATTTTATTGAGACGTACAAGCGAATTGCTTTCAGGTTTCTTTTAATTTCCAAAGCACACCGATTATTAAATATATTGCAACGAATGCATGTACCACTTTAGTATACTATTCAGATATATAATAATTTTGGAAGATTAATGAGCAATGAACTATTTTGTGAACATTGCTTGTAAAAGAACTCGGGTCTGAATTATTTTCTAATATGGTATAAACATCGAGAAAAAACATATGTGCTGTTATCTGAACAATGCCCGAAATGAATTTTTTTTTTTGTTATTTTCGTGTTCTTATCATCGCTTTTAACCGAAAAACTGCCTTAGCTAATTTAAACTTTCCAACATTACAATTTGTTAGGCAGTGTTATGGATGATATAAAATATTTTTGTTTGACCTTATAACTTCAGAAAGGTTGGTGCTAAGCGAAAAATAGTCACAAACTTTTTTGTAAGAATTTAGTCAGCTTTAACTCTTTTATGCACAAATTATTGCTAAAAGTTATAGTCTTAGATTTGTTAGCAAAAAACAAAAAAACAACCTCTACAATTTATTAGACATTACTATTTGTAATAATATTTAATTTATGTCAAAAATATTTGATACGTTTTTACGTTCTATAATCCTACTAACATCGTACGTTAGTAGATCTTACTGTTACGTTCCATCAACATCCCTTTCCAGTCGGCTAACGAGCCCATTACACGTGAACACTTTAAGCGGCCCATCCATTATACAATATTATTGCATATGTTATTGCACACATTATTGTCGTTTTGACATATACTAAGCAATAAATGGTACAATACTTTTAAGCAAAATATTGCCCAATCTTACTTACAGTGAAAAAGTACACACAACACTGAACAATGTTGCCAAAACATTTCACAATTTTCTTTATTGTACAATAAAAATCAAAAGTCTTTAAATTTTTTCCAATATATTGTGCCACCTTCGATTATGACATACACATTGCGAAAAATTGGACAATTATATTGCAAGTGGGTAGGCCGTGTTATACTTTTTTTAAATAAATAAAATCGTTAAGCGCCACAATATTATTGCATATGTTATTGTTCATATTATTGTCGTTTCAATCTAGACTAAACAATGAATGGCAGCATATTTTCAAAGAAAATATTGCTCAATTTTCGTGACAGTGAAAAAGTATACGTAAATCTAACCAATGTTGCCACCATATTACACAATTTTCGTTATTGTACAATAAAAATCAAAGCCTTTTGATTTTTTCTAGAATATTGTGCCAACCTCGAATATGACATACACATTGGCGATATTATTGTACAATACGAAAAACTGCACAATTTTATTGCAAGTGTATGGGCCGCTTCAAGTGACATACAATGTGGCGTATAAGTTATATTATAAGAAATTTAACATCTGTATGAGGCCTTAAGCAATTATAGTAGTATTAGTATTTTCTACTGGCCAATTCACAACCTGTTGTATGTGTTGTAGATCGTATAAATGTTGTTGGTAATTTCCAAATAAACATTTGCTTAGAAACATTTTTATATGGAAATTTCCAACAACATTTTTACGATCTACAACACTTACAACATGTTGTGAATTGAGCATATGTGTTGTCACAATGACGATGCTTGAATTAAAAAATATTTTATTTTTTTATTTTTCTCTTTCATGGCGAGTTTTGATGTGTACTCGTTATACATCATACATGTCCTCAAGGCAGACGGCAATAAAGTAATCTCAACAAGGGAGTAGGTCATACTTAGAGCTTTCAAACTGCATACATGAAAAGATTTTCATATGTAGTTTGACAATTACTTGATAATATAATGATTTGAGTTGATCTTATCACAAGTCCCTGAGGCATGTACGTGTATGTTGAAAGCTTCATTCATATGAATACAATGCTTGAGTCATGCATTTTTACCGTGAATACTGAGCTTAAAAACCGACACCTGTATGAATTTTTTGCAGCACTCCCTCTCGCAAAGTAATGAGAAAAAATGTTTATAGAATTCATACATACTAATTCATGGTATATTCATGCTTTCATACCTTAACAATGGTTTCCTTAAAAAATCTACGAATTTCAAAGTACATGATATATTTTGAACATCTATTGACCAGTTAAATGTTACAAATAACAGCAAATAGAAATAAAAATAAATTTTCTACAAACAAAACATCATAATCATACGATTCATTAAATAATTTATTTAGTGTATATCAAGCAACAAGCGATAACATGACCTGCTTTGTCAAATACCCATACAAAGATTACTGATTTTGTTGGTTCTTAGTCAATACGTGTGAGTACGTACATACATGTGACAGTAAAAGAGAAAAAAGTCCCATGCGACCTGTTTCGCTTGACACTGCTCTAAAACTACTGTCGAGTAAAAATCCTAGATTCTATCAATTTTAATAATATTAGCTAATGTTAAAACTTTACATCGGTGGACTGCTGACAAAATAACTTAAGTCTCATTATCTAATTTTTAGTTGAAAAAAATTTCGTTTAAAGTGCTGACTAAAATTGTATGTGTATTCGATTAAAAAAAATGGAAAATTAAACTTAGTTATGAATTTGTAGATAATAGAACTGGTTCCATTCCTGCCCAACCCTGCGTTTTTCTGCAGAAAAGCCGAAAAAGACTTAAGCAGTATGTGTGTTCGTTTTTTAAGTGGAGCTAAGTGCTTTTGTCAAAGTCCATAGACTTATTCTCCATTCACGACAAATATTTTTACAATGTCAAATGTTTCTAACAAGAGAAAGGACTTTATAAATTAGACTAACAGATGCGTACTATGTTCTACTTCGAGTTCCAGAATTTATATCGGAAAAGAGTAAATATATTTTGTGGCTAGAAATACCGATGGAAAACATTAAATGCCCGCTTTACCTGGAGTTGCATTAAAGACTAGACGGTAAATAATATTTCATTTAAGATCATATAAACTCACAGCAAAAGGAAGTTGCTCATGCGCGAATTCTTTGTGGCAATAACGTGAGTGCTATAAAAATTATTCAGAAGAGGAAAACTCATGCTATTAATTTACTTACTAAAATAAGTTAAATATTGGATTTTACTATATGAGTAGAATGTTAAAAAAGCGGGATCTTATATTATTTGCAAAAAAATACAACATAATTTCTTTTAATTTTTTATGGATGGTATTTTAGAAATTTATAACAAAAATCAGATTTAGGTTCATTTTTTCAATTCTTAACCAAATCCCAATTAATCTAATTAAATGGCACGTGTCACCTGTTGCACTCTATACACTTAAATAATGTCAGTTGTAAACAGGGTTTAGTTTACATTTATTTAATTTTGTTTGAATTGAATAGTACATTTAATCGTATTAAGCAATATATTTTCTTCCATATGTAAGTCTCAGCAAGAACAGTACATTTCGTAGCTAAAAATATACAACATTATTCATAATGAAAAATTGGTTTGAAGTTCGCATAAGCGAAAACGTGGTCTAAATGAGGTATGCCATGCAATTTGATATTACAAATCACGCCAGGATATAATCGTGAATTAAAATTACATTATGCGGCGATTTTTAATGTCAAATTGTATGGAAGAACTCGCTAAGGCCATGTTCAATTTTTCATTCTACATAATGCCGATAGTTTTTAATATGGCACATGGCTATCCTAAGTCACTTTGTAATTCAATTTCTTTTGGCTAAAATAAGTTAAACATTTTAATTTTCATTAAATGGACCAACTTGCAACCAAAACATATGTATATATTTGTATTTACCCACTATATTATGCTGTTATGATAAACTAATTTTTCTCAATGGGGTAAAGCAACCGCTATATTAGAAGGTCTGATAAGTACTAAAAGTATTTTAAAATGAAATTATTGTTTAAGTGCTCAAGACAAATTTTGTTGTTGATGTTATTACGGCATCATAGCAGTATATTATGATAAATAAACAGAGATGCTTGTAAGTACTCTCGCTAAGCAGTGGCTGGTATAGTGCTCTGAAAACGAAATAATCTAAAAAGAACACCCCGCATGTCCTTTTTGCTAAAGTCTCCTCTGTACTAAAAATAATATTGTAGGCTTTTAGTACGCATACATATAAAAGCACACATAAGTATGTGAATAAAACCCATTAGCTTCTGCTATGAAAACAGCAGCTGCAGTAAGCTAAGCAGCGGCTGCTCCGGCAGAAGTAATAAATATTGAAATTTACATATTTCTCATTGCTCTTCCTGTGACTTTCAGTTAAACTTTCAGCTGATGTATACCTGTACAATATATAGTATCCATTATATTTCTAAAAGTTACTCAACTTATGTAAACGTTTAGAACTACAGTTTTACAACTCAATACTAGAGATTTTGTAGGTTCTTTCGTTGAGTAAAAATCATTTATTTGAAAGTTGTCTTTTTTCATGGAAACTTCATACATTAAATTATTTTCCTTCTCTCCCTCTCATTAAATTTCTCTCCCACAATTTTTTTTAACTGCTCTTTCGTTTGTAAATAAAATTTCCCATTTAGAGTACATACGTACGTTACAAAATTTCCCATTTTATTTTCTTTCTCTCCATTTTGTTATGATATCTTTTCTGAGAATGTCTTTATATATTTATATCTTGTTTGCTTTGCTTAATTTTGGATTTAAATATGTCAATAGTATATGCGTACATATAAATCTGTTCCTTGTTTTGTATGTATGTATGTTTTTAATTTTGTATGGTCATGTAAATTTTACTGACCTAGTAACGGTTTGCAAGTCTACTCATTATGGTCCAGAAGATTTGCAGTCAGGCAGTTTTTACTACACTCTTAACTGTAGTTGGAATCCATTGATAATGATGCATAATCATAGTCTTAGTCCATACAAAATATTAATTTTAAACTTTTAAAGTATACTTTGTTTTGACTATGATTATGCGCCAATGTGTTTACCGCAAATAACTTTATTATAATACTTTATACGACCTTTTTATCTGACTTTGATTTGTATTATAGAGTGACCTATTGTGGGCATGCAAATAATTTTGTATTTTGGACATGTACCCTACATTCAGCAATGGCCGAAAATCGTCAATTTAAAATATTTTTTGTGTTTAACGGCGGATTTTTCAAATTCCAATTACAACGTTTTATAATGAAGATAGTTCTAATAATTTTGGCAAAAATTGAATAGAGCCTCTTTATAAATGTGGATATAAAAGCTAATTTTCTGAAAAAAAGTCAAAGTTTAGGAAAACTAAAGTTTTTTACCATAAAAATATATCAGCGGTTTTCAGTGTTTGATGCAAATAGTCTTGCGAAAGTGCAAATGCAAAATATCGTAGCTTTTTTATGAAATTTTGTGTATTTTGTTGTTGGATTTTAGACAAAATCTGCAATATTTTGCATTTACACTTTTGCAAGACCATTTTCATCAAATACTGAACTCCGCTATAGTAAAATAGTTTTATTTTCTCTAATTGACATTTTTCATTTCATTAATACGTCTGAAAAAGTATTCGAATACATTTTACTGATCTCGAGATACTCCGATTGTAGTATAATCAATTCAAAGAATATAAAGAATTCTCCTAACTTCTATCCTTTTATTCATACAACTGTTATAATTTCTAAAAATCTACCTACACCTCATAAAAACAACATTACTACATTTATAATTGTATAACATTACGTCTATGTACACTTTTCTTAAAAAAAAGAAATATTCATCGAAATTATACAATCTGTTTTTTCATGTAAGAGTACTTAGCACGAAAAATACTGGGCGGTGACGCTAATATATTTCAGCATACCCCGCGAACGGTTCATCTTATATGTGAAATATAATTTTTTTACGTCATTAGTATAAAAAATTTTTTTTTATATTTCGGAGCTAGTCAGAAAAAAAATTAGTTTTTCATAGCATTTTAAATCTTCTTTCGTTTTCAAAATCTCTTAAAAAAATTAACAGGGCAATCATTTTAAGTATTAATCATTTAATAGAGAGCCATGCGTAAAAAAAATTATCTTTGCGGATAAATTTCTCAAGGGAACATTTGACATGATGCGGAAGCAATAATGAAAAAAACTTGGCATAATATTTTGTGGAGTGATGAAACAAAGATCAATTTCTTCGAAATTGGCTCTCAGAGAAATATCCGACGGCCTAAAGATAATGAATTTCAAGCTTTGGTTTTTAAGAAGAGACTAAAAACTTTCGAAGTTATTCAATCTTCAATATGACGAACTTTTATCAAAAATGGCTGTGATGCCCAAGCTTAGGGACCTATAAAATATCAACTATAAAAGGTATCGAAATAATTTTTCGGCATGTTACGCGCAAACAATAGTAAAATATATATGTCGAATTTCATTAAAATCGGAGAGGATGAAAATCCAGACCTTGTCGAAAATTTTCGTTTTTACCTCAAAATAAACAGTACTGCCAACTTTATAAAAACATCGTTCTAATTTCCTGCAACATTTTATCGCCAGGATTCTAAAGTACCTCCATACCAAATTTTATAACAATCCGTTAACTAGTTTTTGCGTGATGTGTGTTTTTTGACAGACAGGCAGACTGACAGGCAAAAATTACTGTTTACACCAACATAAAAATTTTCAAAGATTATTTCATGTACTGGCACGCCCATTTTACAGTTTAGCTAATGGCTATAACTCGCTCGGCTCAGTCGAATATATTTCTCTTACACGTTTTCATTAAAAATGGTTTCTAATACCAAAGACCTCAACGAAATAAACTTTCTATTTAATTTAAGTTAATGTTTCTTGAGAAAAAAGAAAACACAATAAATAAAGAAATATTACGATTTAAGTTAAATCCTCTAAGTCATGCACTTTGCGGGACTAAACATTTTTGTTTCAAAGAATTTGTATTTTCTTTTTGTCATTTTTATGGTAAACGTTTTATAACCCTTTTCGATAAACTGGCTATTAAATTTATGCAAGCTTGTTTTGCATTTTCACTTTAAAACATTGACATATTTGATATAAGTATCTCTTAGAATAAAAACCCAGGTCATAAAGACGCATAATTTGCTTGAGCATAAAATTTATTTTTATGACACAATAAAAATACATAAAGTCAAGTAAACAGTTGTCCAAATAATCTGGCTGTCCTTGCTCACACACACACACACATATAAACATTTTATAAAATGAACTGCATGAATAAAATTAAATTGGTGGCTATTAAATATTAAAAATAATTTTTTTTTACTTACATTGCTTAATTTATTTTGCAAATATATTGCAAATAAGAATTTTGTCAAATGAATAGCAAAAGTTTAAATCATACAAAAATATCTTGTTAAGCCTTGCAGTAAAAGTTATGGTATAAATTAATTTAAACTTAATAAAATTTAAATAAAAACCAAACACACACGTACTGCTTAAGCCTTTTTGGGCTTTTCTGCAGAAACTTTGTGTATTTTTTAATAAATATTTTCATTTTTTAGTTATTCGTGATATGTTTTTTTCGTAAAGTTCAGACAACTAAATAAATAGTCAATTATGCAGAAATAAAATATTTATTAAAATTAATTTTCTTGCTGCAGGTCATCAGCGAACAAAATGTATAAAATAAATTAATTGATATAGAAATATTTTTGACACATCATTGAAATGAATTGGCTTTTTGAATAAAAAATTTACGATAATAAACCAAAAAACAAAAGTCTTTAATAATCCATACATGTACTTGTATCTACTATCAAATATCGAAATATTTGCTGGTACTTAAACTGAATCAACAAAAAGGCTACCGACAATTTTATTCGTCAATTACTGCAGTATTATTATGGAAAATGTTTTTGTCAACACCTTTTTTCAACTGTTACACTAACACTTACACACAAATACACACACACACATCAAGTCTTTTATGTTCTTGTACGAGAGAGTGTGTGTGTGTGTGGAATATTTGTAAAATAATATGACTTCATTTGCTGGCTTTTTATATCGTTGACTGCACACGTAAACGACAGTCCCACTAAGTGTATACATTTCCACCGGTAGTGGTGTAATTATTTATGGCAAACACAATGAGGTTGCAAATTGGTTGAATATTTCAATGTAAAAGCATACAAAAGAAAACCAAAAACGTCATTGTCGTGCAACTCTCTGATAATGTAAAAAAAAGATGGAATGTATCAAAAACACTTCATTTTCTCCCAATTAATTTTCAGTGTTTTCTGGACGTCTTTAAATAAAAATATAATTAAATATATTCGTTATTTAAAAGTGGAATCTTTCTTCCACTGCGAATTCTGTTAATCATATTTCAATATATATATATATATATATATATATATAAAAAATTTTGGTGTACTATATAATGACCAAGAAAATAAAGTCCATGAACTTTAAAGAGAACATTTTATAGTTTGTTTTTGCTGTTACCGCAATGGTAGACTCGAGTAGGCCAATAGTGTAAGTTTTAAAGTGGTATATCTCCTAAGGTATAAGATATAGTCCAGCCATGTACAAAAGTTGTTTCTAGATATAAACTACGAAAATCTACAAGTAGCAAAATTTTTAATCGAATAAAAAATATTTTGTTTTATCGGTTACAACTCCTTTTTCTTTCACGAGGAGCCCTTATTCTTGTCGGCCTTATGGCTCCATCCCATTTAGAACTTTAAGTTGAAATTTCATGATTAAGCATACCTAACCTTTTTTATAGTCCTGATTAATTTTATTAATAACAAAAGGTTCGTCTAAAAACGACAAATTTTCCCCTTTTGTGATACTTATTATTTTGCTTCTGCAAAATATTCATCATACGTCATATTTGCCTAACAATTACACCGTACACCAAAAATATACATATAATTCTAGAGTCTGCATCTGACAAGGAACAACAATAAAATATCCAAATGTATCGGCGTTTTCAAAGCTTACATCCGGGATTCATTTTAGGGCGAGTTACAATTCCCCCTTTTGCGCATAGTAATAGTGACACGGCATGGGAAATACTGTAAACCTTACGCTTCAGTTGGAGGAAGTGCTTAGCTTCTTTATATAAAACACCACGATAAATAGTTTTGTAGAACATTTTAACTCTCTACCTCTTCGTTGTATGGTTGTTTTTGTCCCAGTTTTAAAAAGAGGAAAAAACTTAACTTCAGCTGCAATAGAGTGTGCTACATGTCTTACAAAAATATTTGTCATAAGATTACACTCTAAGTCTAAACTTTGGATTAAAGAAAACACAACAAGCTCTAAACTCAACTTGAACGCCAGAAATCATTCATAACTTAAAATGTGTTTAAGGATTAACTTCGTACTTATTCACAATTAGTACCCAGCATAAGAAATCTTATAAGCCTTACATTTAAGTTATAAGATATGTTCAGTTTTTTTTTTAAATACCAAGTCTTTTTGTCGCTTTCTTAAAAAATAGGCTTAAAACTCCAGTGTAGTGGCGATATAGCGAATGATTTTGTTCTACAGTATTATATTATATCAATTGCTTAGTTATCTTCGGGAAATTTTGTATCCATTGTCTTTATTGTACTTGTCCTACAATTGGTGAAAATAAGGGTAGTATAAGATAATTTCGAGTCGTGAGCAGTGAAAAAGAAACACATCACTTAACATGAACAAAAATGTTAACAAAATACCTTCATTTTACATGCAGGTTTTTTTTTAAATCAAAAATATATTTCTTATTAACACAGGAGAAGTCTCTATATAATTCATAGGCAACACGTTCACTTGTCCTGCGTTTTAGACCCACATTATATCAAGATATATAACAATATACTGACAGATATGCACCAGAGATCAGCATTGCATAGTGTTTTCGCTATTCGTACACACTCAAGAGATTGTAAATATAAGTGAGAAGAAGTCATTCAAATTTATTTACACAGAAAAAATATCATTTTCAATTGTTAAAATGCAATTTAAATTCAAACATATATTTTGTTAATACAACAAATTTAGTTGTTGATACGACAAACACAGAAATTTTTTTCAACAAGCTGAAATAACCAAATTTTTTGTTAAGTATTGTAAAAAAATGAACAATCATCATTGTTGATATAACAAATGAATGCACACATATAAATGAATCAAAGCAAAACAAGAAATTTTTTTCAACAAACTGAACTAACCAAATTTTTTGTTATGTATTGTGAAAAAAAATTAACAATCACCATTGTTGTTATAACAAATGAATACACACACGTAGATGAAATAAAGCAAATCATGTTTTGTGTGTATTCATTATTTGCGCACTTAATAACGAATTGCTCTGTAGCTGCGAGGTAAGTCCAGAGGTCTCTGGTTCGATTCCGCCCAAAGATATTTAGTATTTTTCGCAGACAAACAAAAAGTCGCTTCGAGGATTGTGATTATATAAAAAAATATTGTTAATGCAACAATTATGATAGTTAAAATTTGTTCGGAAAATCAACAATTCACATTGTTGATATAACAATAATCGTGATTGAAATAAATTTGAAGTCAACAAAAAAAAATTTTTTTTTTAATTTTTTCTGATATTCCTTTAACTTACAATTTCGTAATTGTATTTACAAAAATCGTTGTAGGTTCAAAATCAATTAATTATTTATTTGATATAACAAAAAAATTAATTGTATTTACAAATTTTTTTTTTCTGTGTACTACGATGTACTAATACTCACAATAACGTTGATTTATAAGTATAGGTTGCAATAAATCTGAGTCCGACGTCGACATCATACTTATCATAACCAAACTGTCTGTTTGTTTCATAAATCACCTGAGTTTGATTTGATAACTTTAGGAAGATACTTAGACCAGTACCCATATTCTGTAACTAATGTGAGAACTTTTGAATGCGAGCAAATTGTTATCATCCTGTAGAACACAGGGTGAGTAACAAAAAACTTAAATTTTCTTTAGCTGTTTTAATGTACCGAGCTTACTTATTTTATATAATTATTAAATTTGTCTCGATGCGAAAACTTCTCGCCAGTTAGAGAACATGTGCACAGGTTCACATATGCTAAGTTTTCTTGTGCAACTTTTAATTCATCAGGGAAAAGGACAGAGAAAGACGGTGTTGCGCTCTCTGCCTTTCTCCCAGCTGAATTAAAAATTGTACAAGAAAATATTTCTTGTGTGAACCTGGTGTTATTATACTTACAATTGATTCAACTCTCTCAACTCTCATCAGAGCAAACATACAAACACGTAACATAGCAAAAACACAACCTAATAATGATTATGTTAATTTTCGTGTACAACTCATACTTATCTTGCACTGTCTATACAAATTAAGTTAAGGAGAATCCAAATCAACAACGCTATAAATGTTGTTAAGATGAGTATGATGAGTACCACACTCTTTAGAGTGAATATAAGTTTCTATAACATTGCAATAAGTATTAATGCATTTAGGTACAATAAATTGTGAATCATTATTCAAATCTACTCAATATTTCAATACTCTTTGCTGATTACACAGAAAAAAAATTTTTGTAAATACAATTAATTTTTTTGTTATATCAATTAAATAATTAATTGATTTTGAACCTACAACGATTTTTGTAAATACAATTACAAAATTGTAAGTTAAAGGAATATCAGAAAAAAAATGTTAACAATTTTTTTGTTGATTTCAAATTTATTTCAATTAAGATTATTGTTATAATGGGTGATTTTATAAGAACTATCGGAAAGTAAAAAAAAAAACACATAAAATTCAGAAAAATGCATGAAATATTTATTTGGATCGATAGTTGGGTCGATATAATTTAATGTTTGAAGATTATTTCATGCAAATGTTGGCCGCGGCTGCGCCTCAAATGGTCCATCCGCTTAGTCCAATTTTGGCATACTCTTTCCAACATTTCGGCCGGTATCTCACGAATAATGTTGGCAATGTTGGCTTCCAGTGCGTCAATCGAAGCGGGCTTGTCGCTATAGACATTAGCCTTAACATAGCCCAACAAAAAATAGTCTAGAGGCGTTAAATCGCACGATCTGGGCGGCCAATTGACTGGTCCCAAGCGTGAAATAAACTGTTCACCGAACTCGCCTCTCAATTGGTCCATTGTTTCGCGTGCTGTGTGGCATGTGGCACCGTCTTGTTGAAACCACATGTCATGCAAGTCAAGCTCTTCCATTTTGGGCAGAAAAAAGTTTGTTATCATCGCACGGTAGCGCTCACCATTCACAGTAACGTTGTGATTCGCATCATCTTTGAAGAAATACGGCCCAATGATGCCGCCAGCCCATAATCCGCACCAAACGGTTGTTTTTTGTGGATGCATTGGTAGCTCTTGCAATGATTCTGGCTGCTCATCACTCCAAATACGGCAGTTTTGCTTGTTCACGTATCCATTCAACCAGAAATGAGCCTCGTCGCTGAACACAATTCTTCGATAAAAAAGTGGATCTTTTGTAAGACGAAAAGTGGATCTTTTGTAAGACGTTGTTCGTTTGTAAGACGATTCATGATTAAATTATAGACCAAACTGAAGATGTTTGACAGTGACACAAGATACAAAACGTGCGTGAGCTGTCAAAACTAGTGTTGCTAAAAAGATAATAGCAAAAAAATCACTCGTTATAAACAATGTGAATTGTTGATTTTTCGAACAAATTTTAACTATCATAATTGTTGTTTTAACAATAATTTTTATACAATCACACTCCCCGAGAAACACTAAATGTCTTTGTGCGGAATCGAACCGGAGACCTCTGGACTAATAGACTAACGTTCTTACATCTCAGCTACAGAGCAATTCGTTATTAAGTACGCAAATAATGAATACACACAAAACGTGATTAGCTTTGTTTCATCTACGTGTGTGTATTCATTTGTTATATCAACAATGGTGATTGTTAATTTTTTTCACAAACATAACAAAAAATTTGTTTAGTTCAGTTTGTTGAAAAAAATTTCTTGATTTGCTTTGTTTCATTTATATGTGTGCATTCATTTGTTATATCAACAATGATGATTGTTTATTTTTTTCACAATATATAACAAAAAATTTGGTTACTTCAGTTTGATGAAAAAATGTCTGTGTTTGTCGTAGCAACAACTAAATTTGTTGTATTAACAAAATATATGTTTAAATTTAAATTACATATTAACTATTGAAATTATTACTTGCAGTTTGATGTTATATTTTTCTGTGTTCTGATGTGCACAGTATATAATTTGCTAAAATTGCTAAAGTTGCTAATAATACATGCGCAGTTAGTACACATGAATGTATATTAGTTTAATATTAAAAAGTAATAAACAAGCGTGTTTGTAAATTTTGCTTTTGCAAATACAAAAACAGTACAACATGTTTCCTCTGCTTTGAATTGGCGTTATTGTAGGAAAGCCATAAGACCAAAAAGGAAGACACTTTAATAAAACTACTTATCTTATTTAAAAGTACATATTTCGTTTTTGTATTTAGCGGTTGTTTTTTATTTTCAGTACACTCAAGTTTCTTTTACTTCGTTTATCAGCTTTTCTTATTTGCAAATAAAAACATAGTGTTACCAAGTATTGTTTTGTATTGTCACTTGCTGTCTTAGGAAAGTAATTGCTGATTAACGCACTATTTGCAAATAAGAAGTTTGACGTACCACCTCTACACATGTTTGTTAATAAAAACTAATAAATAGATAACTATATTAATATAAAGTTAAATATTTAGTGATTTAACAAATTACAATAAAAAAGTATATGGCAGCATTTTATTTGCAAATAACCACTGCGTACAAACGCAGTATATGTCTCTTTTCAGCTATAGCCTGATCAGTATCAATAATTTGTATAAATAAAAATAAAATGATTTATTCTATTCTTTAGTATTTCTTCGTGAATTCTCCATTATTTAGTGAATTTTTTTCTATATTTTGCTCAAACTGATACGAATACTAATGTACTAAATGGTATGAAATCAAAATGTAGTTTTTTGTACCATAGCAGATTTTTACCGGAAAATATATAACAGGTATGATTGATATATAACTGAAGTTTTAAGTTTATATACTATACATATTAATTGGAGTCGTGAGGTATAATATTTCAAGTTCTAATGAAAAGACAGACGGCTAAATGGACACAGAGGCTAACTGTGTAGTGCCCAGAATAAAACGTTACACTTTATTGGATTACATACATATAAATAATGCCTACAGATATTTAAAATGATACGAAAAACTCACATGCTTGTACCCTTTAAAACTGTATACCTGTGAAAATATAGAAAAACAAATATGACAAAAATATATGAAAACTTACAACATTTGTATTATTATTCTTTTTATTTAATGTTAAAATTCCCTTTATACAAGTTGTGAGGGCAGTAAAGATTACAATGTATGACGTTTGTGTTAGCAGTCAATTAAGCTGGCCCTTTTAATCTTAAAAATCCTTGGGGTGTCCTTTACCATTAAACTTATTTTATACACACGCTTCATACCCACTTATCTACCGTTTGAGCTCAGAAAATCTTTTTCTTCACTGCCAGCAAAGGCTAGGAAGACAGCAAACAGTATTTTATACTTTTTTAAGAAGAAATAAAAACAGAACAAAAACCATTTACGCTTGTTATCTTTTACCTGTTTTCTCTTGAAGTGTTTTCTTTTCGCACGTGTCCTTGATTGCTGCCAATAATTAGTGACATTTGTGAAAAAAAGTGTATTTGTAGAGCAAAAGTCACTAATTTTGGAATGCGAATAAAAAAAGGACATGCTGCGATATTGTTTGTCTCTTGAACTTTGTAATTAAAGACAAAGCTATAGGTATATGTGACTTAAATCTGGCACTGCAAAATCAAACTGTATTAATGAAAAAATTTACCTTTTGCAAAGATAAGAAATAATAAGCAAATAAAAATGTTAATATTGTACCATATTTATTTAAGACAAGAATTATTACAATAGAGAACACTAAGTTCGGTTAGGCTTTAAACTTGTTCATATCGTAAATGCATGTAAATCCCTTGAAAATCAGTAATTGTCTTAACATATTTATAACAATTTTCATATTTTTACCTTAACACACATCTACATTTACAACAAGAACAACCAAAAAATAAGATTCTTCATACCGTACAACTCAATTAAGTTAAGTTATCCTTTGGGTAAAAACATACACATTTTCTCATTAAGATGATACTTATATACTTACAAAGATAACAAACAGGTCATTTGATAATACTTTAAAAAAAAATTATATTATTTTTCTGTGTGTGTGTGTGTGTTTTTTTGTCTATTTAATAGTTTAATAGTGTGATAATTTGTAAACTTTAAGCATAAAATGTGAAACAATTACCCTGGTACATTTGAATGTCTTCAACAAAAAAATTATAATTGATGATGGCTTTAACAGTTTGAATTTAAAAAAATATTGAGAAATATTAAATTAAATTTAGTCTTTTATGCCAGTAACACGCGGCAGGAGTAATTTTTTTCTTTACATCACGTTAGAATGATGCTATTGCTACTATAATACTCTACATAGAAAAAAATCGAGGAAATATGATTTTGAAATAATTCAGAATTGATTACAAGCAGTGTTCTTAATTCATTAATTGTTTTCAATATTTAAAAATATACAATTTCTTTTATTAATTGTTTGTTTTTCGTAGTAAGCGCTAATTTTATTAAAAAAAAATGAATTGATTACATGTATCAAAATCGTCGGAATTCAAAAGACAACTGGGAAACTTTAAGGCAAACCCTTCTCTCATTTATTTTCACAATCGACTGGTTGTGGCCACTTTTTATTATTATTTTGGAATAAATAAGGAGCTTATATCGAGCTGATATCAAGCAAGCTTCTACTTGGCAAGCCAAATATTTAAGCAAATCAGAGAAGACTTGGCATAGAAAATCTTGTAAGCTTTACACAGAAAAAATAATAAAAAAATTGTTCATACAAAAGTTTGTCTAAAATAAAATTTAATTTAATTTTTTGTATGATTTTCATTTAGAATGCAAACACCAACAACAACAAAACTCAGTTTCTGTGTAGCAAATAATAAGCCCGATAACGACATTTACATACATAACAACAACAGTGATAGAAAAAGGAGTGCAATTGTAACAAGTTTATCTGCTGAAGATTTCTGAAAGAATAAATTCGTTAATGTTGTTGCTTTTATTCTCATTCAGTTTTTTAGAGTCTTTAGATAAACATACAGAGTTGAACGCATTTAACAAAGTGGAATTTAATAAATGCCTGATGGATAATGATTTTATTATATATTTCAAACTTAAAAATATTAAAAAAAAGTTTTTACTGACTCAGACAGAAAGCTATTTTGGTATTTTACAAAATCTCCAGTAAACATTTTGTTTGATTCAGTAAATTTTTTTTAAGAATTTATAAGTATTTTTAGGTAAATTGTTCCATAAATTCAGACAGAAATATTATTTGATATATTGCAGAAAATCCAGTAGATATTTTTGTTTGATTAATCTAGCTTTAAATCTCTTTGATTTAAAATGTTTCACTGTTAAAAAAAAACTTTGTTATAAACGTTAAATTTGATTTTAAAACAACATGACTATGACTTTAATTGCAAATAAGTTTCAGGTTAAACAATCATTTAAATCATGTTGAATTAAAATTAAATTCATTTTGCATACGATGGTGTTTATTTAGTGTAAAGCTAAAGTAGAGTTTGAAGCTGTTGTGGCTGCAGTGGTTAGCGCATGGACTAGCATGAAAGTGATACGAGCTAAAATCTTGGCTGGGACAGCCAACTAAAACACAAAGTTTTCTGATGAATATGCTAGCACACACGCAAGTAAAATATTTAATAAAATAGCTACAAGTCGTTTTGTTTCAGCTTGATATAATTTAAATTCAACATGATTCTTCGTATTGTTTCAATATCAAATTCACGTTGAGTCAACTTAAAATAACTTTAATTCTAAATGCTTCCTCGTGTTGTTTCAATATCCAATTCAACTCGAAATAGCTGTGATTCAACATGACTTTTCGTATTATTTCAGTATCAACTTCGTTTTGTGTTAACTGTACTGGAATATTACATTAACATGAAATATAGTTAATTCAAAAGGATAAATGTTCTTTCAAGATTATTCTAAGTCATGTTGAACTAACATGAAACGCCTATGAAGCAAGATCACTACCGAAAAATGTTAACTTAACGTGGTTGTCTACGTAGTCGTTTTAAATTTTAAGATACATTTTTAATGCATTTTGAATGCACTTTGAATTTTTTTAATGCATTTTGAATTTTTGAATATGGTCGTATATAGCAACATATAGCGCCCGCTGTGTTCAAAATAGCTAATTTTTTTACAGATTTTATAGCCTACAGCCTTTCCAGGCATACGTTTTTTGCGGATCAGACTTAAAAGTTGGAATATATAAGCTTTCTAGCGTTTATCGGTAAAATTGTTCTAATGTAACAACATATAGCGCCCACTGTGTTAAAACTACCTACCAAACTTTTAACACACCTTGTATCCTACATCCTTCCCTATAATTGTTCCATACGTTTTTTGTGCATCAGACTATTCGTTTGTAAGATATGATTTTTCCGCCACTAGATTTTCCTTTTTTCCCAGTGCGCGTAGGGCTGATAAAATCCAAATTATAGCACGTTGGCAATCAAGCCGCTATTTAAATAATTTAAAATTACCCAGGCGACCAAATTACATGAATTCTTTTCAATTTATTGACTGTTTTTCAAGGGGCCTGCGAATGAGTTCAAATTATAGCGCAATTCAAATTAATGTGTTTCAAATTATTTGGAATCGTGCGATAAACAAAACAATGACAAGCATTGAAATATTGTTCATGCTCGAAGTGCCCTTTTGGACACTTCACAGTTCTGCTCCTGAGCAATATGGGTTATTTAGAAATACTCCTCTGCTACATCCATGTGAAATTTGTTACTGATTTTTTTAATGTTTAGAAATGGCTGATTTATTTCCAAAATATGTTGATTCTTTGGCACTGTATGTTAGAGCGATCGAACCATGTTTAGAAATGGCCTTTATTTGCGACTTTTATATAAAATTTACTTTTAATATCACACGATGATACATGAAAAAAAATTAAGAACTCTTTGCCTTAAAAATACAAAAAAAAATTGAGTAGAAAAAGTTTTTAGATAAATTACCCAATATTGGTATATTGCTTAGAAAACTTGGCTTTTAACATGTAATTACGTCATCTAATATAACGCAACTTTAATATTTATATGGAGTTTTATTGGCCAAATCTTTTATTATAATAGGTCATTAAAATCTATTGATATAAGCAGAACGCTGTGGGGTTTTTTGTTACAAACCACATGGACTTCGAATTTCCCTGAGAACTTTTCTTCCCATAAACCATGACATTTGATTTTTGTCATAGGGGAAATTAATCATGCCGCCAGATTTCTAAGAGCACTTTTAACTTTTTTAATTAAATTTAATGTTCTTTTATGTTGGCAATTACGAGTTTTTAAATATTAAAACTTTTGTTTAGTACACCTTAGATTGTTTAACAAGTATTTCAATATATTAAAGACAGCTGGCCCTTTTGGCATTTTATTCTTTATAGCGTTTTGTTATTTATTGTTATTTATTACATACCTGCCGACTGTCTTTTAAAAAGAAGTTAAACACAATAAAAGCAAAAATAAATAAAAATTATATTTGAAAATAAAGGCACAAGCGCTTAAACTTAAACAATAAAATTATAAAATGTTATATGAGATTTAAGGTGCTGTTGGACATTTTCTTTTTTTATTACATCAGGCATAAAATGCGAAAATCTCTGTCAATTTAGAAGTTTTTGGCAGAAATTCGTGCAAAAACATAAATAAGTTATGACATAAATAAATATTCAGCTGCTGTTATTATTGTTTAATACATAAAAACCAGACACTGTATTTACCACAATTTATGAAGTTACTTATGTCTAAATCATGTTTAAGAACGCGATAACTGAAATGGTGGAGTGGTGTTGCAACGAAAGCAAAAGTGATGAGTATTTTTATAAAAATTAAATTATAAAAATATATATATACATAAGCCAACTTTTTTATGGCGGGTTCTATGTTTGAACTAAGTTTATTTCGTTATACTGCTCTCAATATTACTAGTGTGGAAATCTGGTAAAAAGTTAGAAAGTAGAGTAGACTAGAATTATTTAAATAAATAAACTCGTGAATCTTATATATCCTTATGTTTTCACAAAAACACTCTCAAGGGTCAGTAGTAAATGTGACAATAACAATTGTGCATAAGCACATTGTTATTATCGATATTTCCTTTAAGATATAAAGTCAAAATGTTATTATTTTATTATTCTTTTTTCGTTAGTTTTATGATGCTGAGTGTCATTTTATGTTTACTTTTACACCTGTGTCAAGAAGCTTTCCTATCATTTTTTACTAGAACTAACTCTTAAATAAACATGCGAACGCATTTATTAAACTATATCATTTGTGAATCTTCGATAAGCGAAAAAAAATTAATACTTCAACTAGAATAACACCTGGAAGAAAACCTGTTAAAAACAGGCCTTAAATTTATGAATTCAATGTTGAGAGCGTGTTACTCGCTAAGTGTTTTATGCCCAGCAAACATTTGCCTCCATATTCACAAATAAAAAAAGTGTATTTGAAATCTATTTTAAGAAAATTTTATATGAAAAATTTTAACAAAATACATTTCAAACTCATTTTAAATTCTATGAATATGGGGGTTGAAGTATAGTGGAAAAAATTCTCTTTGCAAGTTTTGCCAAAAAAAAAATGTTTTTGAAAGGAAATTTTTATGGCTCTCAGGAATAACTATGTACTTCCACACACAGAAAAATGTCCATGTAAAATCGTCGAAAACCATAGGTGTTTCATGTTAAATCAACATGATTTACAATAATCTTGAAAGAAAATTTTTCCTTTTTAATTAACTATATTTCATGTTGATTTAATATTCCTGTACAGTTAAAGCAAAATGAAGTTGATACTGAAATAATATGAAAAATCATATTGAATCAAAGTAATTTCGAGTTGAAACAACGTGAATTTCATATTGGAACAACACGAAGAATCATGTTGAATCAAAGTTATTTCAAGTTGAAACAACGTGAATTTGATATTGGAACAATACGAAGAATCATGTTGAATCAAAGTTATTTCAAGTTGAAACAACGTGAATTTGATATTGGAACAACACGAAGAATCATGTTGAATTAAAGTTATATCAAGCTGAAACAACATGACTTTAATGTATCTATTTTATTAATTATTTTACTTACGTGATAGTCATCAGAAAACTTTTCGTTGTAGCTGACTGCCCCAGCCAAGATTTGAACTCGTGCCACCTGAATGATAGTGCACGCGCTAACCACTGCAGCCACAACAGCTTCAAACTTTTCTTTACTTATACACTAAATAAATACCATCGTATGTAAAATGCATTTCATTTTAATTCAACATGATTTAAATGATTATTTAACAAAAAATTTACTTGAAATTAAGGTTATGGTCATGTCGATTGAAAATGAAACTTAACGTTTATAACAAAATTGTTTTAACGGTGATTTAAGGTTAGATTAATTATTTTCCGTTTAAAATTAATATGAAACAATGGTAATTTAAAACCAGCAGCAGTAAATATTCGCTGGTAATTCGTTTTTTGTCGTATACATAGATGACACATGTAAGAATAAACAACAACAAGTCACACAACTAAGCAGAACAGTGAATTGTAGCAATGAACAAAGCAAGTAAGCACTAACACACTCAAGCGACAAATTATTTCTTGTAAATTTAATATGATTTCCAATAAAAATTGCGGCATGTAGATTTTACATTCCTTTTTTTTCTGTGTGCATTTATTTCCAATTTGAGTTGTCAATGCAACATTGGTTTTCTGGGAACGGTTTTCAAGTCCTTATGACACTGAAATTTTTCCAAAGAAATTTTATTGGCTTAAGTACTTTTTTTAATTTAATTTTATTAATTAAATTATATTTTCATTTAGAGAGAAAATTGTAAAGCATGTGAACAAAGAAAATTTTCACTGCACGGAAGGTTGAACTTACATTTTCTGAGACCATCCAGTCTTCTCCTTAGCGTTCTTCTGTCATTTAGACCACACTGCCAATGACGTTAGTTTGCAGTCTGTAAGACATACAGTTTGTAGGGCATCGTCATTTCCTACTGGATGTTTTTTGTGCAGAAGCAAACAGATATTTTACATATCAAAAAATTTATTAATTTATGTAATACACGAAACCGTATTACTGACTGCTTTATTTATTTAAGCTTTCATTATTAATGTCAATAATTTTTATTTAGAAATTGTCAAAACCTTCCTGTTGCAAACAATCAGAATTGTATTTGCTAGGTGGGTATGAAGAGGCTAAGAATAATACTTTACTTTTTAAAACACAAATTTCCACCCTCCTTTTAACACTCACACCAACATAAAGATATCGAATTGAATTTTTCAATTCATGTTGCAAAACTTTTTAATAACTTTTCTATAATAAAATTTCATTGTTGTTTAGAATTAGATGTGAAGCTGTGTGCATTTGTTTGTGCGTGTGTGTGTGAGTGTGTATTTGGTTATGTATGTGTATTACCTTGGTTATATATTTCTAAGTGCTTTTGCGTGTAGTGTTAAAAGAAGGAAGTGTTTTAAAGTTAAACAAGTATTTGTACGCCTGTTATAGAACACATTCACAAAGTTATGGTACAAAAATATCTTTTTAATACATTTAAGATTTTTTCTACTGTTATATTCGAAAAAATATATTACATTTCAAGTATGTTTAACATCAATTTTCTGTTGGATGGTAGCAAAAAATAAGTAATAAAATACAATTTTAATATTTTTTATTACTGTGATTGAATTTTTCTTGATTCCTCATCATTTCATATTCATGTTTTCAAACAATGTGGTGTGAAATATTTTAGAACAATAAGCTGTATTATAAAAAAGGAAAAAGAAGAACAACAACTTTATTAATTATACATTTTAAATATCAACTATTTGTAAAAGTAATGTTTCAAGTTTCATTATTTTAGGATCAAGTGGAGCAAAGTTATGAGGGGGGGGTTAAAAGCAGCTCAAATGGTTTCGTGTAAATACATACTGTATGGCTGTAAAATGGCCTGGCGCACTACACTGCGCCTAGATAGTCGCATATTTGGAATACTGTATTAGTGATAGTTTACAAACTTGCGGCCGTATGCATAAGGAAAACGTGGCATGGAGTTAGCATAAATGACGAAATCGAAGTGGAGTTTAATGATCTTTGATATCTAATTTTATTGTACAAATCATGGTAGATCACAGCCGAGGCTCATGGCAATATTCTGTGATGATCTCTAATTTTAAAATATATAGAAAAACTCAGCAAGATTCAGTTCAATTTCGTCACTCATGCAAACTTTATGCCATATTTTCGTTATGCATATGGACCTTGGTGTAAATTACTTCATATAAAATCAATATTAATGCCAAGATGATTGATAACTAAACACAGAAATAAATTTATACATTAGTAACTAGTAAGCTAATTTCTGCTTTCTAACGCATGGTTGGTAGGTTTACGTGGCTGACAGACCACTTCACTCATCAGTGTCAACCTATGTAGGTCCGAGCTTAGGCCTCGGATTCGGTATTAGATACTAGATCCAACCCCTTCGCATTGAGATACCTAATCAGGTCACCCAGACTTATCCCTGATAGCTCCGAAAGTTCGTATAGTATGCTGTTGCCCCAGAATTTCTCTCTCGAGAGGTGCATGGCCGGGCATTCGCAAAGAAAGTGGAAGACTGTTTCTTTTTTGATTTGATCCCGGCAACTACCGCAGAACGCATTGTAGGAAGGGCTTATCCTGCTAGCATAACTGCCGATTGCCCAGTGCCCCGTCAATACTGCGACGAGCCTCGAGATGTCCCTACGGTTTCTGTTAATTAGTTGTGTTGTGCGCTTATCGTTGTAGCTACCTTACAGGTACTACTTGCGCCACCTATCTTCAGCTTTCTGCCGGTAATATTTGAGAATGCAATTTCTAATAGTGCCAAACGGAATGGCTACCGATCCAGTAGTTAAGACGTCCATGACAGATCCAGCCCTGCCCAGCTCATCCGCCTGCTCGTTGCCAGTAAAGTTGCTATGTGCGAGAACCCAGATAAGGGTGACGTCAGTCTGACCACCTAATCTGGATCACACGTCTTTGCACTGGTTTTTGTAACGTATATACACAAAAATATTTTTTATTTTTCAAGAGAAGGAACACACTCAGGCACTTAATGCCTACTGGTTAATTAACGTATTACTTTCTTTGAGAAAGGGATAAAGTAAAGAGAACAGGGGTTGTAATGACAAATCCTAGTTTTTTTCTAAGTCTGCTATTGCGCATTATGTTATTGCTTACAGCATTGTTGCAGCGCCTCTGGTACTAATAAGACATATTAACTTTCTTAAGCTTTATTTTTATCAATTTTATTATTGTTTTACTTCGTCGAAGATTTTGCTACCGTTACCGACAAAAGAGGGCGCTGTGATAAACATGATCATAGAACAGTATAAATCACTGCCGGTACTGCTTAGTGACCAGTCGTATGCTTTCATTAATTTAACAATCCAGCAACAACTAACTGAACACCACACCACATAAATCCACATCAGAAAGACTTATGATGTTGATGGCTTGCCGGCATAGGGATCGAACCAGCCTCAACGCTCAAGTATTTTTTTAATTTTTGGTCCATACATATTAAAGTCAGTTTAATTTATTTTTTAAGTTTTTTTGAACAGCAATTTGTTACAAAAAATATAATTATTAAACATTTAAAACAAAAATGGATTCAGAAAAAAGTTGATTTTTCTGTGTTTTCTTAATGGTACACAACACGACTTTGAAACTTTGACATATGATGCGATATTAGTAAAAAAAATTTAACTACGAAATTTCTTTCTTTCTTTCTTTCATTAATTAGAAACTTAAATATAATTTTCTTTCTCTCCAAAAAAAGGCACATACTTTGACAAAAACCTCAGCTTAGCGTACTCGCTCAAAAAACTTAAAAAAATACTTGTCAGACTTCTCTTTGCCTTTCTCTTACTTCACTTCTCTATTTGCATATAAACGAGAATGTCGTTTTTAGTTTCATCATAATTTCTATTTTACTTTTAGACCATTTTAACTTGCAGAACTTTACAATTGCAAGAAACAAGGAAAGTCATTCGATTTTTATTAATTACAAAAACATAAATTTATACTCGAATGCATTTTTTAATTATTTTCTTGTTTTTAATTTTTTCAACAATTTAAGACACTTTCTTCATTTAGATTATTAACACAGATTTTCTTTATACACATTAATGTGAAAAAGAAAGAAGCAAAAATAATATCATGATTTATTTGCTTGTACTTTATTAAAAAAGTTACTTGGACATACATACAAATCTGTATCGTTTTAACATAACAACTTAAGTCTAGTTAAATCAAAATTGTGTTAAGGCCATATTCTGTTTAGTCTTCTTACAAACTACATTTCGGCCCATTCCGTTTTCAAATATTCCGAATTTCGAAAAAGTTATCACGGTATATCTTTTAACTTTCTACACGCAAAGAAAAAACATAGTTGAGGCAACTATAATCGAAGAGCAATACACTATGATTGAATATATGGTTGCAGTCAAACCATACTATTTTGAAACTAAATTTGTTTTAAACAAAGCAATGTTGGGTAAGTTAACAATAACATTGTTATGTAACCATACATATGGTTCCACTTAACCATACCTATGGTTCGATTAACTATACATATTGTTTCATTAACCATGCACATGATTCCATTTAATCATACATATTGTTACTTTAAACATATATATGATTCCATTTAACCATACATATTGCTCCTTTAAACATATATATGATTCCATTTAACCATACATATGGTTCCATATAATCATAGATATGGTTCCATTTAACCATACGCAAGGTTCCATTTAACCATACATATCGTTCCATTAACCATACATATTAATCTATTAACCATACATATGGTTCCATTAATCATACATATGGTTCCATTAACCATACATATAGTTTCAATTAAGCACACATATGGTTCCAATTAATATCATATATGATTACATTAACCATACATATTAATCTATTAACCATACACATAATTACATTTAACCATACATATGGTTCCAGTTAGCCATACTTATGGTTTCATTAACCATAAATATGGTTCCATTTAATTATGCATATGGTTCCATTAACCATAACAAAGCTTCAAAGTTGCAATTCAATGCGACAGTTATACAATACAACGATTGAAATGTGTAGAAAAAGTTCATGAAACAGAAGTAATGTCAGTTACCTGCCCCGTTTGCCTCTACGGAATCTGGATGTACAATCGTATATGATTATGAATATTATACATGATTATGTATATTATGTGTGGACAAAATCATTAAATTCCCAAAAGAAAAATTTCAAATATAACACTTTAATTATATGGAACTTGCTTTTTTATTTCATTTATTAAATTTCTATATCTGTTTTTTTACAAAAAGCTAACACAAATGAACCGACTGCTTGAAACCTAAATACAGAACTGATAGAAAAGCATACAACCAAAGTTATGAACAAAAACTTTTTTAAAAACAAACAGCCGTGTCTGTTTTATAACCATAGATTCATTGAAAATAAACTGACTTAAGATAGTATGGTTCCTACTTTTGTAGAATCATACTAATGTTGCATTTTTAAATAAACCATGATTGTAGTCAACACTTTTTTAACAATGTACATTGTTAAATGCAATCATGTTGCAATTTCTGTAATGTGATGATTGAATATAAACATGAGTTCCTTTCTCGTACACTAATTAAGATTCACAATTATTTAAAAAAAATACTAGCCTATTTACCAGAACCATAAACTATATTGGGAAACATGATATTGCCGACGCAATCATACCACAACCATATCTTTTCTTTGCGTGTAGAACATAGACTTTACATTAAATCGTAAATATCTCTAAGCATGATTTTTAAACTTAAGATGTTATGATAAAATTACACAGATATATTCCTTAAAGAGGATTGAAATTAAAGTTGAATTTAAGCAAGAATTTAGTTTTTGAAAATAAATGTCTAGGCCAACTTTTATTCCGGTGCACTCTGCCATATTTTTTACTTTATAAACTTTTTTTTCAAATCGCTCTAGAACGTAAGAAATTTATATACGTGAAGTTAAAGTACAAAATAATACTCAATATTTACGGGCCATGCGTATAACGAAAACTTGCCATGAAGTTAACATGAATGGTGAAATTGAATTGTATCTTACAAAGTTTTCGACATAGTTTGACATAAAAAATTGCCACAGAATATTTTCATGAGTCTCGAATACATTCTATAGTGATCTTGCAATAAAAAATTGTATGGAATACTCATCAAAACCCAGTACAATTTATTTCATCACTGATGAACACTGAGGACGAAAGTGCAGCGGCTTCCAAAAAGTTGTTATGTTCTGCTGTGCACTTTATTTTTCCTTGTCTAATTCTTTCTGAGTATAACATTACGAACTATAGCCTATAGAATCAATTTCGATTAAATAAGGTATATTTTGTTGGCTTTAGGAGGGGAAAATATTCCTTTTTTTCTCCTTTCCTGTATTCACGCAAATATGATACAAAATCCTTAAAAACTTTTTTGATGGCGTTAGAAAAAGAAAATTTAAAGTTCTTTTTTAATAAAGAACAATATCTCTAAGAGAAGAGGCACTAGAAAAAAAACTGATGATACTTTTGTAACAAGCGGACAGAAACATTTTACGTGTCGCGAAATATTAAGCGGATAATACAAAAAACGGTATAAATTATGCAAATATTAAATGGCATTATGTCTTTGAAATTACTGTTGCTACGAAAAAACGAATGATGCCACCCTTATAAGCAAATAAAAATTTATAAGGATCAGATATTTTTATTTCAGAAAATTTAAAAAATATCCATTTGGTTGAGCTGTGCTATTAATACTTCTTTAATACGTTGAGGACGGTCGACACTCCTATCGTAACTTAGCTAATATATAAAGACTCGATTGATCAAACATTTTTCGTCAGCGAATATTCGTACATCCTTATTACTTCTCTTTTTATGACCGATATAATTGACTGGATTGTACTATAATAACTTGGACTTTATCTTTTGTTGATCACAGTAGACAAAGATGCGTATCCCTACCCCCTTAACACAAACTTAGATCTGTTCCCAAGAAATTCGAGCACGTGCTGTCGAAGATTTATCTACTCCAAATCTTTTTTTTTGTATTAAAATGCAAATGCGTTATGTTTTTGCTCATAAACCACATATTATAGAAATATTAAGTACAGTATTTACTCCACGTAACTTTTACATGTTTAAATTGCTCTTGGTTAGAAAAAGTTAATTTTGTTTTAACTTTTATTTAAACCAAAATTTTTGTTTTGTGGTATATTTCGAAATGAGGGCAAAAAACCCTAAATACATCTTAATTAGTAAACAAAGTTGTTTTAGAAATGAGAAAAAAAGTTAACACATTTAAAAAACAGTTTATCAGTTACAGCATTTTTGTTGACTAAAGATTGGTATGAAAATATTTTTAAAACATCGACACAAATTTCACAAGCACTTTAAACAGAAAGTAGCAAAAGTATATAAAATTTATTTCTTTAATAAATGTTACAAATACAATTACAAATTATATCATAACTTAATTTAAACGAGAATAGTAACAAAGACCTTCACTCGTTGTAGTGAAACAGACCATAGTCCATGCTGGGAATCGAACCCACAACCTCCACACTGATAGACTAGTACCCTACCCACTAGCCTACCGAGGCACCTAATAAATAAATAAAAAATTATATATAGTTTATTTTCTTTTTGCCTGACTACGCAACGCAAAGAAGGGTATTGTGTTTATCAGCCTATGTATGGTATGTATGTATTAGGGTGTTCATTACTTTAAGTGGAGGTTTGGTGCAAGAATTACTCACCTTCACGTCCCTGAGAGCATGGCTTCTCGCGCCGACTTACGGTTTTTATTTTATTCAATTACACCCACAAGTCGAAAAATGTGATAACATCATGCAAAAATTTCTCGGGAAAAGTTGTTGCCTGTAAAGTGTAGAACAGCTTTTGCCTTAACGACTTTTATATATATCGTATACTTAACAAAATAAACAGCAAAATATCGGAAAAGCCCATAACTATTGATATAACAAAAAAAGCCTATAAATTTATAAATATCAGTAGACTTTTTCGGCCGCAGAACGCTAATCTGCACTTCGATTTTGTTTGACAGTTCTAGTTTTCCAGATATACTCTTATTTCAAATATTAAGGCACATTGGAGAAGGGTTCGCCCTATTCAGTAAAAAAGAAAAAACCAAATTGGAAAGCAAAATTATCTTTAGCCGAGCAAACATTGTTCCTAATGCCTGGGCCGATTTTGGTGATTCTTACGTCAATTGATTTGCTTTAATCCTGCGAGTGTCAGTAAAGATATTACAGTATACAAAATTCGATGTGTCGGCGCACAGTCGCCATGTTGTTTAAACGAAAAAAATAATAAGTCGGCAAACAAATTTAAAATGAATATCGCTGAACATGTATTTGAACATAATCTTTAGGTTTCTCTTATCATTTTTCATTTCAAATGACCATTTAGGATCATGTCTTCAGTCTGTAAGAATATATGTAAATCCGATCTTTGAAAGTTGTTGAAAGTTAATTTTGTACCGACATTGGATAGGAAATAATCTTTCGAATTAAATATTAATAATAAATTAAGTACAAATAGTTTAAGATGGTCAAGCTTGACTCCGTTATAACTCGCTTGTTATAGTCAAGGATACTATACCTCACAGTAGAAAGAGTTTATACAGAAGCTAAATATTTATACGAAGTAGTCCAAGTTATACTAGTAGTCAATTGATGGTTACACTACGAAAAACATCTTATATAAACAAAATGTTGTCTTAAGATTGCTGATATTTTTTGTAGGGTTAAATATAAAAGTTAATGTGGTAGCAGCTAATATTTATAACTTGCTATTTTATAACGCTTAAAGCAATATCTCAAGTATATGCCAAAACAAAAGTTCTCTTGTAAACTTAATTTTACACTGAACTCAAAAGAAAACTATGTATGTGTATAAATTCATAAAAAAGAAAATGTTAAACACATAAAACCTACAAAGAAATAATCTAAGCACACACGAACTTACTCTAACATATCAAGTGTGTGCGTTTTTTAAGGCGTGTTTCTAATCAACTGTCACAACTGCTTATATTTCGAGTCACTATAACAACAAATACATGTAATACTTTTTCTTGTGGCTGGTTTATTTGTAAGCTAAAATGTTATTTGTCATTGTTTATTTAGTTTGCCAAAGGGTACTGAGAGTTAGATTTCCTGGCTATAATTTCAAAAGTAAATATACGCACTTACAAGTATAAGCCTGAAACCATGAAAAAAAAAGATATTAATTACTATGGTGGGTGCGGGATAAAGTTTGTTGGATAAACAGAAAGCTTTTCACTTAATTACCAACACATAGAATCTGGTAAAAAGAAAACATTTTATAACAAAAAATAAATAAATAGAATAATAAAGCAAATGTACTTTTCACTTATAGAGAAATATATATAATACACACGCTTAAATGTTAAAGTATACAGTATGGGAGAAATGTTTTGTTAGAGCAGATATAACATGCTAATAGCCCTATTCATAGCTTTAAGTAAAAATCTCTAAAATTATATTCATAATTGAATTTTATCTTGAAATGCATATTTTAAAACCATTTTAAATAAGCTAATTTTAAAATTTGTTTGGTTCTATTTGAAACCTGCTTTAAGATGACATTTGGCTTTTTGCTTCATTTATTTTCATTTTGGAAACTATTATCAAAAGTAGTTAACATATTTTTTAGTTGATTATATAAATAATAGACACGCTATATTTCATTACATTATTTTTAGTATGTTTCACAATTTTACAAAATATTTCCAATTATACAAAAAAACTAGTGATGTTTAGATATCAACTGAAATATAATAAAACCAGTTATTTAATAATCTTTAAATCTTTGACAAAATCATTATCAAAAATACACTTTCACATAACATTTTATGTTGGCTATTTTTCTTTTTAACCCCCAACCAAAATAAGAGGGGTTTTATTAGTTTGTAGTGTGTATCTGTGTGTCTGTATATATCACTGTACACCCCAAACGGCAGGACCGATTTTTATTTCGTTTATTTTCTTTGATAGGTGACATGATCGAGAGAGTTCCAGCTATTTCTGAAGGCAATTGGTCCTGCCGTTTAGAAGTTATCACCTCTTTTATAGCATTATCCTCTTGAATATGTGTGTGTCTCTGGTACCCTAGCTCACAAAGGGCTAGACTGATTTTAATTTAGTTTGAAAAGTGATTTTATCTAAAACCTAGCCTAAGTTTGAAGAAAATCGATCTACCCGGTTGGAAAATACCATTCATTTCCTTCGGGGTTTTTTTTAAAACATTAAATTTAATGCTACATATATTAATTAGTATACAAGTTGTTATACATTTTTATATTATAAAAATAGTAGTTTCCTTAAACACGGAAGAAAAAACAATTATTTGTACGAGTATCGCAAGAATTGGTAATTATTGTTTTACATCATTACGATTCAAGAGACAATTAAAAAATACACCGTTGCCTTAAAATTCGTTAAGTCGTTGTTTAGTTAAAATAATAAAAATTTATAATACAGCTTTTTTAAGACTAAAATGTTTTTTAATGAAACTTATTCGAAACCTGTAGGAAGATTTTTTTATGAATATGGCCGTAAAAATTTACATACATGAAACGACAGAAATAATATTTTTCCCTTTCCTTTTAAAACACAGAAAAATCTTTAGAACTAATATAAACAAATTTTAGTTCGATATGAAAATCGAAAACTAAAAATAGTTCTAATGTGTTCATTATATTCCCTTAGTTATATATTAATATAATTCTTAATACTTTTCGCAATGACTTTGAAGAATGAATTTCTAAAATTGTTTTATATTTCTTGTATTTTAGTGTGTCGTTATTAAAGTCAGTAACTTGATGTTATGTCGAACTTTTAAAAACTGATCCATGGCCATCCATACACACATATACATATGTATAAACCTTATAGTCTACATTACTGAGCCGAGTTTTATGATATCATGCACAAGTCTGTCTGTATATTTCTCGGCGACCATAAGTCGTATTGCTGGTAAATACTCCAACATTTTTTAATACTTTCTATATATCACCGGTTGATGAAAAATAATATTATTATTGTTTAACTGAATTCTATGTTTATTAGCATTTGATTTTAAATTAATAGGTAACATAGAAGAAATATCAGCAAAATTGTTTAAACAAAAGTTTATTTAAACTAAAACTTCATTCAAAGAAATTTAGGCCCTAATTGTGTAAATCACATCACCGAAGTGAAATTTATATTAAAGCATAAACTAATTTGAAAGAATTTTAAAAATTTGTTTTTGTTTTCCATACAAATTTTTGATCAAACAAACGCATAGAAATTCAAGCATTGCTTTACCTTTCAAACATTTCAAAATTTGTGTGAAAAAAAAAACAAATTTATAAAATGTTTAAAATTTTTTTTTTGCTCTCTGTATAAATTTCACTTTGGTGACGTGATTTACACAATTAGGCCCTTAGTTATTTAGACTTGAATTCGGTTTTAGTAAATGTTAAGAAAATGTTATTTACTAAATCAGTGAATATTTTGTTCGGCAAAACAACAAAAGGCAATTTTCAGTGTCGTAAAAAACAACCAACATGCCGACATAACAACAACAATGATAGCAAAAGGAATGAAAGTTTGTTTACTGAAGATTTCTGAGTGAATTAATTCTTTAAAACATTAAGAGTTGAACACATTTAACAAAGTAAAATTTTATAAATGCTTAATGGATGATGATGTTAGTATTAAAACTAAAAAAAAAAGTTTTTACTGACTCAGACAAATAGTTTAATGTATTACAAAAAATCCAGTAAATATTTTTGTTTGATTCAGCTAGCTATTTTCTTTTAAGACAAATTGTTATATAAATTCAGACAAAAATATTATTTGATATATTACAGAAAATCCAGTAAATAAGTTTGTTTGATTCAGTGAATTATTTTATTGAAAAATTAAAAATATTTGTAGACAAATCGTTTTATAGATTTTGATTTGTTTACTGAAAAAAAACGGTATTTTTTTCAATAAAATTGTTGAGATATTTTTCTCTGTATTTACAAATTTGTGTACTAGTATTTACTAATTAATCGAATTTCTTTACTGAAAATTAAATTTCAGGGACTGTAATTAACAGTTATCGATATCAGAAAATTATTTTATAACAGTTATTTTGTGAATTTAAAATAAAAAATCCATTTAAGACAGTTATTTTTCAATGTAAAAATAAAAGGTCGGATGAAACTCTGTGTACTCCTGCAACACATGTAAGTATGGAAAGAGCATTCTCTGCGATTTAATTGATATTGAGCGACCTGCGTTAAAACTTTCTTGTAGAACATTTTTAAAATATTATGTTCGTTAAATTAATTTAATAAATCACTAAAAACATTATATCAGATAGACTCAATAAAAACAGAAAACAGTAGAAAAAAAGAAAACCAGCATTCAGTTTTATTTTAGACGGAAAAACCAAAAGTACTCATAAAACTGCTAAAATGAGTTTTATTTTATGCCGGCAATATAAAACTAGCTTTTTAAAAGTTTCATCTAATCTTTTATTTTTGCGTTGAAAAATAACTCTTAACTGTGGAGAAGAGATCAGTTTTTCAAGATCCCCATAGATTATGAAAGAGCACGTCAATACGAATCTATTGGTATATGACAGTATAGGTCTCCGTTGACTCTACCATAGAGAGTTATTGAGTTTAAGATTTTTGGATATCTGTTATTTACGGTCTCTGTGAAATTTTGCTTTTCTGTGTAAGAAAGTTTTTTTATATTAATTTTATGCTCACATTATAGAACAGATTTTGACTAAACTTACACCATTGTAAACTTTACAATATAAAGACATTTACAATGTAAAGACATTTATGCACTGACACATGTGTACAGTCAATATTTTGTTAAAATCAGTCCAGTATTTTTGGAGCTATAAACGTTTAAAATTGCTAACTAATAATGAGCACATAGTATAAAGTATAAAAAACAAGTATGTGTGTGTGTAGATTTTGCTTTTGCAATACAGCATAATTTCTCTTCTTTGAATTGGTGTTGTTGTAGGAAAGGTTTAAGACTAAAAGGAAAGAGATGTCATTAAATTGATGTACCTTATACATATGAAGGGATTTTGTTCTACATGTTTTTGTTTTTTTTTAATTTCAGTATAGGAAAGTTTCTAGTTATCATCAATTAATTATGGTTGCGTTATATGAATGGGGTATTTTAGAAACCCCATAAGTCCAGATTATATAATTTCTCAGGAGAGATAAGAAACTGTTCTCTAAAATAAAATTGGTCCCATGTGGACTAACTTTCTTAAGTAAAATTAAGTTACTGTCATGTTACAATTTGTTTTCAGAAAATATAATACTTTTTAAGTGTTTTAAAAAATCCACTAAAAGTTTGTTGATTTATGGGATTTCTGGACGTGACTTTTGAGGTTTGTGTTGCTTTTTATAAGACAACTTCTATGACGTTTGGGTAATTTTTCTATGGCTATACTAATTGAAGGGGTCAAGTGCAAACAATAAGACTCTGAGTAACTAAGCTTCAAAGTTTTTTGTCCCCATGCATTTCATACATAATATTTTTGGTTTCTAATACATAAAGTCTTTTGGGGTTATCTTACAGGTCTGAATTTTTATAGAGTGATAGATATTGGTATTAAATATTGAATCCTGCATGCAACTAAATGTTTTTTTTACTTTTGGCACCTCTATTTTTTGTATTTTTCGCAAAACATTTTTGTCAAAGTATATGGACGACATATCGAACTCATTTTTCAATTCAATCTAAATCATTTTAATTCCCCAATAAAAGTTATATTTTTTCATATAAATAAATATTTTTCAGGACCTGATCTTCGTTGCAAGATTTGCCACTGTAGATATTTCTTCTTGTTGTTATATATATTAATTTTACTATTCATTATTGACAAAACACTTTATTTGTCATAAATCGAATACGATTTTGATTTTGATTACTCATAAATTAAGTTAAGCCCATTCACAAAAAAAAATATTAAAGAAGCAAACTGTATGATAAAACTTGTCAATTTATCTGGTAATAAAATATAAGAATTGCAGGACATGAATATGACAGATGGTAAGACTTAATGATGTAAAAAGAATAAAATTATACAGCCTTAAGGAAATGAGCCACTTAAATAAGCACAAAAAAAACATATTTCTCTTTAGGCTAAAGGCGAAAGCAAAGTTATGATATATATTTGCATCAGTTTTATATGAGGAAATTATATTAGCAAAAATAAATATTAATTATTATTTGTTTAATCTTTTAAATTGTCATATATGTATATATTTATTGAGTTTATTTGTCTCATTGAATATATTCTTATTAATGCCTAGTAAATATTATAATATTATTTTTAAGTGTCACATACTTTTTTATAAAATAACCTCTTTATCAATCTTAATTTTGGTTATGAGACAATTACTTTTGAGTATCCCCAGAGTTTTGTTACCAACAATTCGTTTGTCACATAAACATTCAAAAACATTTATTTAAGTCATTATTATAAATTTGTACAAACGTCAAGTTATAATTGTCGCCTGACATAATAACAAATTTTGATTGATTTCCCAATAGGTTTTGCGGTCACACATTTACAATTGATTCAAATAATCACATTGTGGCAATTTTGGATTTTTGTTATTTAATTTAGTGCCATCATAAGATATTAGACATCCATATCTTATATTTATAATTGTTAATTGTTTTTAAGGGAATATTAAAAAAAAAATGTAAATACAAATGTGGCCAGATTGAAAAAGCTGTTGACGAAATATATGTCTGTTCGATCTTTTCGTCACGATATTAAAAGTGTATAACTTTTTTAATAAACTAAGCCGATACTTACCGCCAATAGTTAGCAGTCGCACCTTCCATAAAGGCCGCTCTTAGATGATAATAATGTAGTCGCTTTTTATATAAGTAGTACTTTGTGATTTGTAAACAACTCTCTTATAATAATATATTATAAAATTTAATTAATCATACAAATTTTATTTGCTAAAATTTTCGAAATGCACAAAGTATTATATACATATATTTAAATAATACTTCCATTTTCCAAATCCGTAAACTATTTTATGTTTCTTGTATGTCAAAATACACAAAACAATGAAAGCTTGAATGTATTAAATGAATATTTAGTTAATATTTCCTTTCCGTTTTTGTAACACTTACATGCACACACACACACATATACATATAAAGAATAATTTTATCTACTTAAATGTATAACAACTGAAAACTAAATGTGTGAATTTCGTAATAAATATAAATTATTATTACATTTATCATTTAGCTAAATGCACAAACTTATCAACTCACAATAGGTATGTAACATTTAATTTTTTTGGGTAATTTTTACATTGCAATAAATTTATATATTGTGGAATTAATACAGGACGCTTCTGAATTTTAAGCTGCATAAGATGTGGAAGGCATTAACCTCAAATATATGAAGAGTTTTTTTCTATTTAGCTTTGCGTTTTGTATTCTGAATAAGTATACTGTTGCGTTTCCAAATTGGGCCAGTTCAACATAAATTTATTCCTTAGTATTCATTTGATTTATGTAAAACTAATGCAAACGTAAGAGAAATAATAAGTGCATAATTATATTCACATATATGTACTTCTTTACTTAAATACTTATATATACAATGCAAAGAATCATTTTCTATACGTATACTATATAAATTATAAATGTGAATTTAAATTTTAAAAACTTTTAAACATTTACACAAAGTACATCAAATATTTAATTTAAATTTATAAATTACACTAGCTCAACCCGGTGTGCTTCGCTACCCCATTGTTGTGCAGATATAGAAATATGTATAATTACCTTGTATGGGTGGTACCCGTCTCTCCCTTTTTATACCTGCAAGATTTTACTGGAAATTGCACTTTATTCTAAGAGTAACCCACGTCAAATTTTGAGCACTTCGCTATTGAATTAGTACTGATATAGAAATATTAATAATTACTTTGATAACAAAATTTTTCTAGAAATTTAAATTTCTTTAAAGAGAACCCCACATCACATTTAGAGAGCTTCACGATTGTAAATGTGCTTATATAGGAATAGTAATAATTACTTTTTATAGGCCGTACCCGGTTCCTCACTCCTATGCCAGAATATTTTTGCAAAAATTGCAAGCCATTTTAAGATCAACATACATAAAATTTGGGGAGCCTCACTCGTATGGTTGTATAGGTACAGAAATATAAATAAATGCCTTGTATGGGGCGTACCCATCTCTACCCACTGATACCATCAAGATTTCGCCAGAAATTGCAATTTGTTCGAAGAGTAACCCACATCAAATTTTGAGATCTTCACTATTGTACTTGTGCCGACATAGGAATATTAATAATTACTTTGTATGTGGGGTACCCGTTTTCCACTATTATACACCCAAGATTTCTCTTTGAATTTCACGTTTGCAGATGTAGGAAAATTAATAATTATTTTGTATGGGGGGTTACCGTTTCCACCTATTATGGTACCAGGATTTTGCTGGCAGGGGGTACCCTGTCACTCACTGATAACCTTCAGATTTCGCTAGAAATGGCAATTTGTTTTAAGACCTACCTACACCAAATTTGGCGACCTTCACTATTGTAGTTGTACTGATATAGAAATATTATTATGTAAATTACAATGTGGTATCCCTTTCACATTCCTATAACGCTAATATTTTTCTGGAAATTGCACAATATTCTAAGAATAAAACTCATCGAATTCAGAAGCCTCACTCTTATAGTTGTTCAGGTATAAACAAAATAATAATTTCCTCCTATGAGGGGTTTCCAGCTTCCCCCTTCCTACACCGCTAATATTTTTGCTAGAAATTGCATGTTATTCTTAGAATAACACACATCAAATCTAGAAAGTATCAATCTTACAGTTGTACAGATATGACAACAATAATAGTTACAACCTATGGGGGGTACCCGTTTCCCACCCCCCCCCCCCCCTCCTATACAAACCAATATTTTGTTGGAAATTCAACGTTAGTGTAAGACAAAAGCCCTGTAAAGACAGTTGTCAGATCTTACAATATTGTCAGATCTTACAATGTGCTGGCGATATACTGACAATAAAAAATTGTCAGTACAAGATATATTGTTAGTGCCCATGGTTGTATCAAAGTTGTCAGAAAAGTTTACTATTTATTTCCGGACAATGAATTTGCCTGACAATATTGTCTGTAAAAAAAATGGCAGCTCACACGATTGTCAGATACAACAATTTTTAGATTTGTTGTTTGGCGTTGCCAGACTCAAATCATTTAATAGAAATTATCAATTATTTACCAACTGTGCTTGTGGTAATCTTAAAAAATGAGAATATAAATTAATATTAAACATAAAGAAGCCATTCCAACTATTTTAGCTGCAGAGTTTCTTTTATTTATCTTTTTCCCTAAAAAGATGTGTGCAGAAGTATCTGACAATGACGCCATTGTCAGACGCAGAAACTTCGCACATCTGACAATTAAACTATGTCTGACTATTATCCTACAATAATCTGCCAATAGCAACGAGATGTGTTCACACGATTGCCAGATAACTGAAATTTTTTTTCAGCAGGTAGTATTAAATTCGACTGACAATGCTTTTTCTGGCAACACTGTCAGACAAAGATTGTCAGTTCACACGATTGTAAGTAATTTTTAGCACATTTTACTGACACTATTGTAAGATCTGACAACCGTTTCTACATAGCTTAACACACATCGAATTTAGAAAGTTTCACTCTTAGACTTGTACAGATATAAGAAAATTATTAATTACCTCTAATGGGGGGTATCCGTTACGCCCTGCTATACCAACAATATTTTGCTGGAAATTGCACATTATTCTAAGATTAGCACATATCGAATTTAGAGTGTATCGCTCTTATAGTTGTACAGACATAAGATAATTAGCACAGATCAACAAATAAAGAACAATAATTTAGTGCCGAGATATTGAATAGTGATTTTGTAATTAGGTCGGCATTGGTAACACTGAAAATGTATTAAAGTTTTTTCCTACGTGTAGTTTTGGCTGTCATAAGTACTTTGGTCTGTCCGGTTTGTAATCTTTCCGGTACATTTCTTTAAATAAATTCATTTTAATATCATGTCTTCATCGCGAAGAGGTTGTTTCAATGACCCACATGTGTTTTGTTACATTTGTTGTGATTACGCAGTTAAAAAGTTTGGAAAACCTATAACAGATTTTGTAAAAATTACGTATTACGCTAATGTTTTTCACGTAGCAAATCAATATTTTCGTTATTTTTGTAATCAGTATAAGATCCTTAGCTAAAAAAAAATATACAATTTCTTGGCACCAAAACCAGTGTTGCGTAGTGTAATAATTGCCTCCTGTGGAAGTACCCGTTTCCCTTCCGATAGCTTCAAGATTTTGCTGAAAGTTTCACTTTCTACTAAGAGCAGCTCACAGTAAATTTGGAGAGTCTCCCTGTTATAGTTATACAGATATAGGAAAATTAAAAATTTCTTTGAGGGGAGAGGCGGGGAAGGGATGAAATTTGTCAACAATGTAATGACAATTGTCTTCCTTTTAGATCATCTGACAATTGTCATCATTGTGAAGTCAAACTTTACTTCAGTTGATCATCTTGACATCAATGATAATGATAGAAAAACTAATTTCTTAAATTTTCTTACTTTTACTTGTTTCTGTTTTCATTTTACTTTCTACTATAACATTAACATCTTCATCATCTCAGAAACCTCAATCAATCGATTGTTTATAAGCTAACGCCTTTACCATTGCAAATAAAACTAAGATTTGCTTGTGAGAGACTGAGAAGGGTACAAAGCCAACAAAAAATATAAAATTGATTAAATATTTTTTCGAAAATATCGTCTGTAAAGATATTTTTTTGACACATACATATATACTAATTATAAGTATGTTCCTAAAGAACTTTTTTTTATAGAGAAAAGAATGTAACGACGATTTTTGGGGAAAAATTTATCAAAAATTCAAAACTTTTAAAATTTTCAAATTAAAAATAGAAAATTTTTTAACTCAGAAGGAACATTTCAATTACATATTTTTAACAATTTGAAATTTTGTTGTTTCATCAATAATGAAGCAGTTTGTTAATAATATCAGAGTTTTGAAATCTTTCAAAAGAATGGGTGAAGTCTACTGATGATCTGGTAAAATGCCAATGAAATGCAAGCATTTAGATATGCTTACTTAACCCACAACAAATTAAAAGTTTCTTAAAATAAAATTGGTAAAATATGTATATAAAAAAATTTATTTATTAAATGCTATAATTTTTATTTTTAAGAGTTAACATCAGTAAACAGCTTAACTTGCTGATACGTTCAGTAGATAGTCTGCAGCTCTTTTGTTTTCACATACTTTATCTTCGTTTTATTTTCTGATAAAATAGACTTTTAAATCAAAAAAAAATTAAAGAATATAATATTAAAAATAAACTGGTTTTTTTTTGTGAATATTTGCTTTTAAGCAAAAGGCAGGACACACAAAAAAAAAGGAATGTAAAATCCACATGCCGCAATTTCGACTGCAAATCATATTAAATTTACAAGAAATAATTTGTCGTTTGAGTGTGTTAGTGTTTACTTGCTTTGTTCATGTTGTTTATTCTTACATGTGTCGTCTATGTATACGACAAAAAACGAATTACCAGCGAATATTTACTGCTGCTGGTTTAAAATTACCATTGTTTCATATTAATTTTAAACGAATAATAATTAATCTTACCTTAAATCACCGTTAAAACAATTTTGTTATAAAAGTTAAGTTTCATTTTCAATCGACATGACCATAACTTTAATTTCAAATAAGTTTTATGTTAAATAATCATTTAAATCATGTTGAATTAAAATGAAATGCATTTTACATACGATGGTATTTATTTAGTGTATAAGTAAAGAAAAGTTTGAAGCTGTTGTAGCTGCAGTGGTTAGCGCGTGGACTATCATGCTGGTGGCATGAGTTGAAATCTTGGCTGGGGCAGTCAGCTACAACGAAAAGTTTTCTGATGACTATTTCGTAAGTAAAATAATTAATAAAATAGCTACATTAAAGTCATATTGTTTCAGCTTGATATAACTTTAATTCAACATGATTCTTCGTGTTGTTCCAATTTCAAATTCACGTTGTTTCAACTTGAAATAACTTTGATTCAACATGATTCTTTGTGTTGTTCCAACATCAAATTCACGTTGTTTCAACTCGAAATTACTTTGATTCAATATGATTTTTCGTATTATTTCAGTATCAACTTCATTTTGATTTAACTGTACTGGAATATTAAATCAACATGAAATATAATTAATTCAAAAGGAAAAATTTTCTTTCAAGACTATTGTAAATCATGTTGATTTAACATGAAACACCTATGAAGCAAAATCACTACCGAAAAATGTTAAGTTAACCTGGTTTTCGATGATTTTACATGGAAATTTTTCTGTGTGCATGTCTTTGATATGGAAATGTATTTGCATATCAGAATTATTAAATGTTAAATTGCTGTTGTGTTCGTTTGTATGTTTTTTATGATAACATGAATTTTAACTATTCAAGTGGGCCTAGTAACAGCAATAAGAATTATTTATTTAAAGTTGAAATTAGTGGCGTGCTCCGTTTTGAAAGATCAGGGGCCCGTTTCTCAAAAAGTACAACTCACAAATCTACAAGTAAAATACACACAAAACAACAACACTTTTACAAATTCTATTGCTGCTTTTTGTGTATTTTAATTGTAGATTTGTGAGTTGTAGTTTTTGAGAAACCGGCCCCATATCCAAATAAAGAGATATTAAATTTTTTTTAGTTCTGCCCACGTTTCTAATCGTAGTGTTGTATTATAGAGTGAACCCAAGGCGTATGCAAAGTTTCATAGGAACCGGCATGGTGAAACTAGTTGAAAGCCCTGTCGCCAAATTTTCCCTTAGCAATCATACTAACATTGCAAGTTAAAATGTAAAAAAATATATAAGAAAAATATTAAAAAATTTTATTAAATGTGCCCTAAATTTAAAATTTTATCCACCTGAAAGAAGAAAGCCATCATTTAGAATTAATTTTTGACAAATAAACAATAAATTTAGTAATATGAAGAGAGTTTTCGAAGTATTTCCCTTAAGATATAATCAAAAATCGCTTCAGAGACAACGCCAACTAAAAAATACAATATCGCTTTATTTTGACCTGATCTTATAACTAAGCTCTACGACCCAAAATTTAATTTACGTGTCTCGGCGTTTTTCTGTGTAATTTCAAATGTTGAAATTTTACCTACAATATTATTTTAAACATTTTATTTAGTTATAATATCATTAACGAAGCACACCGGGTTGCAGATAGTATTTAACGAGAGACACTGAATGTAATGCGGAGCAGTAAGCAGAGCATATTTTACATACCAGATGGGGTTTCCTTTGCCATAAAAAGATAGAGGATACAGAGAGACATACTGCAAGTAATATTTTTGCATATAATAAATGCAGCTTTAAGTTCTTATCATGTTAAAATAAAACAAGTTGAAATTACGAATAATATACAAACAATTCTTATTATATGTTTGTTAATTTTTTCGAATAAATAAACAAATTTATTTGCATAGGCAGACTGGATGAAAAATATAATATATGTGTATATAAACATACAAACAATTAATTAAATGACTTAAACTTAAATTACTAGACAGAGTAAGAGATTAAAGCATACGTATATACTCATGTATACAAGTTTTGCAAAATGGACATAACAAAATCCTTATTGTCGGTTTTATTGTAATGTGTTATTTATTTGCCAGTATACCATGCTTTGCTTGCACCAAATATATCTGTATTGTGATGTCCATAATGACATTGTTGTGACAGCAATCACAAACATGTTTTGGCTTCTAATGAAAAAAATTATCTGCGAAGAAATTTATGAACTAAAGCTTAACAGTATAAATTTTTTTTAGAACAATCTTAAAATAAGAAAGATAACAGAAACCACACCCTTAAGAATTTTAAAATTTACGCAGCTTAACCTCTTACTGATTTGCATATCATTTTATTTTTATTTGTTAGATTAACATAAATACTCCTCACACGCCAGGCAGATTCATAAAAATGGTCACAAAAAAAATTTGCTTAACTGATTTTCAAATAACAACTGGGATATTTCAAAATATATTAAACCTATTAGGGGCTTAAGAAAAACGATTTTATTAATATATAAAAAATGTGTTTTATATAAACACATGTCGCACTTTTTCTGCAACAATGTCATAAGTCAGAAAACCTGGTTTTTTAGCTAAAAATGTAGAATTTTTGAGTTTCATGCAAGTATCTAGTGTAATCAATTAATGAAGCTGTGAGCAAAATGAAAAACTAGTCTTTTGAGATATGATGTTCTTGCAGCAAATTAGCGCTATGTGTTAATAATAACAGCTGGGGAATTTCAGTGTAGCTAAATAAATTCTCTTGTAGATTTTTTTCATTAAAATGCGAAAACGTTTACTTGTGATTATATACATTTTAAGCAATATTTCTCATCCATTTTTCTCGTATGCGCACATATTCCCAACTGCATAATATTTTTTCTGAAAAACCATATTTGTATTTAAAATATTTTGAATATTGTAAAGAATACTCTACAACATTGGAACAACTTCAGTATTAATGAGAGAACAACAAAGCAACAATCTTCTTCCGTTTGCTAACAATTTAATGACTTTTTTACTTCCTTAAGCGTTTTATAGCTGTCTCCAATAGCAAGTTATTTTTATTAACTTTCTTCTTTTATAAACCCAATTTCGTTTTTGGCTCTCACAGTTGCTGCAGCTGAGCCATTATTACTTTATACTCAAATTGTGTAACCCAATTAGTCATGTGTTGAAAACATAAAAACAAAACGTTTGTTGAAAACATAAATATTGCAAACAATGTGTCTTACATATTATTATAAATTTCTTTTATATATTATTCTCATGTTGCTAATATTTATCATCTTAATTTTTTTTCGTATATCTTGTTTAAAAACTAATCACAATGTACCGCAAAATTCAAGGAAATTTAGCATTATCTGAAATAACCCCAATATTTTTAATGAAATATTGCGTCAAATTAATTTTAAATTGTCCCAAAATAGAAATTAGACCTGATCTCAAATTCAGGATAATTTCTTATTGTGAAAAATCACCCTAGTTAAGTGAATGAAATTTAACCCCAATAGAATCCTTTGCCGCAAAATTAAAGAAAGAAAAATAGGAATAATCACTTAACAATCAGGAACAATCGCTCAAAGCACTATTTTGTTTAACCTTGAACCAATGCTGTTGCCTTTTGGCCATGGAAGGCTCGAATAGCACTTTCACTGAGTAGAGGTGTGCTGTATTGTCGATCATCAGCCGGCCTTTATGGTTTTCTTTTGTAGTTATGTCGAAAAACATCTTCGCTGTATATCAGTTTTTTGTGTAGCCGGCCTTAGCTTTACTCAGTGAGGCCGCTTTTCAAAAATCAATCAAAAAATCTTTACACCGCGAAGCCACTATTAGTGAGGAAAATCCCTTTAAGCCCGCCCAAAGCCCGGCAAGGAGATTAATCTCTACTCATCGAAGCCACTGTTCAACGTATGTACCAAGGGAACAAAAGATAAGATAAATGAACAATCGCCGAACAAATATCTTTTGGAGCCTTTGAAAATTTTGAAATTTATTACATTGTTCACAATGAACAATTTTTAATATTTTGTCAAAATTGTTTTAAAAAATTTTTTGGACGATTGTTCTTTGGGTGGTTATTCGTACAGCCAGACAAATATAATTAAAGAGCTTATACACAAAAAAAAAAAACGTTGGTAAGCCCATAAAATACAGTAAAATCAACAAAAGGAATTGTAAAGTAGTCTATTGTGTGCAAAACTATTAACCGGAAGGTCGCAGGTTCGATGCTTGCCAAGGCTTGCTTAAGCAGTAAGTGTTTTTATTTAAAAAAAAAATGTGTTTGTCTGTAATTTTTCGGTCTTGAACTTATGTTTTCAAAAATTTTCGCTTGCTTGATTTATATACAGCATTTTTTGTTAAATAATTATTTTCGTTGTTTTTATTTTAAATTGGTAATTTTAATCATAAAAATGTATAAACCACAAAAATTATTAAAAGTTAAATTTGATTTAGTTTTCAATAGAACACTGAAGAATTTTGTTATTTTAAACATGAAAAATAACTTTTATTTTGAAACATGGCTTTTTCAAACATATATTTTACAATTCAGTAAAATGTAATTTTTTTGGTCCTGAACTCTTTGGTTCCTGCAACTCTTCCCATGGTTACAAACTGACACCTTTACCATCTCAATCAAGTCATCTTGTTAAATAACAACAGCTGAAAGAAAACATGGACATGAAATAACTTACATATTTAAAAGGTTATTTTAACTAATAAAAATTGTATATTCATAAAATTGCAACAACAATTTACATTAACAATAAGTTAACAATTTCAATTGGCGAGATTTACCTACAAATTTTATTTTGAGTGTAGCAGTAGTAAACATGTAAGCCACACAAGAAGTATCTAAATTTAGTTAAAATGATATATCGCACCAAAAATGTATATTAAATTGTTTGTGTCATTTTTCATTCAATTTTTTTAATTTATATAATATATGTAAAGAGTTCGATTGGTGCTATTTTTTTCATTTTAGAAAAGATGAAAATTCGCCCGAAATCAAGATTGGAAAAAAGATTCTAAAAAAATTACAAAATCAGCTACAAAAAGATTCGGGGCTTTGTTTTCAGTGCAGTTTTATTGTTTGTCGCATTTTTTCGTAGGACCATGTAATGTTTGTCCGTAATGATATTCTCAAGAATATATGTCCTTGTAATGAGAAATGAATATATTATGAATATAATATTAAATCTCGTTCTTATATAATTTCCATTTAAGCGTTTGAAAAAGTATTTAGACTAATGTTGATAACGATAGCGTTTAATAACCAATTATATATCAAACATTTGAGTTTTTGTTTTCTGGGCAAACTTTTAGCAAGTGCAGACTATTTTATTACTTTACTATAGTTTTAATATTTTCATATTTTTTCATTTTATCTACCGTGCTCAAGGCGAATTGATAACACGTGGCGTTATCAGCGCAGCGGACTGTACAAACAACTGTTAAACTTTGTTTGACCCTGCTTGAAAAATAAAATTAAACAAAATTTCACGAGCTATAAATTTATAATATAATAATAGTTTTAGTGTATTTCATATTGCAGGGAAATACTAGGCACTTTCCCGAACTAAAATATTAAAAGCAAAAAAATATAGTATTGTGGTATTTAATTTTCTTAAGTAGGACATACAAATTATATTGAGCTATATTTGAAATTTTATCGTAAGCGAGATGTTGCAAAAAAATAAACTTTCTTACTGAAATTGAAATTTAATATGACTACCCAGGCAGAAAAAGACAATCAGTACGACGTTGGTACGATGGTGTGAGGGTACAACTAACAGTAGTACAACATCTTGTTTACCAAATGTTTAATGTGCTAAGAACATTAAAATGATAACGCCAAATGACCGTCCTCAGACTTTTGTTTTTGTAAACTCAAATTTACAATTTTCCCAAAATGTTGTAAATACAAGTTTACAGCATTTATTAAAAAAAAAACGATATTGCTATTTTTTATATGCAATTTTTTTATATTTGATTTATAGTTTTTGATTTTAAAAATTTCTTTTATTTATATTGTGCGACTTGAATGGCTATGGATTTGAACCTGTACACTACATGTTCACAAGCAAACGCCTTTACCACTAAGCCAAAGGGCAATATAAAACATAAACAGCACAAAGTAAATGCAAACATAAAATTACTCTGAGAGCGTTTAAGAGAGAGTTAAATTTATTTGTGAACTAAAGTTACATTTTTGGTTTTACAGTATTGTAGTGGTACTAGAGTTTTTCTTTTCCAGGACTTTTTCATTTCCCGGGAAAGCGCGATTGATTTTTCAATTTCCCGGGAATTCCCGGGAATTGCCGCACAATACAAAACGATACAAAATAGCATTTCATTTAATTTATTTGAACAAAAACAAATACCAATTCACGAGACCTGTTAAATAAGTTTATGAATGTATTAAACATTAGTAAAAAAAATTATAAAATTTGAGGTCTTTAGCCGTGCCCCGCCCCATGCTTTTTAATTTAAATTAAAAAATTTTATTTTTTATTGTATAACTTCTGATTAGTAGCCACCCGAAGTGAAAAATTTACTATTTTCATACTTTTTATTTTTTTTATTTCTCTAGCTTCTTAAGTAGAAAAGATATTGCAATGATTTATGATTTATTTCATAAGACACTAAAGAGCAGGGCTCGGACTTTCATGCAAATGTATGTAGTTTTTAGTGATAGATAAAGACGTATTGACTAATTATTTATGCGAATCATCAAATTTTAAGTAGTTTGCATATGTTTGCATATTTTGGCGGTAAGTGCATATTTTTGCATATTTTGGCAATAACTGTATATTTTTGGAGTTATACACATTTTTTAAATGCATAACTCTCAATTTTTGAAAAAAAAAATATTAATAAGCCGATTATGCATGGCAACCAAGCCCCAATTGGGTTATTAGTTGCTGAAAATGTTACTACTGATGGCAACTGGCAACTGAGAGCTTTCAATTTCAGCTGATATTTAGTGCCTTTCTGCCAATCATTAATTTTCATTTGCCGACTGGCAACTGAACTAAAGTCCGGTTGCATTAAATAATAGACCCAACTATCGTTGCTCTATGTTTTTTTCTCTAATAATAATAATAAATTAAAACAAATATTTTCATATTACATTTTAGTTTTGGTACTTTGTTCGTAGGTAAATGCATATTGTTGAGCATATTTTTCATTTTTAGGTGCATTTTCTAAGCGATTAAAATCAATTTTTAGTTGCATGAGAGTCCGAGCCCTGCTAATGAGCCTTGCATACTGCTCAAACTGAATTGATATAATTAAGTGGCGGAAAAGTGACCACCTGAAAATTTAATTTTTTTGTTTATATCGATTTTTAATTGAACGCTGTGTGAAGCTTTAATATTTTTTTTTGTGCAAAAATTTATAATTTTTGAAAAATACAAAATTTTGAGCTTCAAAAAACTCATGTGTCTGATATTTTCAGAAAATATAGGCCAGGCTAGTAATAATCTGTTATTTTCATTTCTTCAGGAAATATGTTTTCAGTGCTGCTCTTAGAAAAATATGAAAATAAAAATGGAGACAAATAAAATGGGTCAGAATACATATTTTTTTTAATTACATATTTCTCTAAATAAAAGCAGCACTAAAAATGTGTGCTAACAAAGAAAAGTTACCATAATAATATTTAAAAAATCCCGTGAATTCCCGCACAATTTTCCCGGGATTTATTTCCCGAAAAATGTACGGGATCCCGGGAATTTTTTTCCGGGAAATCCCGAATGAAAAACACCAACTGGTACATAATTATTGTGAATATGATAATTTGACAGTTAAGTCATAATTTTGAATTTGCAATGCTGTGGCGGTATTGGATTACTATGAACGCAGTATTGGGAAATTAAAGTTACATTTTTGTGTATACAGTACTATGGTGGCACACAACTTGTGGGAGAGTCGTAATTTTGTATTTACAGTGTTCTGGAGGTACATATTTTTTGCATAAAGTCGTAATTTCTGGCCATAGGGTATCCATAGCTTAAAATTGTCGATATGCCAAAATTGTTGATAACTTTTAAAATACAGGCTAAAAAATTTTATCGTAAGCAACAATTTATTTATTAAAACACCTTCTCCCGAAAACTTTATAATATATTTTAGTTACTATAAAACTCGAAAATAGAGCTCGATATATAAATAACATATTAGGGAAATGACTTGGTGCCTCGCAATATCACATCACACATACTTCATTTCTACTCTATTCGAATTTGTATATAAACAAGAATCTACAAGTGGAATATTCCATTGCCTTTCAATTACAATTTTTTAGTATTATTTGTTTCAAAAAATAAGGATCTTAAATTGAATAAAAACTCGTTTGCAGTTTTATTAGTTTAATAAACATCCATGATAAGGTTCTTTTATTTTGTTTAAGATTACTTTGTTTATTAAAGCTTTGAAATAGAAAACTCTTTATTTCTTCATTTTCTCTAAGTTTTGATATACTTTCTTGCATTTGTTTTTGTTTAGTAGAAATCAAACTGTACGAATGCCATTGCTTTTCAAAGGACTAAACGAAAAACACATATGGCATCTACAATTGCACTGGAATTTTTTTAAACAAGAACATAGACAGATACCCACACATTTATAAGTAAACTAGTCATCCATGTGCTCTTATTGGCTCTTTCGATATATTTTTTAATAGTTTTTAACTTTATTTTGTGAAAAATTTATTTTCTTTTATGAGTAAACGAAGAAAGTTTCTTGATATCAAAAATAAATAGACTTGATTTTTAAAACTGAAGGAATTTCTACTACAAATATAATTGAACTAAAAACAAAGAAAGAAAGAAAGAAAGAAAGAAAGAGAGAAAGAAAGTACTGAATACTGCCTGGTTGAAGTAGGGTAGCCACTAAATAAAATAATCTTGATTCTCTTTTTGAAGTTGAGAAAGTCGTAGTTATCGTGAAATATGTTGAAGAACTCTAAACTAAAGGTTTTCTAAAAAATTCTTGTTCTTATATTTTTATGGGACACCCCTTTGTGTAAGTTCATGTTTTAGTCACATCGAAATATCAAAAAAAGTTTTGCTAGAAGCAAAATAACAGAATCACCAAAAATATATATTAAATCATCTAATGGATCGCTTTGTTTTCAAGACAAAGTCCTTGCTTGCTTTTTTTTATTGGTTGTCATGATTGAAAATCTACTAACGAAAATTTCTTTATAGTATTAATTGAATTAGATTTTTTATATGAAAATTTGTAAACAAATAAAAGTTTGTAGGAAAAATTTCTTCATCAAGCAAGTTAAATATAGAACAACTTTAAATACAAATTTTAAGAAAATTTGTTCCAACAATTTTAGATATTTTCCTTGTAACGTCTACAACTTTCTCTAAATCATCTTTGAGTTCCTTAGATAATTTTTCTTAATATTTCATATGGAGTTTGAGAGCGCAAATACACAAAAAATACCAGTTGTTTTTCATTGCTCTATTTGTAGCTTCGAGCTGCCCACTTGTAATATAAACTTGCTCTGATACAATTTACTTTTTCCAATATATAAAATTTTCTCAGAAAACACTGCACAAGAAAGTCATATTTTTTTCAATTTAACAAGTTTCTAACGACCGATTCTGATAGAGGGCACCAAATAAGTATCGTGTATCGTAGCTTTGAAAGTTTACATCTGGTACTCATTTTAGGTGGAGTTAAATATAGGTAAATGATAAGCTCAGGACTTTAATGTAAAACACCACGAGAAATATTATTGTGAAACATTTTAACTCTCTAACTCTTTGCTGTATGGGTCTTTTTGTCCCTTTCGGAAAAATAAATAAAATACTTACATTCGACGGCGATATAGCAGGCCGCAATGTTCCACAAAAATATTTTACGTTGTGTTTAACATAAAAGTTCTGAACAGATCTTAAACGTATAGCTTAAATATTTCCTGTGACGGGTACTAATTGTGAATAAGTACAAAATTAACCACAAACATGTTTTAAGTTTTTGAAGATTTCTTGCGTTCAAGTTAAATCTTTTTGAAGATCTTTAATAAAATTTTATTGCAAATATTTTTGTTAAACAATTTAGTTCGCTATATGGACAAAAAGACCCATATAACAAGGAGTTAGAGGCTTAAAATGTTAAACAAAAATATTTTTCGGCATACAAAAGCTAAATTCATTTTACACCTCAAACGTTGCGCTTACAAGATCTCTTATGCAGAGTCAAGATAAAACTATATGCGAATCGGGTGGGGGGCTTTAAGTGTTCCTAAAATGAATAAAATTTCAAAGCGCACATAGACATATAAATTTTTTGGTGCCCTCTACCAAAAATAGCCTTTTTAACGTAGTCAACTATTTTGCTGTTGTACAGTGTAATTTTAAAATTGCTAAAAAGTGAAAATTGCTTGGATAACAAAAAATTGTACTCTATTGTTCGACGAATTTATGAATCCCAACTTCGCCTATTTGTTTAATCGAAGAATTGAAAATAAATTAAAACAAATACCCTACACTAAAAGAATTTTGCTTCATTGGATTTTTTTAATGAATCCAATGACAATTTCACAAATCAAATGAAAATTTCATCAATACTGTGAAAGAATTTAGTTGGTTGAATTTTAATGAAAAGTTTCATTAATATTGAATCAACGAAATTCTTCCACAATGTTAATTACATTTGTATTAGATTAGTGAAATTGTCATTGTATTAATGAAAAAAATCGAATCAAATTCTTTGTACTTCTTTTGCAATACTAATGAAAATTTCATTAGATTTATTAAAATATTTTTTGGTTTAATGAAAAAAAATTAATGAAATTATTTGATTGGTTTTATGAAACAAAATTCCTTTCGTGTGGTAATAGTATCCTAGCAAACACAGGTTTGAAATAAGCTTTGATAATCATTTGATAACGTTTGATATGAAATCATTACCAAACCTAATGTGAAATCTGTGTTTTCTGAAAGAATGAATTTTTCACTCTGAACTTCTGCTTCAAGATGATATTAGACCTGCTTCCCCATCCACTGTACTGACTTTCATATCCTGCTTGGATTAATTGGAAATATGTGGCACGAAAGATCTCCCACACAAATTAATGCTCTAGAGACTTTGACCACTTTGCTTAGACCATCTTTCTAAGAATAATAGAATTTTCTTAGTATCTAAACTGAGCAGATTTTTCGCTCTTGCTACAATTACTCAGCTTTTTAAAGGTAAATTAGCTTCAAAAAGCGAGATTTGCATATTGAAACCGGGCTAAAGAGATAATGTGACGTTGACCTTTAAAATGCGGGATTGCCAAGGTAGAATAATATATTAATACCTCACACGCAGCTCTTTTCATTCCATTTCAAACTCGAACTTTCAATACAGCAAACCCCTTTAAAAGGTTTAAAAAAACATAACGAACTTACAGTGCAGATTAAGAAAACTATTGCTACGATAAAATGAAGTAAATATAGTGAAAAGAAAACCTTATATTTTCTTGACTTGACAGAATCAAGAATGAAAAAATAAATAAAAATAGAAAATGCAGAATAAAACTCTTACCTTAGGTAAGCAGCATTAACAGTTCTACTACAGCTTTCTATTGAAGAAAAGTATTTTTCAACAAAAAAAAGTGAATTTATAAAAAAGCTAAAAGAATTTTATGCAACACATAAAATCAAGCAATATATAAAATTGTCAACAGTGAAATTATTATTTGCCCTGAAAGAAAAAAGAAGTGCAGAAGTTAGTGGAAGCTAGTGCATGGTTAGATGCACAAGTATTTTTGGTTGTTAAAGTAAAATGAAGTAAAGTGTTTGTTGTAGCTGCAGTCCTTTCATTAATCTAGCACGGCTAGCCATGCAACCGAGCATTCAACCAATGAACCACCCCAACAGCCAACCAGCAAGCCAACAGTTGTATGAAAATTTATGGCTTTATATACACCTACTGTTGTTGTTGATCATAACTCCGAAACAATCGAAAAATATATATAAAAACTAAATATAAAAAAAGAATAACTTAAGAGTTGGCCAATTGTGACAAACCAAAGGAAGTAGAAATATTTATACAAATTATTGCCATTATATTTGTGTTAAGTTTTTGTTGCTTTCATTTCTTTTTCTATTATTTTATTTTTTTTTATTTTTTGTGGTTCGAGCTAAATTGCACTGTAATTCATACATTTTGTGTTGGGGTTTTATAATGCTTTTTTACTTGGTTTGTTTCAGTTTTAGTTCTGTTTATTTATGACTCATGATTACAAAATGATTATTCAGTAAAAGAAATACTAAAAGCAAATTGTTTCCTTTAGATGTGTTTATCTATATTTGCTTAAAACTATAAAATGGAATTTATTAAAAAAATATCTCTAGGTGGGAAGTAAACTACACCAAGTAAAATTTTTTTTAAATACGTTTTTTATACTGTTTGGTACAAGCATTTTTTTCCTCTATAGATAGATGAAATCCAATAAGCCTTATGTTTCAAGGGATAGTAATATTGCTCAAAACTATCTGTGAGTTAAAGAATAACAAGTCCTTTTTATTAAGTAATGGTAATATTATATGACGTAACTTTATTAAGGATATGTTAGATACAAAAATAAAATAATATTGGAGTTATATAAAATATTTGTTGTCAGTCAAATTGTTAATCCTACAGAATTATTAATATGTGAGTTGGTGTAGTTTACCTCCTACCTACAGATATGTTGTCTAATTGAATTGTAATACGAGTATCAAAAAATTGGAAGTTACTGATTTCACCAAGATTTTCAAATGTTGCATTTTTACAAGTTTTCCCCTTTTTGAGTTCATATTTTTATGATGCTCCCCATTTGTCGGTATATAAAAAGTATTTCATATCAATTACTCGCAAAAAATACTTGTAAAATTGATTTTCTACTTTCGAAACTTTTCATATAAGATAAATTTTTAATGAATAATAGGGTATCCAAGGAAAAAGAGTAAAATACCAATGTCTCGCAAACTCAAGCCAATCTAAAAAAAAACCTTAAATGACATTCGATTCCTTGGCCTCAATTTATATAAGATCAACTATCAGAACCATTGACCGAAAAAATAAGTTTGAAATCCGAACGCAGTGTTATGGGTTTTTCTGGTCCTTACTGAAAAATATGCAAAAAGTTCCCCTTTGTAGGTACGATAGTGGGCTGCAATATGCTACAAAAAAATTTCTTATAAAATTTTATTATAAGTCTTAGAAGACAATAAATTGCTAAACTCAACTGGAAAGCTAGAAATCCTTAAAAACTAATTATAAATAAATACGAAATTAACCCTCAAGTACATTTTAAAATTTTACTGATTTCTGGTGTTCCAGTTGGGTTTAGAAATTTGTTGTCTTTGCAGACTTGTAATAATATTTTATGACAAAAATTTTTGTACAATATTACAGCCCGATATCGCGCTGCGGACGGGGAGCTTTTTGTCCCTTTTTAAGAAAGGGTCAAAAAACGTCCATACAGCGAAGCGCTACAGGGTTAAAATATCTCACAAAATTATTTCTTGTGGCGCTTTACATAAAAGTTGTGAGCTAATATAATACTTAAAACGAAAGGCTTACACGATATCTTATTTCGATTCTCTACAACAATGACCAAAAGGTGGGGTCAATGTAAAGAAATTTGCGTAACTTTTAAACTTATGGAGAGCCCATTATCAAACTTTTACAGTATAATGAGGACACTCTAGGCTAATTTTGATAAAAAAATTAAAAAAAAATAAAACATGTTGAAGTTTCAAAAATTTTAATTTCAATTGGTCATTTCCGGTTTTGATCATGAAAAAAAATTTTAATTAAATATTTTTTTTTTGTTTTTGAAAAGATCCTATAAGAATCTCTTTTTATTTTAATAATTACAAAAAAAAAAATTTCAAAAAACGGCAACATTTTCGCACCCCATAATTGTAGAGTTATAAACATCATGCAAAAGAAAAAATAGTTGCCTACACATTTACACCTACTAGAACTATAGTTATTCCAAATATCTAAGAATTTCGGTAAACAAAATTTTTAGGTTTGTCCACTTCAAAAATTATGCCCCATATGTTCTAGTCAAATTACAGTAATTTAAGCGAATTTTTTCGATTTGTATAGTGAAGGCATTTTGTTAATATTTTTGTTCTAGTTGAGTGCTATGTTCTCTATTCACCGGTCATAACTCGAGAACATATTGTACCAGTCCTACTTTCAGTCGTCATAGGACATGTTGAAAACAATTGGTACAAAATTTCCTGCGGGGATAATACGCGAAGTTGCTATGATACCTCAAAAGGCGATACAGTACATAAAATGGAAAGGGGCTGCACTTTATGGCATGTAGAAACTTCATAAATGTATCCCTAGCCTAATTATGAACAACCCACACTGTGGCTTATCCCCTGTTTGGCTTCCTATTTTTTCATAGAAAATTTCAATGAATAGTTTCTCTTGAAGTTTATTCCAATAAATTCGATACTTCAATGTTATTTATCAACTCACCAAACTACTCTATAAATAATTTCCAATAATTGAATTATTTTGCAACATTCACTATAAACCATTGTTCATTTATTAATGCTGAATGTACAAAAAATAACTAGTTGGTGCATAAATGTTTGGTTGTCCGATTGCTTATTTGAGCGTTTAGTTGCTTGATTAGTTAAATATAAGTGGTTGCTTGTGGTTCATTTAAACTTGTGAAATGCAGATTAAAAATTTGTAAATACGAGTGTACTGGTATTTTCTATAAGAGTATACATTATTTGTATTATAATTATTAAAATAATACTGATTTTCCACAGGTAAATATTTGAAAAATTATTGGATTTTATCGTGATTTATAAGCTATTTATGCAATGCATTCGGCTTTAGGAAATTGTGGACAACATACAATAATAATTGTGTGCATTTATGTGGTATTGAGTATTAAGATATTGAGTGTTTCTAATGCAAAATTTTAATACTTAAATAAATATTACTTACAAATAACTACATTCAGAAATAAGTGTGTAAATATTGTAGGAAAATAATATCATTTGATGTTATTAAAAATAAAGACAAAATTATGCCTTGCTTTCTTTTAAAGTTACCTTTTGAATAAAACAGGTATACTACTAAAGGATATTTGAAATTTATTATTATTATTATTATTTATATTATTATCCATAGTTCCTTGTTGGAACATAGGGCCTCAACAAACAAGTTAAAGTTTGGTTTATCTAATGCTAATGCTTTAATTTCACTCCATGTACGTCCTGTTGCTAGCCCCTCTGCATCAACCAGTCTCCTCCATGTATTAGCAGGTCTTCCTTTTCTTCGTCCTACCCTGTACCCTCTGTGGTACATTCCAATGCTCTCCTGATCCCTCTATGGTTTAATGTATCCAAGGCTTTTTCGAAATCAATGAAGCACATGTACAAAGGAGTCCTCCATTCCACTGACTGCTCAACGATAATGCGAAGGGTGTTCACGTGATCAATGCACGAACTTCTAGCTCTAAATCCTGCTTGCTCATGTCTTAGGCTAGGTACTAGAACTTCTGACAGCCTATTGTTGATTATGTGGGCTAATATTTTGTTGACCATGTTGAGCAGAGTTATTCGTCCCCAGTTCTTGCACTGCGATAAGTTACCCTTTTTGGGGAGGAGAATAACGGACCCGCCTTTCAACTCTTGTGGCAGAGTTTCAATTGCCTAAAATTCGCGTATTCGAGGGAAGAGAATATGTGCATTGACCAGGGGTCTACCTTCAGTAGTACTAGGACAATGTTGTCAGGGCCCGATGGCTTGTTAGGCCTAAGCGCCCTAATAGCAGACACAATTTCCGGTATGGTCAGACAAGCTGAACTGATGTCTTTCCTTTCCTGGTGGTGTGTGCAGCTACAACTTCTGTCGTGTCCCATTTATGTTTCTGACAGCAGTTCCTTATAGTAGTCCTCCCAGATACGGACTTATTTATCCTTCGAGGTTACTAAGTCCCCGTGCTTATCCTCAAGTGGTTTAGTTTATACAGATTCCGCCCTGGTTAGCTTATGCACAGAGTTGAACAGGTCTTTGCTACGATAGGTGGCTGCCGCTGCCTGTGCTTGTACTGCGATTGCATCACTCCACGTTCTTTTGTCTTTCCTAGCAGTCTTTTGCACCATCCTATCGGTTGAGGAGTATAAAGTCTGGAGAAACGATTTGAGGATATTTGAAATTAGTTGCGATTAAATGCGAATAGAGGGATTTTTTAAGGTGCCAAAAGAGTTTCTTTTAAAAGATACAATAATATTTTAAGTTTGAAATAAGCTCGTTTTCAGCTTAATCGGGAATGTTCAGTGTCTTACAAAATTTTAAACAATGGGAATTCTCATAGCATTGTTGTTACAAAAAAAAAACATTTATAATAACGATGCCATGAGAATTCACACAACTTTATTTTTTTGCGAGATACAGAACATGCCCGACTATTTTACTATTCAGTAAACAATTTAAACTTTTATTTAAAAATACACTGAACTTAGTTATTGAGGGTATCGGCTAGTTCCTTTGCGCATTTCATTGGGACTAAAGCAGATTATCAAGGAACCTTTCTTTGCATGCACTATTATTGTGATAGCTTCAAAAGTGACATAGACTTTTTTGTATGTCAGAATATCTATGGACGGAAAGGTTTTTCGCAATCCCATCTTCAAAACTATTATCAAATTATTCAAATGATCTACGTCCTTCAGAGAACTTTTTTTTACAAATGAAAAGAAAGTTGAGCATATTCGCATATTCTTATTTCAATAGTATAATCCATCATTCATATGTTTGTTATAGTAACTTAAAAAATTGGTCCCACCTTTGTACTCCTAAATCATATAAATTGAAAATTTATGTATTCTTTTCATTTTTGCAATTGTATGTGCATTTAATACGTAGAACAAATTTGTGTTCTATTGTTTATCATTATGATATGTTTCTTTATTCTCGCCTTATACTGCAGTATATCCATTTGAAAAGTGGTAGGGTCATATTATCAATAAAACATAAATTTACATTAATTTTCTTGTGATTTAATGTTTCTATAAGACTAGATAATAGACACAAAGCCAAGAGACTAAAGGAAAAGGAAACTTTAAACTCATGCTTTCATGTATTATTCCTACACTGCAACCATTAAGTTTGTGCAAATACGAAACTGCAGTTGTAACTTTTAAAATTTACGACATTATTTTTTCTCCTTTTTTTTTCTTTGCTTTGGGTGATAAAAAAAAGTATTATGTCGATATGATGAAGTTGTCTAAAGGAAGGAATAAGAGAAAAATAATTCAATCTCAAGTCAATATTATCGCATCTATAGTTCATTGTTGTGTACGCCACTTGACTCAGTTGAACTTAATAAGTGAGAGTATTTGTTTGCTTAAGCTGTACATCAGTGGTGGCCAAACTATCAATTTCCTATGCGCTCGTGCATAAGACGATTTTTTCAACCGCGTATACGTACACTGTTCTCGAGACCCACAGTCTATCTATTTAAAGCTGTTTACACTATTTCACAAGCCGTTCTACTTCTGTCGAAAATGCATCCCTGATCTAATGAGTTTATTGAAAGTTTTAAAAAAGCAATAGCAACACATTGTATCAGGGTTGCATTTTGCGCAGAAGCCGAACAGCTTGTATAATAGTCTAAAAACAGCTTTAGCAGGGAACCATATACACAATCACTGAATTTGACAGTGTATGTGTGAAGACTACTGCTATAGATGTATATACGTATAGAGCAAATGTACATCGAGTCCCTCGTGCGAAATTATCGGATATTAAAATAAAATTATAATCATAATAAAAACTATAATCAGGGCTGATCTGTACTCCGAAAAGAAAATGTTTGGAAATATCATAGCATTATTGTTATAAATACTAATTTGTAACAAAAATTTTTATTAGAAGTGCAACATTTTAAATAAATGACCATGAAGTTAAAAGAGGAGGAGTAAGACTTTCAAAATATTAATTGTAAAGTGAAAGTCTTTGGTAAATATACGAACACAAACTTTTAAAAACTTTTTAAAACAAACTTAGCCAAAGTAAGATAAAAGAAAGTATCCAGCAAAAAAAGTCCAAAGTTGTTCCAAAGGTTTACTATTTTCATTGTATACCAATCTCTACAGGTACTAAATTTAATATTCTAAGGGTGTTGTGCATATCAAAAATTGTTCTAGGCAACATTTTAAGCGCCTACTATTCAGTTCTAATCAAATTTTTTCAAAATAACAAGATAGAGTATACCAAAAAGTTCTTATAGAGGCTACAATAATACATACATGTATCGGCGTCTTAAAATTTTACATATGTGACTCATTTTATGTGGTGTTAAATTATATTATAAAAAATGTTCTTATAACTGCAAAATTTAAGAAGTCCTTAAATATCAATAGAGCAATGCTTTAATAAAAAAACTGTTCAAAAATGTGTATACAAATTATAATTAAACTTTTTTGAAATAACTACTTTTATAGAAACTATAAAAGCAAAAATATGCTACTTACATATATGTAGATAGTTACATAGTAAATACTTGTTAATGTGTTTAAATAAATGGTTTCGTATGTATTAAATTGTGCTAAATACAAAAATAAATACGATAAAACAAACAATAATTTCTATTATATAAATTACATACAATGAGTGCAAGTGTATTGTAATATATCGATATGTATTACACACAAGCTATTTGAAAGGATGAATATGTGTGTAACTGTGCATGTAATTATGTACATTTAAGTATTGACTCGTAGTATTAAGAAATAACTATTGAAATAAAATGGTTACAATAATGGATTGTTTATCACAACATATTTACTTGTACATACCATTAAACTATTTTATTTATGCGAATTTGTTTGTCTTCGGATCCTTGTTGATATTAATGTGTATTTGTATATGCGTGTATGTGTTTAGTTTAGAAGAGAGCAAAACAAAAGCGAATTAGAGTAAATTTGTTATGCTGAATATATAGTTTTCTTCTTTTCTATATTTTTTTCAAATTCTTTTTATTTTCAGTGATCTGCTACAAGAAAAGCTACAAGCACCAAGAGATAATGAACTAAAGCCAATACTGGAGGATTATTTAAGTCAATAATGAAGCTTCAAATTGAATACAGTAAGCTACGCTTCTTAGTGCTAGAAGTAGTTTTATTAGTACATATTAAACTTTAATTTTGAAATTTCAAAAATTTTGGACACAAAAACAAGGGTTTGGATTTTATCCACTCAGATTTTAATGAAATTCACTACATATATTCTATTCTGGTGTGTGCATCACTTAGAGAAACAATTATTCCAGTACCTATCATGATTTATATATTATAGCCATCCAAAGTTGGGCATCTAGACCATTTTTTGAAAAACTTCATCATATTGAAGATTGAACAACTTTAGAACGCGTAATGCGATATTAATAATTTCGATACCATTCGAAAGGTTTTAGTCTCTTCTTAGCAAGAATTGAATAAAAATTAAACAGTTTTCTGCGCTACAAGTGCCTCTAAGATGCCAAAATATCCTTTATCCTGAAAAACTGTGTTTTTATTTTTTTTACAGTTTGCAGCCAACTGATAGGCCTCTATTGCTTAAAATTTGCAACTTAAAATGGAAACAGATTTAAACGTTACAAGGCATGGATTAGAAAATCGAAACGACAACGGCGAGCGTTTTATAGATTTCTGCAATGCACGAAAAAAAGTAATAGGGGGAACACTTTTCCAACATAAAGATTGCCACAAAGTGACATGACAGTCTAACGATCGCTGCTACATGGCAAATCAAATAGATCACTTTGCCATAAGTCGCCGATTTAAAAAATATATATTGGATGTACGTAGCAAGAGAGGTTGTGATGTGCCATCGTAGAAAAAGTGCAAAAATACACAACCACCAAATTTGCCTAAAGAACACCACAATCAATGAAAATTTTACTGCCCACATACGAGAATAAATATTTGATAATAACATAACTAACTATCTCTGCCAAATGGGATGCATTGAAAGACGTGATGTTAAAGTTTGTAAGTGCTACTATTGGCCCAGAACCAACAAAAGGCAGACAATCGTGGATGGCTTATAATACCCGGACTGTTATACAACAGCGGCTCGGCACAAAGCAAAATTGGCTGCAGGTGAAAACCTTACTTCCGATGCAACTGCAACATTAGAGACAGATTATCGTTCCATGCACAAAATTGTGCAGTGGTTTGTAAGAAGGGATAAACCAAACTACATAAATAAACTTGCAGACGAAACTAAACACGCTGCTCAGGTGGGAGACTCTCGCACTATTTATAAAGTCAGCAAACAACTTACGAACCGTACTCTAGCCGTCCAGCACCATGTTAGAGATAAACAAGGGAATTTATTAAATACCGATGAAGAACAGCTGGCACTTTGGAAACAACACTTCTTGCATCTACTTCATAATATTATTTATCCATCACAACAGCAACAGCAAGTATACGTCTCTGATAACCAAGTAAATTCTAGAATACGAATTACATCGCCAAGCCTTACAGAAATTTGTGCTGCTATCAAGCAGCTTCTAAAATGCAAAAGCAGCCGGAATCGATTGCATCCCTGCAGAGAGTCCACTCTTAGTGCCGAAACTGTTTTTCCTTTGATATCCGAGGACGCTATTATTGTTAAAATTTCAAAGGTAGGGTGATTGGAAAAACTCCGACAACTGGCGGCTTATTTGCGTACTGCCGAGCATAAATAAATTAATTGTGAAAATTATTTTTCATCGCGTAAGAGACCACCTTGAGACTACCATAAACTCAGCTCAGGCAGGTTTTCGGGGTGGATTTTCCTGTACAGATCACATAAATACCATCCGACTGATCATTGAACAGAGATTTGAATACAATTCAAAATTACATTTCCTATTCTTTGATTTTGAAAAAGAGTTTGACAGTATAAGCCGCGACTGCATTTCGAATGCTCTACATAGAAGAGGCATTCCATCTAAGCTTATTTCGCTGATAAAAGAGAGCTACAATGGTGAAAACTTCTACGTCTTGCACAAGGAAAGATATCAGAACCATTTCAGGTATTGAGTGGAGTGGCGCAAGTTTTCATACTGTTACCCCTTTTATTCCTACTCGTCATGGAAGACGCAATGCCATCAATCTCTTATTGTTATAGCCCAAAATCGAGGACGGTGGAGAACCACTATTGTTGGCGTCTTATGCTCCAGTTAAAGGATCATACCCAGCACAAATATCCATCTACTGGAAGCAGGTTTGTAAGGGAGTGATTGCGATACTCTCCCTTACCAATTTGCTTCGGTATTACATGATTTTTGTATGGGATATCCCACTTGGTAGGTCTGGAAGTATGATCTTCTTTCTGCGCATCTTAGATGCACTAACCTCATATCTTTTTTGTATGTATATAATTAAAAAATCTTTATATCACAGTTTCACCTACACTTGGATAAACTTTTTATTTTAAATTATTTTATGTTGTTTTTATATTTATGTATGTAGTAAGCGGTACAAACACAATTGGAAACTATATTACACTAGAATTTACTTTTATTAAATACTTTTTGTTCGCGTATTGAATCAGGAATCGATCCATGATCTCCGCATGGTAGGCTAGAACATTAACCACTAAGCTACTGTAAAGTGCTGGCATAGAAAATAAATTTCTTGAAGTAGATTTTGAAATAGTATATAGCGATAGACTTAATTGGGCAATTTATTTATTTCCTTTTCTCATTGAAACTTTTATATATCCAATCTTTAATAATATATACGACCACCAAGAAATTCGAATGATTTTGTCCCACTGTTCAGCAAATTAGTATCTCACCACTCGTGCCTAAAAAAGTTACTGTTCACATAATCAGATGATTTATTTTACTCGTTAATTCTGGCAGATTGATTAAAGCGCCAAAAAGTTTTATTAAGCAATTTAGTATGTGTATTTACAGCGGTATATAAGACTAAAATCACGTGTTATACTTGACATTTTAATACAGCATTTAAAAAGTGAAGTAATACTTATATAAACGTGGTTCATTTAATTAGTCTTTGAGTATTTCTGTGAAACGTCTAATTGGGAAAAGTAAAATTTATAAAACAATAATTGTAAAATTTTGTATAACAAAAAAATATATCATCACAATTAGACAGTCATGAAATACTACTCCTAGAAATTCCATATTTTGGTGCCATATCCCACGGGTAAATTTTATAAAATCTCGAAATTTCTGTAAAATGTGATTTCTAACCAAACATGATTAATTTCAGATTTGGCACCAAGTCCTACCTTATTTGGTTGGCCTAAATTCATCTATAAATAAATAAATAAAACGATGTTTCAATGTTAGAATTTCTTCGGTTGATCCAGTTAAGAAAAAGAAGCTTTTGCCTTGGGAAAATGTTCATATTGTACGGGCAAAGTATCATCAAAATACAATAAATGCACTTCGCTGAAGTTAAAGCATGTACTTTAACAAATAAGCCGAATATTGATTTCTTGTGTTTCTGCTAAAAATTAAAGAAAAGAGACTACGACGAGTCAACCACCATTGCATCAAATTATTTATTCCATAAAAAGTATCCATCGGTTGTCCTGAAACAAATTTTATTTAAAACATATATTTGGTAAATTAGTATATACATACTTATAATGTTGCTACTATAGGTGAAACATTGTTGCTGAGCTTTTTTTTCTTCTTCTCTTGGAGAAGAAATGGTATCACAAAGGAATTGCAAATCAATATCGTCGATCACATCAGCAAATTTAATTACAAATATCTCTTTTCAACTTATATAGCTCACATTGCTGAATGGCCATTCATCGGTGGAGACCAGTGAAACAAATATATGTAAGTCACAAATTCTTTTTACTTTATTAGTTACAACTTTTTCTTAGCTTGCGACAGGAGTAAGTTTGATGAAAATAAAAAAAAGGTTTAAATTAAAAGTTTTAATGTTAAAATATTATGAAAATAATTTTTTTGATGTGACAAATATAAATAGAATATGAAATTATTAAAAGAAGGTGTAAAAAAGAAGCAAAAAAAACATCAATAAGAAAAAATAGTGAAGAAGAGAAAAAGTGATCATAAATGAAAAAAATATAAAAGCAACAATATTTCATAAATTATATAAAATAGTTATTAGTTAAATATCACTTTCTGTTAAGAGAAACATGCATAACATCTTATAATATATAAATTCGTTCTAATTGTAATCTTTTGAAACATAACATTTCCGGTTTTTTTTTAATTCCACGCCTCTGTTCAGCGAAGTTATATTTTTTCGATTTCATTGTAATTCTTATTCGCAAAACCTGCTTTGTGCATCTTTTTCTTTCCATTTGTTTAGGCTTGTAATATTCATACAGGGTGTGGAATCAAAATTGCTTAATTAATAGGAACTAAAAACTAATATTTCCCTTGTTTATAAAATGCCTTATGTTATTTTCTTAAGTATTAAAAATTATTTTAAAACTATTTTTATAAGCCCCTTGCTTCATTTAAATGATGAAAACATAAATATTTGTTATTTTCGATGTGAATAAAATTGAGATCATGAAGTGCTAAATCTTTTAGTTTTGCTACAGGGGAAAGTTAGGTAGTGATACACTTGTGGGACCATCAGAAAAACAAAAGTAAATTGTTATGGATATTTCAGATGATCATGGTTGGGTTGGGCTTCATGTTGCAAATTCCACCTAATTGCAACATAGTTCACAGTTGCAATAATCATTAAATTTTTGATTATATTATAGTTATAATTTTTGATTGTCAGTTCAGTTAATCTACCAGTTTTGCCTCTTTTGTTTTATCTTCTTATTTGCAATAGATTTTGTTATCACTAATACGCATGCAATTAAAATATTTATTGTATGTAGCCATTTGTTCCAGCCTAAGTTAAGTTCAGAACCCCGCCCGATTGCCGACAAGCCAGAGCCGGAATAACAAATGCATGCGTGAACTTAACTTGAGTCCACTGAAATAACAATTTCTTTGGTTGTATGCTACACTACCGAGGCACATGTATTTTCATACACAATTCAATGGAAGAATAAAATATCAAATTACGAAGTAAAAATAACACTCGCATCTATATTTGTAACCACGTAAGCGAGAGAGGATGCACTATAAAAAGTTTGAGTTGAAAAAAGAAACTTCGGGATTAAAAACATGAAAAAAAACATAAATAGCCGACCAGCTTCCCCGTGTGTGCGTTAAATTTCTTCATTCGCTGACATTATTGCATTATTGAGACAGATGGGATGCACTGTGTGCTTTTGCACATCTCTGAAGCCCTTTTATTTAATCTTACTGCATCCTTGTACCAAATTTATTTTTGCTGGGTATATATAATATATATAGCATGACTCAGCAGCTTATCATCAGATTTTAGTAATTTAAATATCATTTGAAAGATTCATGCTCACTTTTGCAAATCCACGACAAGGACATCACAAAATAAAAAATATATAGTTTTATATCCTGAAAATCGGTATTTATCTTTCTACTCATGTTTTTTTTCAGCATATACGAGTAGCAAACTAATATATAGCCATTTGTTAAAAAATTAAAATTGCCTTCTTGCTAACAGGAGACTAAAACCTTTCGACTGGCATCAAAATTGTTAATATCCGATGACGCGGTCTAAAGTAATTCAATATTCAATCTGACGAAATTCTCTCAAAAATGGCGAGATGTCCAAGTTTAGACGCGTGTAAAATAGAAACCATAAGAAACTAATTTTTTCGCCGTGTGATAGGCACACAAGATCTTATAGTAGAGTAGAATATCTATGTTGAATTTTATTAAACTCGGAGAGTATAAAAATCCAGACCGTGTCTAGAACTTTTGAAATTACCCAATCTACAATATATTTAATTTCATATTTGGTCTGTAATTGAAATAACTTTTTTCCTGACTATTTGCATGTTTCTTGTATGAAAAACTAACAATGTGAGTTATTACTTTTTTTTCTTGAGAAAACAGCGGGCTACTCCCATATTTGCATTAGTTCGCATTAGCGTTTGTTATCTTTAATTAAAAATAGTGTTCCTAAGTCGTATCATAATTTTCAGCTCATTTCAAAAATTAATTAACTTTCCATCAGTACTCATTTATACAATTTTCTGAGATGCAAACAAATTTCGTTCACTAAAAGTTTTTCTTTGGGATGAAAAGTATTTTATGCTATTTAAAAAGTTTTCTAATATCTAGTTTTACTGCATTCATTTACTGAAAAGTTATCATAAATTAATGTTGAAACATTGTATAAAAAATTCTATATATTTTTTTTCAAAAGGACTCCAAAATATCTGTATGATTTTTAATTTGTAATCGCCTTCAAAGAAATTTCGTTTAGTTAGCTACAGATGCTTTCAGTTAAAATTAACTGGAGTATATTGAAAATAATTTTTAAAATTTAATATCAGCCTGTAGAGTTTGGCGTAGATTTGTTATACATACATACATAGATGTATAGTTTTTTTTCTATTCATAAACAGCAAAGATGAGAAAATAGTTTCAATAAGACTTCTCATTAGTAAAGATGTTAAATGCCACAAGAAAAAGTTTTATTTGAAACCATGACGACTTTTGGAAAAGTTTTACAATTCAGGTTAGATGGTCCATGACAGATGAAAGACTTGTGAAAGTTTATAGTCAGCAAATTTATATAAAGGGGAAACTATTACAAATAGCGGTTACTGGTTCATGATGCTAAAGAAAATTAAATAATTCTAAGGGAAGTTGCAAGGTTTCTCCATACAAAAGTAGTTGCAACAAAAAGCTATATATTTATTGAAAATTTATGAAATATTTTACAGAAAAGGTTAGAAAGTTCATTATTTAGAATATTCAATTGAATGGCTCTAAGCTTGCTAACCCAGTGGCTGCTGTTCATGATGCTGATACTAACAGAAGAAAACTGTACATCGCGTTTAATCGAAAGTAAATACGAAGATAAGTTGGGCACTAAGACCTCAACAAATTTATGGACTCAAATTTTTACTAATAAATCAAACATGTTTTCCATATTTAATCTAAAAATCAGCAATCTTTGTTCTTTATTTTTCTATGAACTAAAGATGGTGTTGCGGGCCCCGATAACAACGGTATTATGCTCTGCCATGTAGGTTGGAATTAATTTATGTTAATCTGTTATTAGAATATTTTTTTATTTATTCATATATATATATTTTCATAAAATCTTATGAACAGTCTAGTTCAAATTATTTTCTATTCTTAGAGCCTGGCAAATCCAATAACACAATAAGCAAATGAATTTTTTAATTTAGATTCCAGTTTCTTAATATATCTTTCATTAAAATAAATTATTATTTTGTGAAGAAAGAAATGGTTTAGGACCATGTAAATATTACTAGAATCGTCCGAAAAAAAACAAAAAAACTAAATTTCATTTTATGAAAAGGAATTCAATAAAATAGTAAATATTTTATCTGCAAACGGACCTACAAACAAATTTGGAAATATTGACAAAAATTTCTCAACAATTTGGTTGAAAAAACTTCTTTTTTTAGTGAACAAATTATTTAAATCTATAAAACAATTTGTCTAAAAATATTTACAAATTGCAAACGAAACAATTTACTAAATCAAGCAAAAAGATTAACTAGATTTTCTGAAAAATATCAAACTATATTTTTTTCTGAATTTATAAAACAATTAATCTAAAAATACTAACAAATATTAAACAAAAGAGTTTACTTAATCAAACAAAAATATCTACTGGATATTTTGTAATATATCAAACAAAATTTTTGTTTGGGTCATCATCATCATCATCCATTAAGTATTTATGAAATTTCACTTTGTTAAATGTGTTCAAGTCTGAATGTTTATCTAAAGACTCTAAAAAAACGAATGAGAATTAATGCCACGACATTAACGAATTGTTTCACTCTAAAATCTTCACTAAACAAACTTGGTATAATCACATTCGTTTTGCTATCATTGTTGCTGTTGTTATTTGTGTGTATGTCGTCATCTGCGTTTGTTTTACGCAACAGAAAACAGGGTTTTCTTGGTTTTTGCCTCCTAAATAAAAGTCAAACAAAAAATTCATTGATTTCGTAAAGAACATTTACTGAAAACTAAATTTTTTCTTAGACAAACTTTTGTTTGAAAATTTTTTGCTGATCATTTTTTCTGTGTATGTATGTTTGTGGTGCTTTTCTGGGTTTTTTTTTTTGGGGGGGGGGGGGGCTTTTGGGGGAAAAATATATTGTGCACACCTAGATAAAAATATCTGCGGTCGGCCACCTTTGGTCGGTCACGTTAGATGCCCACTCATCTTTATCGGAAGCCACAACAGTGAGGTTTTAATGAATTTAACCTTCGTGCCGGCCTGTTGCCTTCGTTATATATTTTCGTTACCAGTATCCGTTACAAATCTTCGTTACACACGTGCCATAGGGAACTTCGTTCCAAAATTAATATTAATACTTTTGTTGCCGTTGGAAAGGTGCTAGCCTCTTCTTAACAAGTATTGATCAAAAAGGACACAGCTTCCTGCTGCAAGTGCTTCTTAAATGGCAAAGTACTCTTTATCCTTAAATGTCCTGAAACTGGTACTTTAACTTACTTTCTTATTTACGGAATGCAGCTAACCAATAGGCTTTTATTGAGTAAAGTTTTCAGCTTGGTATGAAAACAGCTTTGAGAGTTACAGTTTTTCCTTTGTGATAACGCGATAATTTCTATGAAAAATGTGTTAGCAAAACAATAATAGCTGTAGTATGTGCTAATTTCAATATTACTCTTTACAAAAATAAATTGTAATTTATTCATATGGTATGGATTTATTGTTATTTCTTACACATTCTGCAGTTACTCGACCGCGTGCATGAGAGGGCAAAGAAGATCATCGGTGGCAGTAGGGTAGTCAACTCTATTGATCCGGTTGAGTGTTGACGCAATGTGGGGTGCGTTTCGCTATTTTATCGTTATACAATGAGTTGTGCTCTGATGAAATCAAGGTACAATATGTTCTTCATTAAGGGCACATCCATTTGTGGTCGATATGCCAGTGAATCGCACCACGAATTATAGAAAAAACTCGTTCGTTCGCCGAACTGTTCGTATGTAGAATAAACTCCCTGCAAATTATGGATCATCGTCTGAGTGCTGGTCCAAGAAAAAAAAAAACATTCGTTATAGAAATTATCGGGTTATCATAAAGAACTTTTTATAAGCTGCATTCTTCAAACTACTCATATGAACTTACAAAATAAATAATAAATAATAAGCAACCAAATGGTTTCTTTCCTCTTCTTTCTTTACACTATCCCTTTCCTACAGAAGGGATTAATTGCACTATGGAACATTTTTGGGATTATTGTCTGGGGGGTGAGAAATTCCAAGTCAAGGTGATGTATAGTAAAACCCTCAAAGGGTTTGGCGTTCGTATGTGTCAATTTTTTTTATGACCTTTTAAATTTTTTCCTTATCAGTTGTAACATTTTGGCAAAAACGTAGTTTAACATAACTCGAGAACCACTTGTCCGATTTTGCTAAAATAAACCCAAAAAAATTTAGAAATACAATTTCTTTAATCCGTTTTTATAACGTTTTTCTTTATAATCAACAGTTTTGCCGGTAAAAATAAATTTGTGGAGAAAAAAAATATTTTTTTTGCCTAAAAATTAAATTTTTTTTAAATTCATAAAAAATCCCAAACGGAAAAAAGGATCAAGTGTTATTAATTTCGTGTAAAGTCACATAACCTATAAACAAAATGCGACATAGATCATAGAAATCGATTAACGCGTTCTGCTTTTATTTACAATTAAGTGAAGGTATCCCATTTTGACAAGAATATTGATATTTGTTTTTATTCAAAAAAGTGTCATTTATCGCCTTTTTTATAAATTTTCCCCAATAACTCCAGACTTCTGGCCATAAACTACTAAAAAAATTAAGTAAACATTTTTATAATTTTTTATTTTTATTTTATTTATTTATTTATATTTATTTTAATAAATATTGCCTAGACTTTTTCGATGGTGGTTGTTCATACATTTACCTAATTGTGAATAAATGAGAAACGCGTGCATCGATTTTCATTATCTATCCCTTTTTTTGCTCATGAGTTATGTGACTTTACGCGAAAGTAATTAGTTTTGGCACTTTTTTCGATTTTGGATTCTTTATGAATTAAAAAAAAATATTTCAATTTTTAGGCAAAAAAATACTTCTTTCCCTTCATACATTCATTTTTAACTTCGAAAGTGTTGCACATATAGGAAAACGGTATAGAAACAGATTAGAGAAATTGTAATTCTTAATTTTTTTGAGTGTGTTTTAGCAAAATCGGACAAGTGGTTCTCGAGTTATGTTAAACTACGTTTTTGCCAAAATGTTACAACTAAGTGAAAAAACATCAAGATAAGGAAAAAATTTAAAAGGTCATAAAAATAACTGACACATACGAACGCCAAACCCTTTCAGGGTTTTACTATACCTAGTACCTAGTACCAACACCCTGACTTGGAATTTTTCACCCCCCAGATTGGCTGTTGTACTGTGTTGTCATTAAAACGTGTCATCAATTATATTCAAATATTTTTAATTTCATTTTCTTCTGTCAACTAGTGTTATAAAATAATTTAGAATTTCTGCAGGATACAATTGAAATTTTATATAATTATATTATTACAAAAACAAACAAGCAATACATAAATATTTATATAATTGAAATAATGATTCAATTATAATAAATATTATTATTTACTTAAAAGTTTTTTTTATAAAATAAACATAAAAAACTACAAAATATTACAAATTATGTGGTTTAATTTTGTTAAATAAATTTAATCTAATAATAAAATATTTAATTTTAAATTAATTGAATAAAATAATCGTTTGTTTTGGTTTAAAAAAAACAATAAATTAAATAAATATTAAATAAACACTGTCGGCATAATTTACAATAATTCAATTGTATAAAAAAATAAATCAAAAAGTATAGACATTATCAACAATTAATTGTATTAGTCCGGTGAGAACATACAAAAGTATTTTGTTCTTGTATTACTGGAATGATTGTTAATTTATTACGTGACTGAGTGTTTTCATGAAACAATGAATGTAAAGTACATGACTGTTGAGTAGTACACAATATTATATTGGTTTGACTTTTTGTTAATGGCTAACGAGCAGTATAAATACAAAGATGTATGTATATTTAACCTATAAATTTTATTTTTAATAAAAGAAATGGAAATTTAATTTAATTTAATTTATTGCTTTATTACGTTTATGCTTTTAGTTTTTTAATAGTAATAATTTCCAGAAGATCTTTTAAGGACACAGATCTCTTTAGGGTATTTTGTAACCATAGAGTATTTTGTAAAAGATATTTGTTGTTTGCTTCACTTTCATTATATCACATAAAGGCAGGAGATACCAATTAAGCCTTGTGCTGAAATCTGGGCTCCACCTTGAACGATAATGTTCATACTGGCAAACCAGCAATATAACATTCCCTTGTGCATATACTCGTATCTATTCGTGTATGTAATTCATGGTTTAATACATATTTTTTAAGAGAGTCTTGTTGTTTTGATAAGAAAGCTTGGCTGTTCCATACCTATAGAAAATACCCAAGGGGAAGAGAACCCGCCACAAGAGAAGTGGCGTGATTAGTTCCCAAGGACTAGTGACCGACCGGTTCGAGTTCTTGAGATTTATATGCGAGAGACCTGTCACTCTCGTCGGGGTCAATTGTCATAATTAAGCTACTCAGTGATAGGTTCTAGATCCATAATAAAGATACTTGTCATGGATTCTTTAGTACTAGTAAAATTTTTAAATAAATATTTTTGTTTTGAAAAAATCAGCTTCTAAAGTGAAAGTAATTTCTTACCCCGTAAAAAAATTGGAAGTAATTTTTAAGGAAGTACATTTTCATTGCTCTCAAAGAATCGATATTAAAAATATGCAGATAACTAGCAAGTAAAAACATATTTTAGTCATGAAAAAATTTTTAATTCCCTTATACTCGTAGTCTTAAAAAATACTCGCCATGCTTTTTAAAAAATTCATTTTTTTAAGAAATTTATGAACTAATTTGCGTCTAAAAAATAGTAGTTAATTACTGAATTTTACATGAAAACGCCGTTTTCCCTTTAAATTCGTACAAAAAACAACAAGTTGAGACAATTGTTAAGTATTTACCACTTTTCCTAGGGAAAAATCTTATTGTAGAAAGCTAAAAAAGAAAATTATTCTTAATATAACTTCCGATTCGGTGATTAGGAATCGAAAAAAAGAACTTCTTGCAATGGCAACCCCATGTAAAAATAATTAGAAATGATCCAAATTTGCACTACTTTCGGATTATAAACTCCACATTTTCATGACTTTTTTGGAGTGTCTTTTTTACTGGGTTAACATGGACTAATATTAATATTAACTAAGGTTAATATTGACTAAGGTTGACTATTGAGCATACATACACACTACCCAGTAAAAAATGTTCATGTTTTTTGAAGCACAAAGGCAATAAAGCGCACAATAATACGCTTTAAAATAAGAGTTTCTTGCAGAGCAGTATATAAAAGAAACTATACAAAAAATTCAGATTTTTCACTGCTGATACAATGCAGATTTTTAAGCGAGAAAGCTCCGTTTACTTACAGTTTTACTGCTGAGAATGGTGAAGATTTTTAGCGCTTCAAAAAGTGCTTTTTGTATCAAAAATTTAGTACTCCAAACCGGGAACTCGCCATACAAATATCAGCAGCGATATCAGCAGGTTTGTAAGCACTTCTCTTATTCTCTCATAGTAAAAACCTGCTTTATTTGAAGCAATTTTTTTACTGGGTAAAGACGTATACCACTATACCATAAAGTATTGCTAAAGCAGATTTAACAGATAAATAACTGTTACTATAAGTATTAATGATGGAATGAGTGTAGCTGATATCGTATGATTTTATTCCACGCACACCTTCTACTCGCACTAAACAATAAGAGTAACATAGATTTTTGCAGTGAATAAGAATTTTTACATGCTTTTTGTTATAAAATATCTGCTGTACCACAGATATTTTAAGATAATTGTTAGTACAACAGATAATGTGTGTACATCTGTTTCATACATATAATACACATTCACATACACTTCGTGTGAAAATTTATTGCTAACTTACAATAAGAGTTAATACTTTGTTGATAGATACAACTCACTGCTCTGCTTTCCTGTTGCTGTTTTTGTTCTTTATTATGTTTATTTTAAAAACCGATCACTGCCAACAAAACTTTGTTTAGCATCATAGGAGAACAAATGTGTTACTCTCAGTCTTTCTGTATCCACTCATATCTACTATACTTCAATAACAATAACGATACCACCTAATAACAGAAACACTACATTACTTATCAATATGCACTCATATGAGTTAACACACAGAAACTGATATAAACAGATGTATCTGTGCACGTGACTAATACATACCTATACACTAAACATTTAAATGTTTTTTTCGTGTCCGTTGAAAGTATAGTAAAATATTTCTTAAAATAAACGCATAAATTTTAAAATGAAAACTGCGTTAGCATGGTTTAAAAAACTATAAATAAATGTACATAAGTTTTTGTTGTGTAGTTGGATGTTTGTGTTCATTATGTGTTAAAAACGAAGAACAAAAATACTATTTATAATTAAATAAAGAACACTATTTATGATTAAATTTATAACGGGCTTAGAATATTTGCATTTGCTTCTCCTATTTTACATATCAAATTTTTTTAATGTATTAGAAATTATAATTTTTTTATATTTTAGTTGCCCGCAGTCTTGTGTATTGAGCGTTACGCTTTTTAGTACGCTTCATTAGTCAATTTAGTTATTAAAATTACATTAGCAACATACACTAAAATAACAGCGTAGGTTTATACTTGTAAAGATTTAAAAGTTTTGTCAACTTTGTTAAATAGTATTATAATGCAAAACGTTTTATCAATCAATCATGGTTTGTTTCCAAAAAAAAAAGTATTGAGTGCTATCCATATTTTTTTTAATTTAATTGAAATTTTTTAGTGAATACATCAAATTTTGCATTCCTATAAAAATTTGTTGAGCGTTACGTAAAATATTTTTGAAATATAATATAGCTAAAAGTTTTAGGGCGTTAAAAAGAAGTTAACAGCAACTGAAGTGCAGAAATGATATAAAGAACTTTATATCATTATGTCATATAAAAAAGTTTCGATTTTACCGCACTATGGGTTGTAATATTTTCGAGGAATGTATTAGCTATGTCGTATTTTAACATAACTTTTAACATTGTCAGTCGATTTTATTAAAATTAGTCTGATTTAAAAGAAGAAATAGCCCACTTATTTTTCGATGTATAAATGTTTGTATTGTGGTACGAATAATTATTTGAAATCGACATAAATTTTAACATTGTTTATTTTAAAAGATATAAATTTTATATTTTTCCATGTGCACATAAGTCAAAATTAAAAAAATGGTCATAGCTTTCAATTTCGTCCTGCGATCATTATAGTTTTATGCTTTTAGTGAAAAGATTTATAGTGCTTTCAAACCCCCAAAAGCAAATGTAACGCTCAATACACAAAATGATAAAAATCGAAAAATGTAATTTTATTTCAGGATCCATTGAATGAAGTGAAAATTATAATACGTCGGATTCATATTCTAATATTTCTAGTACTAGTTACATTGGTAAACAAACAAAAAACACAAAATGTACACTTAAAATGAGAATCAGCCATGTATATTCATTTTTGTAAGAAATTTGGAAGCTGTAGAATAGAAAATAAATAAAACTTTAGCTAAATAAAAATAAATTCAACCATATAATTATTTTTAGCAAATTAATATACAAACTTTTTTTCTATGGTAAACACGATACTATTTTTCTTTAATTACATTTTTTGTAAATTTCCTTTAAAAACCAAAACATAATTTACGATGCTTTTGAAATTAATTCTAAAAATATTGTGTCCGTTTTTGTTTCTCACATTGATATTGTTTGATTAGTAATTATTTATCACATGTTTCTAAACGAATTTTCTAGAAATTATTTGCATTTACAATATAAAACATAAAAAATCATTACACTCACACACGCAAAGTTGCAAATTAACATTCCAGTGGTAAAATTTTATAAGAAATTCACTAAACAAGACATTTTGAAGGTCCTTAAAGATCTGAAACAAGATCCCAAACTACTTATTTTCTGCCTTCTCAGAATAGAAGGCCATTCTGAGAAGGCCTCTACTCTCGTATCTAAAAGATTCGTTTTGTTTAAAAAAATATAGCCAACATTTTCGTATTCTTTTGTCGCAACTAATTTGTATATAAGACTGCAATTTGCGTACAAGAGATATCATATTTGCTGCTATTATCCTTATTATGTCTAACTGGATGATAACTTCAAAACGGCTTTACCAATTTTCTTTCAATAAAGGCTAGAAGATTTTGGATAAAGCCACTTTTCAAATAAAATTTACTAAATTAAAATCGCTCCAGCCGTTTGAGAGCTAGGGTGTTAAAGACACATGGATTCAACAGAATACATCTAAAAACGATGCGACATCTTCTAAGCAACTGGATCGATTTTTTCAAACATAGTAAGAGCACTCTCGATCAAGTCACTTTTCAAACATAAAAAAACTAAATCAAAATTGGTGCAGCCGTTTGGGCTGTACGATGATTTGTATAGACACACAGATATACAGATCCACAGATACGCATCCGCACACTACAAACATATAACACTGCTCTTTTTCGGTCGGGGGCTAAAAATTACTTTGGATGAAAGGAAATAGTACGAAATTACAAATAAAATTAATCAAAAATATATAAACCGCTATAAAAATACCCAGATAAAAAATATGGAAGTACATATTTGCTTTTTAACAGACGTTCATAGACCAGGCCTTGCATCAGGCCTGCTGATTAGGGGTGTCGAGGTAGTCTTCGGTCCGCAATGGCATTGTGTGCAAAAAATATATGAAAATTCAATGGGACTGGTAGTACTAGTGCCTGCTAAATAAGGCCTTATAGTAAACCTCTATGCTTGTATAACAAATGTAAAACCTTTGCCTTGAAATTCCCAGAAAATAATTTTGCTTTAATTGCTGAGTTTGAATATCTTCATTTTGCATTTATATCAAAAGCTTTCATTAAAAAACGAGCATTATTATGTTTACATATAATATTTCCAGAATTATAGATGTATTTGTATAGAGATGTGCAAATGTATAGATGTAAAGATATACAGATGTAAATATATATAGATGTAAAAAGCTGATTTATATCACATGCCTAAAAATGTGTACGAGTATGTCCAGCAAATGCAAGAATGAAATTTCATATAAAGTTTACGTCTTTATACTCTAGTTTATGTAAAATGCGATTTTAACATTTTTTTAACATGTGCATTCGTCAATCAATGTCAAAAATAATGAATGAATACAATATATTTATTGCAAATGTGACGTAAGCAAAAAGGTTTATAAAATGTTTACAATTTTAGTTTAGCCTGTACTGTTAAAAATTATTTAACTTGTTGAAAATTATCGAAATATTTAAATTAGATAAAATTTTAAAACTTTTATTAGAAAAATTAATTATATTAGAAAGGAATTTGGAAGCATGTAACAAATGAAAAGAATAAGACAAATTTTTGGCGGCTTACGGATCGAACTTGACACTATTTTTACAAGATAAACCACGATATAATTATCTAAGTTCTTGTTATACCTTTCCGAGTGTACTCGAGTTTTTTACATTACAAGAACACAACTTCTTATAATACAGCACACGTAAGAATCTTTAGAACTTTTCCAGATAGAAAGCTCAGAATGTTATGGATTTCTTTGGAAAGTCTTTTTGTAAAATCATTCTGTAAAATAATTTGGCAAGACAAATTATTACACAGGAAAAACTAAATTTTATTTTCTATAAAGGAATTCAATGAAATAATAAATATTTTATCTGGGAACGGATCTACAACAAATTTGTAAATAAGTCAAAAATATCTCAACAGTTTCATTAAAAAATCGTGTTTTTTTCAGTGAACAGATTGCTTAAACCTATAAAACAATTTGTCTAAAAATATATACAAATTGTAAGCAAAACAATTTACTAAATCAAACAAAAATATTCACTGAATTTTCTGAAAAATATCAAACAATATTTTTGTCTGAATTCATAAAACAATTAGTCTAATAATACTATTAAATATTAAACAAAACTGTTTATTTAATCAAACAAAAATATATACTGGATTTCTTGTAATATATCAACCAAATTTTTGTCTGGGTCATCATCATCCATTAAGCATTTATGAAATTTCACTTTGTTAAATGTGTTCAAGTCTGAATCTTTATCTAAAGACTCTAAAAAATTAATGAGAATTAGCGCAACGACATTAACGAATTGGTTCACTCAAACATCTTCAGTAAACAAACTTGGTATAATCGAATTCCCTTTGCTATCATTTTTGTTGTTGTTGTTGTTTGTGTGTATATCGTCATCGGGGTTGTTTTTTTTATGACACAGTTTTTCTTCTTGTTTTTGGTGTGTGTGACCTAAATAAGAGTAAAACAAACAATTCATTGATTATGTAAAGAACATTTACTGAAAATTAAATTTAATTTTAGACAAACTTTTGTTTCAAAGTTTTTTGGTGATAATTTTTTCTGTGTAGTTTTCTAACTTTCATTTTTTCTTTCATTTTCAACACAATGCATTTAATATTTAAAATACGCCCAGGAGTACTATATAACATTTAACATCAGTATAAATTTCATTTAATATTACTTATTTAGTAATATTTCTGATTGGCGCAAATTTTTGCAAGATTTTTATATTACCCGCAGGAAACCAATCGAGTTTCCGCATCAAAATCTTTGAAAAATTTGCTCAAATCGGAAAAATTTTAAACTCTAATATTGAATTAAAATTTGCATTGAAGATTGAAGCATTGAAGATGAAAAAAAATATACGACTAAAAATATGTGCTAGATTTTCCCAACAAGCTCCCAATAGTTTACCACTTAGGAAGAACTTATATTAAGTCGCTAATTTGTAGATGGGCTATCAAAACAAGTTCCCTATCAGATCCAAAATCGGATAACACTTTTTGATTTGCCACATGCATTCCCTGTTTCTAGTCGTGTATAAAATATTATTTCTAAAATCGTTTAAATAGATTTAGCGAGAAAGAAACAATAGCCAAGTCTTGGTACTGTGTTTCTTGGAATAGCAGAACTACCGGCGTACATATATAAGTATTCAAATTCCTTTTACCTATGCGAGCTAGAAGGTAAACATGCACCTAAGGCTAAACAGCAGATTTTTTGCCACTTTTTTTCTAAAAAATTTACAAAAAGACCCATACAATGGAGAGTTGCAGGTTTAAAGTGCTCCGTAAAAATGAGTATCGTGGTTTTTTAGAAAAAAGCTGAGCATATCGTATGTCTTAAACGAAAGGCTTCGAGAATTTCCTATGCCAATTTCTGTGGTACTTAAATTGAGTCTGAACCTTTTTCTAGCACTCAAATTAAGTCTGGATCTTGGATGTCCTTGAAGACTTATAGTGAAATTTTGTGGCAAATATTATTTTAAAACATTTCTTCCCTCTATGTAATTGTTGAAGAGAGTTTTTTTCCGTTTTTTAAATATAGACAAAAGGACCCATACAACGAAGAACTAGAGGGCTAAATTGTTCTTTAAAGTGTTTCTCGTGCTCTCTTACATAAAGGTACTTACTCTTCTATTTCAAACATAAGGCTTACAAGATTTCCTAGGATGCGTACTACTTACTGGTGAATATGTACAAAATTATTCTTAAAACACATTTTGAATTCTATGATGATTTCTGGCATTTAAGCTGAGTCTTGAGTTAGGTTGTCTGTGAAGACCTATCATAGAATTTAATGGTGAATATTTTTGCAGAGTATCTCAGCCCGTTATATCGCCGTTGAAGTGCATTTGCTCGCCCCTTTGTTAAGAAAGGATCAAAGTAAATACATACAATAAAGATCTAGAAAGCTAATATGTTCCAAAAAAATTATTTTCATGGAGTTATACATAAAAGTTTTGAAAAAATCTTATGCTTTAAACGTAAGGCCTACGAAATTTCTTATGCCGAATCACTATATAAATATGGATCCCAGATGTAAAGCTTCAAAACGCCGACATACGTTTATATGTTTTTTTTGTGCCCTCTGCCAGGATCAGCCGTTAAAACCAATTAATTAATTAACTAAACAAATTATTATTTCTTTACATGAGGAAAAATGTATTCTTTAAAATTTTTATTTGTATACTTTCATATGTATGAATAGATTGTACAATTTTCCTTTTACTTTGACTGCTATTGGCGCATAATGGCAACAAAAACAAAAATATGCTGCACATACAAAGTTGATTTTTCATATTATATGCACTATGGCTGGCAATTAAATTACTTTAATTGTTTTTTTTTTTAATGATTTTATGGTTGTGAGTTTACTGGTGCCTCTTTAACAAGATATACTTCAAGTTTCATTAGCAAACAACTTATTTTTTAATGTTTGAGTGCAAAAGACTGTAGCTCAATTTAATACAACAAAATAGTTAATATAATGTATGAAGTTGAATAGTGTGTATAAACATGTGCGTATATTAGGGTAATTCGTGTGTATCAAACAGCTTTTTCAAATGCACAAGTCACAAATCAATCTAGATATAGAAAACGAGCCTCTAATATTCAATTTAATTCCGTTACATACAAAATGTATGTAAAACGCTGTAGTCTTTTTAAATTTATAATTCTCAGCTGTTGTCTTTTGCAACATTGAGGTGCTGTTTGTTGGCTTATATAGAAAATTGTAAGCCCTTAAAAATTCGAGCTTTGATACGCTTTTTTATCGTTCTGGTAATTTATACTAACTTAAAGACTATGGGTCCTAAGCAACTTGTCTCGAAGATGATAAAAGAAAAACTTTTGACATAAATAAATGAAACACCTTAGTGTGTACGCATATCTGCAAACATTGAGAATTTCAGGCATCCAAGAAAATGCGTTTACACACGACTACAACTTTGAAAAGATCAAATGTGGCTCATTAACTTAAGATAATAAACAGATGTTTTAATTAAATTTCAAAAAGAATAAACGAGGAAAAACAAAGAGAAAATGAAGTAATCAAAGAATTTTTGCTTTGGGTTAAATAAATCCTTTGCAAAAATAAACTTTTATTTAACAACATTAGTGGCATGTTTTGGAGTTTAAAGAACGTGCCTTAATATTTCGTAGTTAGTTTTGTAATACAAGTAGTGTGTGTCTCCTTGTAAATCATAATCAGTTGATATATTTTGGGCCCCAATGAAGTGGAAAACTCCATGAATTCGTATTTTGTATTTTAAAGTCGTTGGTTTGAAAACCCTTGTAAATCGTGAAAAAAAATACTTGACTACATAGCGTATGACTAATATTAATTCATCAAAAGCTTCAACAAAATATCAATCATACGGTCTCTTTTTTTAATTGCAAATTTACAACATTTTACCTTAACAAATAATCACACTTGCTGCCATATTCATAAAAAATAATTTTGGTTTGAAAATTTTTACTAAGCACTTGAAGTCCATATTAATTTTTATGAATATGGCAGTTGATATATAATTTTTTTCTATAACCTATTGCCTGCCCTAGAAGGATTCACACTTGGCCATTAATAATAATCATTTCAGTTTACTCTAATCTCTGAAACTATCCAACCGATTTCAATGAATTTGTCGCCCTAAATTAAGAGATAAATCATTATAAATCATTATTAATTTCATTATATATCTTGGTTACATTAATATCCCTTTTAAATCATATTTTAAAACAACTTTCTCTCTCGTCTTTTATTACAATTATTTTTGTTTAATTTTTATTTCCCACATATCAAATATTTAGAAGATATTATTTAACATGTCTTCTCGATAATACTTTTTATATTTTGTTATATAATACTAACTAAAAAGCATTTAAACTAAAAAACTTTTTAGTATAAAAAATTGCTAAACAATTTTTATTCAAATAACTGTAGATATATTTATATTATTTGAAAGAAATTGTCTGTCATGTTTATAGACTTAAAAAAGAAATAAAACTTTTTGACAACAATTTACCTTGTAAATGAATATTTTTAAATTGCTTTATTTTATCTAATTAATTGTTGTTTTTCGAGAGACGAAAGTATAAATATGAAATATTGAATTTTAAGAACAACTTCTAAGTAAAGAAATTTAAATAAATATATAATTGGTGTATATGAAACAACTTTTAATTTAATTAAAAATAAAATATAATGAAATATGTATAATGCATGTACAGTACACATACATGTAACAATTATAAAATCTTGGGAAATTCAAATTTAAATTGGTGTTAAAATATTTACAAAACAAACTAATAAGTTTTAAACAAACGCTTCACAAAATCTGGCTTACAACCAAAAAAGTTTTTGGGTAAAAGTTTAATTGTAATTGGAGCAATTCGGGAGTGGTAGCTTTTAATGATTCTCTTACTCCTTCTTTAAGGTTTTTAGAATGTACAAACTGCAACAGATCTAACATGTAATTTCTTTTGAGTAGATGATCTTGACCATCATCAGTTCTTATCTAATATAGGATTTGAGAGGTTCATTGAAGTAAATTGTATGTTGGTTATACCTTCTTCGTTTTTACACACGTTGGCACAATGTCAGCTATTGAGAGATGAACACTTGCTTTTCATTTTCACTATACTAAATGCAAAGATATTATACATTTGGCTTGTCGACCTTTTTAAGCTCGTTAAATTCAAATCACACCTTGTTTAAGATTATAATGGCAATCTGAAAATTACTGTAGGAACAGGACAGAATATAATGTTTGATAGGGGAAGGAGACAATGAATTCGACTGGATGGAAATTTAAAGACAAAAAGAATAAAATGTAATTGCGCTTAAGTATAAAAAACAGACAATACTGTTGGCGTGAAGAGGTCCTTAGAAATAAACGATCGTTAAAGTGTTGTGTAAATATAAAAAAGTCATAACTGATGTGAATATATGTAAATATTCCTTATACGAACTGAAAAGACAAGTGTTTTATATATGTTTGAAGCTCTCAAATATAATTTCCCATTTTAATACATGATTTAATTTAAAGTGGTTTTAAATCAAGCCAACTTTAGTGATGAACTATGATCACACTCTACATCAAAATCAAAAGCAAAAAACTCCCCTTCAGTACGATGTAGTGGGCTAAAATGTTCTACGAAAATGTTTCTCGTGGAGTAATACCTGAAAGTGCTGAACATATTTTATACCTTAAACGCAAGGTTTACAAGATTTTCTATGCCGAGTACTAATTGTGAATAAGTACGAAACTAGCCCTTAAACACACTTTAAGTTTTGAATTGAAAATATTTTCGTAGAACATTTGATCCCGCTTTATCTGAAGGGATGTTTGATGGCCTTTTATAGAAAAGGTTAGGGGGTTAAAATGTTCCACAAAAGTATTACTCGTGCTGTTTTACACAAAAATTCTGAACACATTTTAAATTTTAAATGTAAGGCTTCTAAGATTTCCCATGCCGAGTCACTATAACTATGTCGGGGGATTTAGCAGCCCCTAATATTAATCCCAGATCTAAATCTTAAGAACGCCGATACACATATATATTTTTCTTGCTTTCCTTGCCGGAATCAGTCGTTAGAACCTCATTATTGTTATTATTTTTTATTTTTGTTTTGTAGTACAGTATAAAGTTTTTTTATGCAATAATACGAACGAATATATGTAAGTATATGCGGCAGAAAGGAATAATAGCTTAAGTCGATTAAAAAAAGAAGCTTTTGCAAATGTTTCTATGTCACTGCTGAGAATTTTCCTAAAGTCGACTTAGGCACTTATTCATTATTGCCACAGGTTTAATTAGTATTTGTTCCAAGTCTTCTCTAACAAAAATCCCGTAAACAGAATTTCTGCGAAACAGAAAATAGCTGAAAAACTATATTTAGTTTTTAACCAAAATGAAAATTTACGGAAACTTCTTTTTACCTGAATACATGACTATGCAAATTATTTATAATTAAATATTAATATTGTGCATACAACATTTATGAAAACAAAAACTATTCACTTTCATTTGAGCAGTGCTTTTTAAAATGGGCTTATTTCCATGTTAAGCAAAATTTCTGTAATGAGAAAAAATGCGTGCGAGGTAAGCGCAATGGCCATAGGCGATATAAGTAAGCACTTGAAGCGACTATAAAAATGTATTTCTTTGTATCTAACTCTAAAAATTAGGTGGAAATGTGTCGTTTTCTATGATATTGTGCTTTTCAAACACGAAAGTATACCTTCTATGCAATGGATTTTGATCTAGAGTATACAGATAAGCATGAAAAAGGCGATGACGTTCTTAGGTTTGTCCAAGCTCAGAAGTGGAAATAAGCCCTTTTGAAAAATCGCTCCTCATTTATTCTCAACTATTTATATAGTTTTTTTTTAATAAAACTCATTCATTTCATATTGTTTTATGTGCTCTCTTCATTATATTTTCATTTAAGGTTTTATTTTGGACTTTATACTTTATTTTTCTTCTTTTGGTTTCCATTAAACGTCCATTGTTCATAAATTATATTCTCGTTATCTGAGTTGCCAAATCCATAGTAATTTAAAGTAATATTTGTTCTTTGCTTGAGTTTCGTTTCGTATCGTTTGGTTTGGTTGGGTTTTGTTGGTCTTCTGTGTTGCGAGAAACTCCTCAGAGAACTGCAGTATTTGAGTTTGTTCTTATTTTACTTATTAAGGGAGTCTCTGTTTAATTTATAAAACAAATGCTTTTTTATATTTATTTATTAATTTCACTACTTTTGTTTTGCTTCTTGAATTTTGTATAGCTTTTGTTTTAAATGTTTCGAAAATAAACGCACATACAAATCAGATAAAACTTTTTATTGTTGACGAAACCTCTGAGGATTTTATTATACAAATCAAAGTTTCAATGAAGACAAATATTTTAATATTGCAGATGAAAAGCAAACAAAAAAATTTGCTTTTAAATATTTGTGTCATTTAATAATAAAGTATAACAGAAATAAAAATAGCGTTCATTTTAAATACATAAGAACATTTTTCCAAAGGAAATTCTTATCAACATGTTACAAAATTAAAATTGATTGTAATTCATTAATTCCGAAGAAATCTTAAATTCTTATCATTGTAATTTACAATCAAATCTCATTAATTAAGCATATAAAAAGAGCTCACAAGGTGCACAGCTGTTTTTTTCAAGTCTTAAAAACACACAGCGAGCAAATCATCCTTGATGTTCTACAATTAGTATTCTTGTAGAAAAAATACGTATTTTTGTGGCAAAATAATTTTTCGACAATTGCTTTTCACAAAACCTTTTACAAATAATTCTGGCAAAAAACCGACTGCAATACTCATATAAAAAAGTTTTGATAATCGTTCCATAAGTGCCAGAGTTATGCGATAAAAAATATTTTGGAGTGCAGGCGGTAAATTTCCCGTCCGACTTTCGCAAAAAATTATGGAACAAACTGCAAGCAAAGTTTTCAAACAAAAAATAATATTTCAATTGGTCCGTAAATGGAGAAGTTAAGCGATAATCAATACTTCGGGGGTAAAATCATTTAAAACAAAAAAAAAAATCTGAAAATCGGGTTAGGAAATGATGAAGTTATGCGTGTATGAACATAAAAAAACACACGAATTGATAACCACCTCTTCTTCAAGCCAGTTAAAAATAGAAAAACAACAAAATTATCGCTTATTTTCTATAGCCATGTACGTAAATATGTTTCAAGCAAATCAAGCCATATTTCATTAAAACCGAGAAGCAACTTTTGATTCTATTAACAATTAACATAAAATTTTTAATCGAAAAGTGGCCCTGCTCAAAATTAAGCATAATTAGGCTATGGGTATGCAATTTTTTTTTCAATATAATTATTATTTTACTAGTTATGTCACTTTTTTATTTTAAGCTGTTTTACACTATCTCACAAGCCGTTCGACTTCTGTAAAAAATGCATCCCTGATCAAATGAGTTAATGAAAATTTAAAAAAAAGCCAATAACAACACATTAAATCAAGCTAGCATTTTGTGCATAACTCGAACAGCTTGTGGAACAGTTTAAAAATAGCTTTAAGGATATATGGTAAGGACACGAATCCTTGCGTTGATATTAACCATATTTTGAATTTTTATTTTATCGCTCTACGATAATTCTTTCTATTTTTTACCGAGAAATTTATTAAACAATACCACTGTGCATCGTCCTTTTTAAGATCAATTCTAAGTTTTTGTACTTCTTTGGTCATCGCGTAGAAATTTGAGATCTTTTAGATCATCAGCAAATATATTTTAGTCTCGTTTAGATGTATTTAAGACCATTGAAAAAAATTAAGACCTTTGCTTTACAATACCATGGAAAACAGTTGTTGTTTGTTTGCTGATTTTCTGTTTGAAATAATTAAATAGTTTTTTTTTCATTCACTTGTTTGTTACACTTTATTCTGTTCAATGTCATTTATCATATTGTGATGAGAGTGTGATTAAATACAAAATTAAAATCTACTCTTCTGAGCTTTTTAATAGTGGCTCTATTTTGCAGACAGCAGAAAAATAAAAGAAAGAAACAAAATCATAATAAAAAAAAAGAAAAACAACAAAAAATGAAACGAATGAATATCGTAATGAAATGAATTTCATGCTGTGAACTGCTTCAAGCATTCGGTCCTTCCCAACTCATCTCTCTCTTATTTAATTTTTTATCAGTGCAACAGAAAAAAAGCCGTTAAACAAAATATGCCAAGAACAATTGTCACCCTTTTGATACAACAAAACGAAAAGTAATTTTGAAAAATAATCAACAACGGCGTGAAAAGCAACGTAAATCGTTGAATCGTCGACAAAATTGTAGTAGTGTGAGTGCCAGGAACAATTTGAGAGGTAGAAGGAAGGAGTAAAGAGGCCTTATATTTATGTAGCAAGCGCCAGTACTTTTAGTCCCACTGCATTTTACACGCAATGTTAATGCGGACCAAGGCTATGCCTTACACAGCAGGCCTGTTTGAAAGCATTCTTCAGCAGGTCTATTTGCAGGTCATAGGTGGCAGGCCTGATGGAAAGCCCACTCTAAGGTGTGTTAAAAAGTAAATGAAGGTAACTTTTTTTTTGTATCTGGGTATTTTTATAGCGTCTTCAATATTTTTGATAAATGTGATTTTTTATTTCGATTTATTTCCTTTCATCCCAAGTAATTGTTTATACATAGGATGCTTAAGTTCGTGTATTTATTACTTACTCTACGTCTCCATCTAACTTGAAATGCCGTTCTAATTTGTAGTTATGACTGTGTTGTTAACAAAAATGCACTAACAATTATGTTATAAGTTGAAAAGATCATTACCATGAGCGGTCTACACTTAACACTAACTTGAAGTTAATGTTAAAGTTAGTCATTATAAGTTAGCTGTAGACCGGAAATTAAAAAGGAATTAGACATGGCATAGTAAACAGCATTATAGCAGCATATATATAATATCTCTTGTACGTAAATTTCAGTTCTATATACAAATTACTTTCGAAAAAATAATACGAGAATGATTCGAGAATATTTGTTATTTCTAAAGTATATTTTTTATTAAACAAAATGAAAAATCTAAAAACAGAATACTCCTTCTAAAAGTAGGGAGAACGAATGTCTATCGGAGCTTTTAGATACGAGAGTAGAGTAGAAGGCCTCTGAGAAGGAAGAAAAGAATTAGTTTTGGATTTTATTTTAAGTCGTTGAAAGTTTCCAAAAAGGTCTGTCTAGTTAAGGCCTCGTAAATATTACAGCTGCGACCATTGACATAAGCGTTGTAGTTTGAAGTCTTCGTATTTTTATGCTCGCAATCCTTTTTATTTTATATTTTTTTTTTTTTTTTATTAAAAAAGTGGGGTAAGAGCAAAGGATTTTGATTCTCACTAATTAAAATTTAAAACAACTACAGCAATAACAACACTACATACAACAAGTCCGGACAAAAAAATACGCACACATAGACAGTTTTACAGCGGCATTTATATACAATATTTTAGCGTTTTTAATTAAATTAAATACCTTTCATATTTTTTGTTATTGAAAGAAATATAATAAATAATACAAATCAGTAACAACAGATTACAAATGAAAGGAATTACTATTAGATTTTACGACTCGTTAAGAATTTTTCTTAAATTTACAATATACGATCAGAAACTTAAGTTTTTCTGAAGGTTAGATGAGATGGAAAGCCTGCATGCTACCGAGTACAATAAGAAGCCATTAGGCCCATTGGATGCCCAGAGTATTATCTACACCCTATAAATTATCTACATTCCAAGCAATTTTTTAATTAAATAAAATCGTAAGCCTAAGATTTTAAAGATTTGCCGCTTAAACTAATTACTCGTAATTTCATTAATCTTTCCTAAAGCAATTTACAAACAAAGAATAAAGTGAAACACAGAAAAGCAAATATGTATATACGTAAGAAAAACTAGCCAGAAAGTTATCGAATCTAACACACCACACTGTAAACAAAAATAAAAATTAGGAAAATATTTACCTGAGAGACTTACATGCTAAAAACAGTAAAAAGTTTTAACAGGAAAAGGAGACAAAAGAATCACATTTACTAAACAAACAATATCCGGCAGCAGACTAAAGTCTAAATTAAGATTGCTACTTCATGTCTAAGAATACAATAAAAAAATCCTGCTAAAAAATTGAAAAAGGAAACATACAAATTGGAAAAAAATCCCTAAATTAGCGAAGCATTTATTTGATATGGGTTCCTAGCAGTGACAAGAGTGGCAAGCTCAACAGGAACGTTATGCCGGTAACATTATCAGCAACAGAAACATTAGTAGCAACAGCAAACAGATGATATCAACAACAATGACAGCAACAATATGTAACTATATAACAATTTTCCTGTTTTAAATTAAAAAAAATAAAATAATAATTTGAACATAAAATGTTTTTTTTATTTAATACGAGTATAAGTCTGTAGATGAACAAAATATGGTGCAATTAAAAAAATTATGTTCTATATGTTAGTTAAATTTTTTTATATTGACAAGGACAAACATGAAAACGACAAGAAATAACAGAAAGACATTAGTAAAGAATATCTCTCTTTTCCCTCTCTCTCTTTCTTTTCTGAGTCAGATATAATATTTAATTATTCAAAAATGTTTTTTGTTTATCAGTAAAAAAAAACTTATAAATTCAGAAAAAAATTTTTTTACTAAAAACAGACCCATTGAAAGAATTTTGTAAAATCAAACAACACATTTAATGAAAATAAAATTATTTTTTCTCATTCGTTTTAGTGTAAATAAGTATTTACTGAATCACTCAAACTATTTATTGAATTTAAAATTAAATTCCAAGCAAATATGTGTGAGAAAATAAAGTAGAAACATTTTATAGCAGAGTTTAAAGTATAACATTATTCATAGCATATTTATGTATATAAATATATCTAAACTTTATCTGTTATCGTATATAAGGATATGTTTGTGGGTGATTCTCATTTTAAATGGTTTTTCGTGTCTGTTGAAAGTATAGTAAACTATTTTATAAAATAAATGAATAAATTTTAAAATAAAAACTGTTTATACTCTCTTCATACAAAATAGCGTGTCCGTAAAGCATGCTGTTTATTTTCCACATTTAGAAAGTATGAATTTTTCCAAAAAGGAGATTATATATATATATAACGGTTTTAGAATGTTTGCAAGGAGTTATATTGTCCGAAGTCTTGTGTATTGGGCGTTATACTTTTTTCGAATGCTTCATTACTCTACTCCGTTTAATTAATGAAATGACATTAACAACAGATACCAAAATAGCAGAGTTGGTTTGTAATTCTAAATATTCAACTGTTTTGTAAACTTTTTTAAATAGTATTATATTGCATAACATATGGAGTGTTATCCATACTTTTTCTATTTAACTAAAAAGTCTTAAAGAATTACTTAGAAGTTTGTGTTAAAACTCATCGAAAATTACACATCTGAGTTATTTTAAATTAAATATATTGTGTGTGTTCTGAAAAAAATATCTAATTCGTAAGAAAATGAAATATAATTTATCTATAAATTCAAGGAAGGGAAAAATAAAGTTAACAGCAAAGGAAGGGTAGAAACGATATGGAGAACATTATCCGCTTAGAAATTTCTGACTGGCTTTGCAAAAGTTTTGCTTCTACCGCACTGTGGTTTGTTATACATATTCTAAAAGAATGTATTAGTTATTTGAAATTGACATAAATTTTAACATTGTCAGGTCGATTTTATTAAACTTGGTCCTATTTTAAAAGAGATTGAGCTTGCTTTTCGCTCATGTATAACTTTTTGTAAAGAATTATTTTAGAAGATACAATTTTTTTATTTTTCTATATAAACCCAAGCCAAAATTGAAAAAGTGGTCATAACTTTAAATTTCATCCTGCGATTATTATATATTTTTATGTTTTTATAGAGTAGATGTATAGTGCTTTCAAGCCCTATACTCATTTTTGTGGTGTAATTTTTTCGCAAAAATCATTCCCGGAACAACCGCGAAAGCAAATGTAACGCTCAACACACAAAAATTTTAATATGTAAAAAATACAATTTTATTTCAGGATCCATTGGTAGAGGCGAAAACTATAATCCCAACTTACGCATTCTTTTTCGACATGTTTTACGCCTGAAAAATCTTAATCATTACACTGGCCAACAAATTAGGCAAAAAATTTTGACTGGGGAAACGAAGTATGTTTTTTAGCTAATCTGGCTGCGCTGAATTCGAATCTGGCAACAAAGTTGGGCTATCACGTCCAGTTCGTTTTTTATCGCATGCTGGCAATACTGTAAAATAGTTAATACTGACGCTACAATTTCACAGTTATTAATTTGACAAAAGCCTACATTCATTATAAATTTGTATAAAGGTAGAGTATAAGCATGTCAGTGAGATCGTGTGTTACTAATCCGAGCTATTTTTGCTTTGTGTGTGGTGAATATCTGATTGGAAAAAAAGGATATGCAATATCAGAATCACTAAAATATGCATATCTACATTATTTTGGTTTTGCTGTCGGAAACTTGGACAAACCGTTGAAAAGTTATCATGAATTGGGTGCACGAATGTCACTCAAAATACATTTTCTCCATTCGCATTTAGATTTTTTCCCACAAAACCTAGGTGCTGTTAGCGACGAACAAGGGGAACGCGCCCATCAAGATTTAATGAAAATTGAAAGAAACTATCAAGGATTTTGGGATAAAAGTATGCTGGGAGACTATTGTTGGACTCTAATACGTGAAACCGAACCAACGAAATACAAACGACAATCATATAACGCCATTCACTTTTGAAAACTCATTGATTTTTAAATAAACTAATAACTTTTTATGGAAAAATCTAATAAAAGCTTTTTTTTATATCTCGAAAACCTGACGTGATAGAGAAAAACCATTTACAGATTCGAATTCAGCGCACCAAATTACACTGGGAAATGTATTTGGTTGCTCCAGTCAAAAACCTTGTTGGCTAGTGTTATTAAATAATCCAGCGAGTCGTCTAAAACTTCCATCGAAATTTAGCAGAATAGACGGCAATTTTCTGCAATTTGTCCGGAATATTATCTACCTGCACATTCTCTGAAGACAATTAAACTTACCCAGCAAAAATTATTGCCGATTCTTGTCCGGAGTCGGGCGGAAAGTCTGCGTAAGTTTTCGAATTCGTATCCGATTGGTTGCCAAGAAACCGGACCACTTTGTCTGAGGATATTCCAAAAACTATCTAGAAAAATCTAAGAGAGTTCTGTACGAATTCTGATGAATTTTCTAAGGAAATTTTAAGCGAATCTTTGACATGTCTGAGCGAAGTGGGAAAAATGTCTAACAAAACATAAAAAAAATATCCGATTTATCGAATACTTTTTACATGCCGTCGTATTAATGTCCGAAAAAAGTCGGAGCTAAAATTAAAAATTTATCAGAAATGTTGTTTCAAATTCTTCAAGATTTTTATGCTGCTTATGGCAGCTCATCAGAAAACATTTACTCACATTTTATAAGTTTAAGAACTGAAATATTTATGCACGTACTTTAAAGAAATAAGTAATTATTATTACGAAAACTAAAATCAGACAATGTGCAGGATTGACTGATGAAACTCGTAAGACGTATGTGCAGACTATTCTGTTAAATTTGTGAAAGAAAATTAAATTCCTTTTGAATAATTTTCAGACTAGTCTGATATTAGTCCGATAATATTTCAGAAAATGTGCAGAAACATCGTACCATAAAACTGCCAACTACTCTTCCAAATGTCTGAATGAATTTTAACCATTTCGTTTGATTGTCTGGTAAAGTAACAGATTTTTTTCTAACGTTACACGTGTCGGAAAAAAATACTTTCTTGTTCCTTTTGGGATATATAACAGAATAGTCCGCAAATTTTCCGCCCAACGATTTACGACTTTTATATTCTCTGATTTTAATTTTCGTAATAACTCTCATTTGTCTTTTGAGAGTTTGTGCATAAATGTGGGTAGTTTTTGTGTATAAAAAAGAGCAGCTTTTTTTTAAGGAGATGCAACACACTCAGGCAATAAATGCTTGAAGGGAAGTGTGTTAGAGAGATAGAGAGAGAGATGTAGAAGTCTTAATTCTTTTTACCACTCTGTTATTGAGCGTTCTTTTTAATTTTAGAATAATTTTTGCAGCGCCGCTGATGTTAAGTGGACGCATTAACTTTCTTAAGCTGTCTATGTATCCGTTTTTTTAATTATTTTACTTTTCCGACTGTTCTGCTACAAAAACCATGAAGGACGGCGCTGAGATATACATTAGTGTAGATTAATAACAATCGCTGCCAGTACAGTTCAGTGACCACTTCTATGTCTTCGTCACTTAAATAATCCAACAACAATTAATACAATACCGCAATAATGCACATCAGACAAATTTATGATGAACCCACTTTTACAGGCACCATTTGTCGATACGCTAACTTCTTCAGTTAACATCACCCTCAATTTGACAGTTGCCATAAGTCCCAAAAAAAAAACATGGTACAAGAAAAGTCACAGAAAACTTAATCTTACAGCCTTCTGGTTGTGTGTGCTAGTTTTATACAACATTTCTGATAGACTTCTAATTTAAGCTACGACATTTACAAAAAAAATCGTAAATTTTCTTGAAATTTTGTAAGACATTTTTCCGAAATTTTTTTATATTTTTCTTTTTAAGAGAAGTAACACAATCAGGTAATTAACGCCTACCAGTTACTTAATTAATCTGCTACCTTCTTTTGGAAAGGATGGTGTAGAGAGAACAGATGGTGAAGTTGGAGGGAGATAGGAAGCTTAATTCGTTTACAGCACTGCTATTGTGCTTTTTTTTGTAGAGCAGTGTTGCAAGACGGTCTGGTGTTAAGTAGAGGCACTGAGTTATTTAAGCTGTGTAGCCATTTTTATTAGTCCTTTTACTTCGCCGACGGCTTTGCTACAATACCAACGAAGCAGGGTGCTATGAAGAACATTAGAATATGTCAGCATTAATCGCTACCGCTTTTGAAAATTTTTTTAAAAAAATCGTAGCAACCTTTTATGTATGTATATAATTTTCAGCACTTTTTCCGACTTACTTCGGATAAAAATTCGGCATTTTGTACAAACCTTCTGATCATTTTCAGACAGATTTTGCAAAAAATGTTTGCTGGGTGTATACTGTATGTAAAAAAAATATATTAACATATTTTATGATAAAAAAAATGCAGTTCCCCTCCTTATGTTCGATTAAACCCATAAAAAGAAACAAATGAAAAAAATTCTAAATAATATATGTAAAATATGCAAATAAATTAATGAAATGGTGGATTAAATTGCTCATTTAATTTTGTACAACATTCTTGTTATCTATTTAAGTGAAAATTATATGAACACATGGATGTATATAAAAGAATTAGAAATTATATTTACTTTTGACTTCGATTTAAAATGCGTGTCCAAGAAGTACATATTAGATGAAGAGCAAATCTTGTTAAATTACTTGATATAAAAGATCGTGTTTGTTTAAATAAGTAAATAAAGAATATTATGCATGGATTCTCAAAAATTTTTAAAAAATAAAGTCTCCGTAATATTAAATTAAAATCAATTTAATTGGCAATGTTTACCGTGCTTACAACTATCCAGCATTGCAAAACTCATTCCACAAGGAGAGAAAGGGAAGGAGAAAAATATGGCAAAAATAACCAAAGTCCAATGTTGTAATACCCCTACGGTAAATGGAACTGACACAAAACAAGTCAAGTGACCGGTCCCCAGGTGGTAGGGACCAGTCCGAGTTCTAACACTTCCTATGAAGCGGACCAGCCACTTTTACATGGGGATGGCCTAGGATGGGGTTAATTGATACTTTGTATGCACCTTGTAACTTGTCTCTGAACTATCTTATGAAGTCCTAATCTGTGTGGAATAATATAGATTTTATGTAAATATTATTCCAAAATTCAGCTGTAATTATCGATTAATCAATTTTTTTATTGTTACAAATCGAAGTAGAAATTGTATTTTATTTTTAAGCGGTGTCTTTGATAGGATGCAAACCGACAACCTCCGGCATGACAGGCTAGTACACTACGCACTCGACCACAAGGGAACTTATTATTTCAATCCCTACGGTAAATGGAACTGACACAAGACAAGTCACGTAACCGGTCCCCAGGTTTTAGGGACCAGTCCGACTTCTAGCACTTCCTATGAAGTGGACCAGCCACATTTACATGGGGGTGGCCTAGCATAGGGTTAATTGATACTTTGTATGCACTTTGTAACTTGTCTCTGAACTATCTTATGGAGTCATAATCGGTGTAAAATAATATATGTAGATTATATATAAATATTATTTCAAAATTCAGCTGAAATTATCGATTAATTTATTTTTTTATTGTTACAAATCCAAGTAGAAATGGTGTTTTATTTTTATTTGATGGGATTCGAACCGACAACCTCCGGCATGACAGGCTAGTACACTACCCAGTCGACCACAATGTTATAAATACCAGTTAAGCTGGAGTTAATATCTGAATATAGTTACGGAACAGGCTCCTGAGTGGCATCGTAGTCTCATTGAAGGGAGACAATTAATATTATATAGATACTATGTGATATACCTTAGTTCGAGGTGCATCGAATTTGTTCAGTGCCGTTTACTACAATACTAGCCGAAGTACCAACTAAATTGACTGAAAATGGTATATATGTGATCATTTACACAATATGTCTTTTTTCACCAATCACTACTCCTTATTTTTGATGCCAGTGTCATTTTCTCAAGTCATAGGACGAGTACTTTTCGATCATTTGTCACCAAATTTTTCGCAGTGACACTACTTGAGATAACTATTTATAATGCGTCAGTTTTAATTACAAAGATACCTATACAGAATTATAAATACAAATCGATATAAAGTTTAAGCCATACCATATTTCTGCATTTTGTTTCTACTTACGCCAATGAAAATATGGCCAAAAGTTAAATTTACTTTAATTATTTTCAAACATTTAACATAATTAGGTAATAGGACAGAAGAAATACTGAAAATGCATTCAAAATTAAAAACAATTTCGTTAAATGAATAGCAAGAACTCGGAAAAATCGTTTAATTAGTGAAAAAACGCAAAAATTTCCTGATATCGTGAGGATATCAAAGCCTACTATTGAGTTAACACATCTTAAGCTTTGCAAAGGTCTTGAACTTGCAAAGATCGCTTTTATCGCGAAAATTTGCGAAAAATCTTTAATATAGTTTTACAACGGATTAAAAATCGCTAAAACTGTAAGGAATTCCGAAACCTTGGAAGAAATTGCTAATACGGCGAAAATGCGCAAAACTGGCTAATATTTAAAAATCTGCAAGGTCTAAAGCGGCCCATCCATTATACAGTATTATTACATATGTTAATGTACATATTATTGTCGTTTTGAGCTATACCATGCAATAAATAGCACAGTATTTTTAAAGAAAATATTGCTCAATTTTCCTTACAGTGAAAAAGTAAATATAACACTGAACAATGTTGCCGCCACATTACACAATTTTTTGTATTCTACAATAAAAATCAAAGGTCTTTTGATTTTTCCACCTTCGAATATGACATACACATTGGCGATATTATTGTACAATATGATAAATTGCACATTTATATTGCAAGTAGGTGGGCCGCTTAATATAGCTTAAAGATCGCATGAATTATACAAAGGGCAGATATTACAAAAAATCAATTTTATAGCAAAAATAGCGAAAATCTGCAAAAAGTTGCTAAATTGAAAACAACCCCTAAATGTGATTACAAATCGCTTAAGCCAGTAGGACAGACGCAACCTCAAACAAATCATTTGATGACTAAATGAAGAAAAGTCTTGAAACACAGGGTTAGAACAAACTTCCTCTCGGCTTCGACCTACCCCCATCGGCTTTGGTCTGCCACTTTAAGCCTTATGCTATCGGCAGGCCATCGGCCCCTTCGGTCGCAATGTCAGACGCCCATCATCTTAATAGCCTTCCTTGATGACACCAAGTAAATTAAGAGAGTAATTTCAACTGTAGATGAAAAAAGAAGACAACTCGTCAACAAAAAAACACTACAACATGGAAGATATTTAGACAATACTTCTCAAGAACTTAGCCGAGCATCTGGTGTTTAGCCGAGACACCATGACTAAGCAAGGAAACCAACTATTAGCAAAGACAAAAACATGCTCCAAATATTCTGAAAAAAAGAAAAAGTTCCCCGGATTCTCAAAAACTATTACAAAAATCTCCCCAAAATTTCAGAAGTTCCCCGGATTCCAAAAAACTAGGACAAAAATTCGTCAAAATTCCAGAATCTACCCGGAACACAACGGCAACAAAGAAAACCACGATTTTTTTTAAGGAATTTTAGCTTCTCGCCGGCCTGTTGTCTTCGTTTTAAATTATAGTTAACAGTTTTCGTTACACGTATTTGTTACATGTATTTTCTCATTTTATAAAAAATGTGTTACCCACCCAGCATAGCAAACATTTATATGCTTAATATCATATGCACAACGTGCAATATGGAACGTGGTTCCAAAAAATTACGCACTGCTATTACGAGGTGCGTTCGTTTAACCTTGTTGCTAAAGGAAAACAATTTATGAGTTGCTAAATTCAGCAGCTCAAATGAGTACCCCTAATAAATTTAGCGTTCTATACTAGCAATGCTGTTCCTTAACATAACAATAAAGTCTTTTCAAATATATGAAAAAACCCCGTTTAAGACACATTCCGTTTCTTATGGGAATAACTGCATCAGCCAAGATTGCAAATCATACTGAAAATGCAATGAATAAAAATATATTATCTTTTTTTTCAACCAAATTATTTCTTGCAAACAACAGATATTTTTAGTACAACTTAAATTTTTACTTTAGTTCGCACAGCGCATGAATCGCCTTTTTAGATTTGTTGGAATTATATTGTTTTTATTTTAAAGGGCACTAATTTTGTAAAAAAATTTTCTTTGAATACTCGCTACGAGCTACAAAAAAAACACAATTTGATTTCAATTTACATTATTTTACAATTTCGTTTTTATACTCAATGAGTATAAAAACGAAATTGTAACTGACCTGTTATTTTATTGAAAAGTGTCCTTGTTGAGATTTTCTTGTCCATTCCTTTGATAGTTTTGGTTAAAAGGAAACTTACAATACGCTTAAGATTTTTATGTTTTCAGTTATAATAAAATTTTCATATAAAATGAGTTTGTAATATTGTTGACATAAAATGCAAGGATTTATATAAAAATACTCTCTTACCTTATTATTAAGGAATTAGCAAAGTTCTTAAATAGAAGATAAATAAATATCACTAGATCAAAATGGTTTAGAGTTTTGCAATATTTAGTTTTTTCTTCGTAAACTACGCACTGTTTCAAAAATATATATTTGCTCTTATATATCGAAAAAGTTAATCGGATTAAAGTCCTATGACATTGTAGAAAAATTTTTATCTGTGTTATCATCCATTAAGCATTTATGAAATTTCACTTTGTTAAATGTGTTTTAGTCTGCATGTTTATCTAAAGACTCTAAAAAATTTAATGAGAATTAACGCTATTAACGATATTAACGAATTGATTCGATCAGAAATCTGCAGTAAACAAACTTGGTACAATCGTATTCCTCTTGCTATCATAGTTGTTGTTGTTATTTGTTTGTATTTCATCATTGGTTGTTTTTTACGACCCAGAAACCGTGGTTTTCTTGTTATTTTTGGTGTTTGTGTCAAGCAAAAAATTCATTGATTCAGTAAAGAACATTTACTGAAAACGAAATTTATTTTTAGAAAAATTTTTGTTTGAAACATTTTTTTGTCATAATTTTTTCTGTGTATCCATAGAATATAAAAATATAAAGTTTCTTATATTTTGTTGAAATATAAAGATAATTAGTTTTTAAATAATTATTAATATACTTGTGACTAAACATCGTAGAAATGTGCTAATTACAACCAATGATGCATCGCCAAATTCTTCATTTATAAATACCGCTATTTGTAAGATTGTCTTAACTCGAATTAAGTGCTTTTGTCAAAAGTCCACAGATGTGTATATATATATTATTGGCATGATTCCTAAACTAACTAACCAATATTATATCATGCAAAACATTAAAGTTCTATAGAGAAATTTAACTTCCTAAAGACGAATTTGTAAGAGATTAAAAACATTTTTAATTCATTAAATAGTTTTGAATAAAGATTGAATAACTTTAGAAACGAGTACTGATTAAAAAGGACATAGCTTCCTGCTACAATTGCCTTCAAAATGCTAAAGTATCCTTTATCCTTAAATATCCTGAAAAATTATATTTTAATTTTCTTTATTTTTCACAAAATGTACCCAACTGACATGTCTTTATTGTGTAAAAGTTTTAAGCTGGGATGAATATAGACTCAAAAGTTACAGTTGTTTCTTTATGATAACTTGATAATTTCTATGAAGCTATTTAGAAAATATCATAACTTTCTAGCGTGTCATCAGATCTTAGTAATTTAAATATCATTTGAAAGGTCCAGACTCACTATTTCTAAGTCAAAGACAAGGGCATCACAAATGAAAAAAAGTTTTTTTGATCCTTAAATATCCATAAAAAAGGTATTTGTTTTCTATTGCTTTTTTAGAGCATATAGCAAACTAATGTATCGCTATTGTGTAAAAAATACAAATCAAGATTTTAGAAAATACTACGGCTACAGTTGTTTTTGTTGTTATTGCTTACATAATTTCGATAGAAAATATCGAGTTGACATGAGGAAATACCTATAACTTTTGAATATATTTTCATCCCCTCTTAAAAATTTTATACAACAAAGACATGTCAGTTTGCTATATTGCGTAAATAAATAAAAAACTAAAATAACATTTTTCAGGATATTTAAGGATAAAAAAATGCTTTGGCATTTTGGAGACACTTGATGCAGAAAGCTATGTTATTTTTAACCATATCCGTTAAGAAGAGACTGAGACCTTTCCAATGATACAAAACTTATTTATATTCGATAACGCTTTCTAAAGTTATTCAAACTTCAATATGACGATCTCTTCTAAAAAGTGACCGAGATTTCGATGCTTAGACGGCTATCAAAAAGAAACTATAAGAAGTATTAAAATAATTTTTCACCATATTACGAGCACATAATAGCAGAATTTCATTAAAATCCAGACCATGTCGAAAACTTTTGTTTTTTTACTCTAATATATTAACATATCGTCATATAAATTGCAAAAAAAATACAACATTAAATTTCATCAGATATGTGAAACTTGATTAAATGCAATTTTTTGTTATTAGAAAAATTATCTTTTCACATTTTATAATTTGTAAAGAGTCTAAATTGATAATACCACCCCAAAAAATTATGTTTATCTTTACAACAATATACATTTGATCAATTTCATTACCACTCCAATAAGATTTTCAAAAATTATGTTGTGCTTTTTGGTATTCTATATGACAAAATATAGTTTCACAGATGCTTCTTTATTAAATATATAAATAAAAAATATAGAAGCCAAACTGTTGACATTAATTTTTTATTTCCCTATTTGCACTACTATATGTAATGGGTGTTTTTTATTGAGGTATAGAACTTTAAGTTGGCATCACTTTTTTAACTGGCGGCCATTTTGTCAGCTGTCAAGTGATTAATATTTAGTTTGGTTTGCCATTTCATCATGAACAGGTTGACAAAAGAACAACGCTTGCAAATCGTGCAAATTTATTTCGAAAATAATGGTTCAGTTCGCGAAGTTTACCGCAAGCTCCGTCCATTTTATGGTCGACATAATCGTCCATCAGAGCAATTAATTCGGTTAACCATGGATCGTTTTCGCACTACGTTTACTCTATGTGATAATACGCATCCGCAGAGACGTCGAACAGTGCGCACCGAAGAAACAATTGCCGCTGTAGAGCAAAGTGTTGAAGAGGACCCGAATGAATCGATTCGCCACCGTGCACCGGTATAGAGCCATGATAACCGACTATTTTGTTCCCGAATTGGATGGCATGAATGTGGATGAGTTGTGGTTCCAACAAGACGGCGCTACATGCCACACAGCGCACGTCACAATCGATTTATTGAAGGAAACATTCGATGAGCGCATAATTTCGCGGAATGGACCTGTCAATTGGCCACCAAGATCGTGTGATTTGACACCATTGGATTATTTTCTTTGGGGATATGTGAAGTCGCTCGTCTACGCCAACAAACCAGAAACGTTAGGGGACTTGGAAGCCAACATTCGTGGCGTTATTGCCAACATACAGCCCCATATGCTCGAAAAAGTGGTTGAAAATTGGACCTGTAGAATTGGCTTTATTCGAGCCAGCCGCGGCGGCCACATGCCCGAAATCATATTTAAACATTAATGGCATAAAATTATCCTTCCAATAAAGCCAAATTGATGGACATTAAAACGATTTTCTTGTGTTTTATTTCAATTCGAAGTTCTATACCTCTAAAAAAAACACCCGTATATGCCATACAAGATTATAACTATTTATATATATATGAAAAAAAAATTATAATCTCAATGAAAACAAAAAACGAATGAGACTCAAACGAATATGTATGTAAATGGAGGTTAGAACGATTTTACACACAACCAAAAAAAATCAAGCACATACAGTCTGGCTTAACCGCAAATGCCATTCAAAGTAATATGTTCCCAGAATAGTGTTGTTTCTGCTTTACAGATTTTTAAAAGTGCAAAAAAATAGACACCCACATATAAACACTAAAACACTTAATAAATAAAATGCTTAATGCTGGTAAAATGCCACCAACACACTCTGCCACCACTCATTGAGTAGACGCCATTAAGTTAGCATCATTTTTTTCTTTCTTGTCATGGCAACTGTTCGGTTTGTAAATGAGTATTTTTTGCATATTGAAGTAATATTTATATTACCCAGTGCAGCCACTGTTATGGCTGTTACTTTTTTCGTGATTTTAAGGCAATTGTGTAAGAGACAAATTTAGATGGGACTTAACAGTTACACCACAATTAGTCTATTTTATTGAACTAATTAATTCTTTTATTCGCTTCACTTTTCAAATATATTCAGTTAAAGCAGAATATAGTTCATTTGGAAAAGAAAACAAAAATAATAGATTAAGGGAAATGGAGAATTAATTTGAAAAAATTTAGTTTATTTATTCAGCACCCGCCACAAATTCAAGTTGATGAAAAACATGTTTCAGATAAACATATTTTATTTAGTTCAGGTTTTATTTCATAAAAAATATATCTAATAAAAATAATCAAAATATACTTATATTATGCTCTTATCAAACACTTCTATAGATAAAACAACTACAGAAATTAAAAATTTTATAGTTAAAGTTAATGCAGTTAAAGTTAATGTGTAAATGAACTTAATGTACAGCGACATATGATGAACCCGAGTTAGAAATTCTAGTTGAATTATTTAATTCAAAAACTACTAGTTTGTGAGAAATTTCCATTTGACTTAAGTAAAATCAAAAACCAGAAAAATGAGCCCGAAGAAAAATAAAGAATCAGTAGTATTGAGATTTGTTGATATAAACATCAGATTAATATAGTAGAGACTTAATCCTCTTATTAAAGTTTTCATTGTGATCACATTCAGCATAACTACCTACCACGTGGTGATAAGAAAGAATAGAAAACTCAAGCACTGATCATGGAAGTGCAGCGTCTTCCAAAAACAGCGTCCAGCCATTTGCCTATATAATCAATTTTGATTTAAGACTAGGCTTAATTTTTTTGGTTAAAAGTTTCGTACAATTAACAACTCGTGTAATAATTTATTCCACTTTATATTACATTATAATAAATCTCCTTTTTTTTCAAGGACACAAACAAAAGAACTTGTTTTAATGCCTTTTCGCTTATTTCATTTGAAGAAATTTTTTTTCAAATAAATACTTTTCCTTTCAGTAAAATTAAATTTTATCTTTCCTGTTTTATTTTTGCAATATATATAAAGTGCTTTTTCATTTATTGGTGTTAAATCTTTTTCTTCTTTTTTTAATAATTAGCTTTTTATTTAGGTTTAAGGTCATTCTCTACAACATAAAATTTCACATCAAGTTTGGTAGACAAGAAAAGTTGAAAAAATATTATTGTTTTCTTTTGTTTTTTCTTTTTGCTTAAAAGTCATAAAAAGTCCTTAACAAATCACAAAAAAAATATATTTTTAATTTTTTAGGCGGTTTTTGTATTTTCCATTTGCTTTTATTACATCAACTATTGTTCTCAGAGCCTTCTTGACCTTTTTATCTTAAATTTGTGCATGAGTTTTTGTGTTTCTATTTAAGTGTTTGTTACAGAAACAGAAAAAAAGACCTTTAAAAATAAAATCTCATAAAATAAAAGCAAAAAGGCCAAAGATAAATCACACAGTTGAGCCTATATTGGTAGGAAAGAAAATCATCTTAGGCTATTTATACAGGATTCTTTTCAAATTATCACTTGTCGCTTAAGAAATTTATTAACAACCAAATAAAAGAAAGATATGGTAATATAACTCCTAAGGATGAGATAGTTTGACGAAAAGGTGACCAACACAATGCAAGAGTAGTCTGCTTATCTCTTATCAAGATCAAAACAAAAAGCCTCAATCTGCTTTAAAAGTTGTCAACAATTTGCTCTACCTGCCAATCACATGGAGTCGATAGAATTTATGATTATTTTGTCTTGAGTTTTTCATTGCGAATATCCTAAGGATATGCAGAACTAGTCAATTGGATTTGTAATACCCGACTAAAAATTTATTTACATAAAGCTTTTTGTTAATAAATTCAATGAAATTTTTAAGTGACTAAAAGAGATTAAAAATAAAATAATTCCAGTATTAAAAACTCAATCTTTATTGAAAAGCAATAAACCTTAAGAAACTAAGGAAATAAATGATATATTATAAGGATTTATCTAATGAAAAAAAAATGTAGTATATGCGAATAAAACAGTTGTATGCTTCTATTTTCTATAAAAAAAATAGGATTTATCAAAATCTATAAAATTTGGTTGATTGTATATAACACAAAAAATGCAGGCAATTAAATAAATTGAATATATATTTTTTAATCTATTACTTTGAACTCTCAATATTTATTTCGCAAATAAATTTCAATAGATTATAAAAACATAAGCTTTTTTAATATTGACGTTGATGTAAATTGTTTATTTGTAGTTATTTGCCTCATACAGGATTTATGCAGTGGCCGCTATGGCATCGCAAATTTTACCAAATTTTGTTATTACTAATAAAATAGATAAATAAGAGGCTTAGATAGCAACTAGCAGTTGTATATACAATAAATAAATATGAAATATTAAAATTTATTTACCAACACAACAGAGCAATAGAAAACATATTTTATATAAGCTGTTGATTTAAAAAGCGCCAATTTTTTAAGTAATAGTATTAGAAAATGTTTATATATTCACTGGTTAACACTGTTGTCAGGAGCTGGAGGAAAAAAGAGTTTAAATTGGTATTTTTAAAAGGCTAGAAAAGGATAAATCACTCAAAAAATAAAAGCTAAAAAATTGGAATATATTTTTTTATTGAAAACTTAATGTTTTCTTTATTATATAATAAGTAATTAAATATATACACATACACTTGTTACCTTAATTTATGTAAACACAAGCATTACGTGTCGTATGAGCTATTAAACTCACAGTTATATATTAGTCATACGCACAACTTCAAAGCCAAGAAAGTGCTAAACAGTGTTGCCCCGACCAATCCAAATTTAAAACTGCAGTGTTGAGAGAAAATCTTATAAAAAAAATATTGAATTTTTTTGTCTTCATGACAATTTTTCTGATTTTTTGTTCTACTTATTTTGGTCAAACTTAATTTGTTTGATTTTTGTACTTATATTTTATGCAACAACGTTACAACTCAAAAACATGATTTTTGTGTTTATAATGTAGAATTAATTAATCGTTGTATCGTTCTCAATGTTTTTTAAAAATTGCAATGTATACTCAACTCTTGATGGAATAATGACATTTTCTTTTACCATTAAGTTATTAGTAAATTCAAAACTTTAAACCCCTCTTCTGTAAAAGTACGTTTTTTTGAGTAATGCTTTTAATAAATATATAAATAAATTTAAAAAAAAATAGGAATATATACGGTATTTACAAATATGTCCCGAAAGTATTGGTAAGAGTCTCATCTTTATTCATATTTCATCATGTCAAAGGAAATTAGGCACTTTTTACTTTTAAAATAAATAATTCTAAATAAATACTTTAAAGCCAAATGCAAATAAAAAAAAATTTAATTTATTGTAGCACTTAGATGAAGAATTTCCTTATTTTCACGATATCATAATTTTACAATTTTTATTACCTTTTTACCATTTTAATGCATAAAAGCGGCAGCAAAGGCACACGCAGGTAAATTTTGCAGAAAGAAATTATATTCCTATTTACTTTTTTCAGTCATGTATTTTTCATCATATTTTCTAAAGTTTTTTTCCTAATGGTTGATTATTTAAAATGCATGACAAGATGTCAATAATAAAAAACAAATAAATAAATAACAAATAACAAAGCTAATCATAAAAGCAAAAGAAAAACAAATTTATTACGCAAAAAAGGGTTATAAATTTATTTACTGTTTCTAAGCGGGACATTATTTCCATTTCATTGTTTTCGTTCGCATCATAAATAACATTAAAGGTAATTTTTCACTCAAACCCAAATACACATAAACAGTGAAAAGTTTTAAGAGATAAGAGCAAAAGATTTCAACACAGTCACGTTCATAATTTCTTTTTTATAACCAGCATTATATAAAAAGCTTAATAAAATAAAAACTTATTGGACACAAATTTATAAAACGTGTTTCATACCTTCACCGGTGGGTGCTTTCACATAAAAATAAAAGTATTTTACAAATCAATACGAAAAGGAAATAATTTTTGTCCTTAAAGATTGCAAGTATTCGCATTATTTGACAGTATTTTATTTTGGTTCTATTTTCCGTCCGTCTTATTTGCGATAATTAAATAAATTTCTATTAAATTAAATTTGTTAAAAAATTTTTCTTAAAATTCGTTGTAATATTAATTATATATGTACGTGGTTTATTCTCATTCTAAACGTACATTTTGTGTTTTTTTTCTAATGTAACTAAATGAAATAAGAGAAGATAGGATTTTTATTATAGTTTTCACCTCATTCAATTGATCTTGAAATAAAATTATTTATTTCGATTTTAAACATTTTTCTGTATGTAGCATTACATTTGCTTTCGCGGTTGTTCTAGGAATGGATTTTTAGAAAAAATACACTACTAAAAATTAGCAAAGGGCTTAAAACCCCATACATTTACTCTCTATAAATAAAAAATTATAATATTCGCAGGACAAAATTAAAAATTATGAGCCCTTTTTTAATTTTGACTTGGGTTCACATGGAAAAATAAAAAAGAATTTACCTTTTTAAATAATTTTATACAAACATTTTTATATAAGGACAAAAAGTATGCTAACTCTTCTTTCAAATAAGGCTAATTTTAATACAATCGCCTAACAAAGTTATGTCAATTTTAAATAATTAATAGAAGCAAAATACGACCTACCTAATACATTTTTCGAAAGTATAACAACGCACAGTGCGATAGAAGCAAAATTTTGTCAAAGGAAATACGAAATTTATAAATTTATAATATTCTTTATATCGTTTCTACCTTTCAGCTGCTGTTTACTTCTTTCAGCGCTCTAAAATTTATTGATAAATTATATTAAAAATTTTTTTCAAATAACGCTCAATACATTTAAATACGATATCAATATATTTTTATACATACACTATATATTGAATTCAATGCAATTCAGATGTATAATCTTCGATGTGTTTTAAAATAAGTTCGTCAGTTATTCACTAACAAATTTTAATTAAATTAAAAAAATATGGATACACTCAATAAATTATTTTTTATTTTTTTTGGATACAAACGATGATTGATAGATGAAACTGTTTGGAATATAATACTATTTAACAAACTTCACAGCACTTTTGAATATTTAAAATACAATCTTATGCTGTCTGGACAACAGCTATTTAAAAAAAACATTACAATTTCTAATCTTTAAAAAAATTATGTGTAAAATAAGAGAAGCAACTGCAAATATTCTACAATTGTTATAAATTTAATCTCGTTTTTGGAAAAATCATAATTTCTCAATGCCGAAAATCAATAGCATGCATTACGGACACGCCATTTTTTATAATGAGAGAAAAAATAGTATATTTGTTTTCCGTTTTTAGCACATAATGCGCAGTCTTACACAAAAAAAAAACCTTGTGTACATTTATATACATTTTTTACATTGTACTTTTTTTTAAAATCTATTAAATCATACTAAAGAACTCTAAAATGTATGCGTTCATTTTATGAAATATTTTTTAAACTTTCAACAGCTACGAAAAAAGCATTTGAAATGCCAAACAGCCATGTATATTTTCTATTAACCGCAAAATTCAAACTGTGTATCACCACTGTACGTTTCATCTCTTTATTTTCTAATTTTCTTATTATTTGATATTCTCGGAAATATGTAACAAATAGTTTACATAAAAACATATGTGAAATAATTCAGAGCACATAAGAAAAAAAATTATGTAGAAGGCAGAATTTGCTAGAAAGGCATTTTGCATTTTCTGTAACATACCAAATTCAAGGAAGTCACATTTCATAAAGACGAATACTACAAAAACATTCGCGAAAACAATATTCTACGTGGTACTGTCAACAATGAAAAAATATCTTATTATTTTCCTTTTATTTTGTTCGCTGTCTCGCACTTCTCTTTTTTTTGCATTAAAGCATATTGTTAGCTTTTAAGCAAAAACATAAACATTGTTTTTAATGTGACATTAGGGTATCCGGTGTCTATTTGGGAAATAACGGAAACCCTAATAAGACATACATATGAATATATAGGAAATAATTAAATTACACTCCTCATTTTTATTTAAATTTAGCATAGTTAGAAATTTTTGGAAGACATGTGCCCAGGGGCCCGTTTCTCAAAACTACAAGTTACAAATCTACAAGAATAATTCTCGCACAACAACAATAAATTTTGTGAAAGTTTTGTTATTTTGTAGGTATTTTACTTGTAGATTTGGAACTTGTACTTTTGAGAAACGAGGACCGGGGCACTAAAAAGCTTTAAAAGCAATATTTGAAAAAATGTGTATCTACTATTTCTGTCACTGTGCATTGAAATCCTGCAACTTTAAAACTTTATCAAGTCATTGATTCCTCAGGTCGAAAAAGGTGCATTGTAAAACACCATATTTTACTAAATTGAAAGCAAGATGTTTTTATTAATAGCATTTATTGTTGAATCAAAAAATATATAACGTAGCCAAAGGACTTTTTTTTAATTGTATAGTGCCATACGGCATCAACATTTTTCGGACCTTGCAACTCTTTTAAAACACTATGCATTGTCGTCCAAAAATTTTCAAAGTAAATAAGAAATATTTTTCTTCCACATTAGTTGATAATTCAAGAACTTTTGTCTATGAGTTTGCATGTCTTTTCAAAAATATTTACAAACGCTGCTGAAACTACATGACAAACTTTACTTTTACTGATAACTAACTTTGTTTAAAAACTACGAAAGATGTAGTAGGAAAATTTATATTAAAATTTAAAATAAAAACAATGATTTTAATTTCTGAAAGCGCACGTATGGTATGGCTTACAATTAGTAAAAATAAATCATACGCCCTCATGCGTTAAAGCTGATATATGTATAATTATAATAGAAGGTTAACAGGCTCTTATATTTACCATACAATTTTATTTATTTTTTTTACTTTTGCCAAAAATATAAAACCGACCCTTCTCATTTGTATATAATTTTCTTTTATATGTAAGCAACAATTTCCATTACCTAGATTTGCATTGTTGTGTTTAACTTTTACAGAAATAGTATGAAATTTAAAAACTTTATCCCTTCATTGCATGTTTATTCACACTTTGAACCCTTTTTTCGAAGCATATTTTCCCCCTTTTGTTATTTTTTGCTAGAAATCTTTAAAAAAAAAGTTTAATACATCTAATGAAATTTTAATATTTTATACAATTGTATACAAAAAGGAGAAAGTATTTTTTAAAGCTGCCGATTATTTCATACAATGTAAAAGAGAACAAAAAATTGTATTAAATATATTAAATAGAAATTGTTATTAAATAACAAGAACTATATTTAAATGAAATATATATTTGCAAAAATTAGCTTCCTTAAAAAGGGTGCTTTAAAAAAATGTCAATATATATGATTAGATTAATAACTTATCGCGTACGCCATACAATTTCAATTAAAAAATTGATATACTTGTTGTGGGTATCTTGAAGATGTTATTGATGTGTAATTTGGGAAAATTAAAAAAAAAATTCGAATCATTTTATTATCACTTCCTAGTATGATATCCTTAGCTATTAAAAAGTCATGTTTTGAATGCACATTTAAAGTAATATATACGATAAACACAGCCGACTGCTCTAGATGCCTGAAAATATAATAATCCTTTTGGTCTGCTGGCAACCGGAAAATTTAAATATATGTTGATAAGCTGAAAAATTTGTTTATATAAAGTCATCAGTAATTAGCTCAGAGAAAAGAAAAAACTCAAGAACATTGTTAAAATAAAATTAGTTAGCTCTATTTTATCTTAAGGTCTAAATGTATTTTTTTTTCAACTAATTTACCGTAACTATTTAATTAGTCGTAATGGAATGCTCTTATCAATTACATTCGCTTGCTTTTCATGAACAGCATTATACACTTTTATGGGTGTAAACAAAAAAAATCTTTTAGAAAGTTGATTTTCTCATTAATTTCATTTACTTTGCCTTATACAAAATGTATTTCTTTCTACTACGAAAATAGCTTCTGTTTAAATCTCATTAACAAATCAGATTATTCGGTGATGACAAAATGTTTATAGTGATTTTCGAAAAAAATACAAAATAGAAAAGCTAGAAGAGGATCACACACACTCAATCTCAAGAAGAAAATTGGGAGACATTTTTTATATATGCGCTAACAAAGTTCCTTTAACTCCATTACACGGTAACCCTAAAATGATTCAAAGCCCAAATTTTAAATTGCCTTCACATCATGCTTACATAAAACACTACAACACCAAAAAATACATGATTCTGGCAGAGGCCTTAAAAATATATATACGTGTATCGGCATTTTGAAGGTTTACATCTAGGATTCGTTTAAGGTGTTATAGTCACTCGGCATAGCATATCTTCTAACTCTTATGATTAGGGTATTAGATTTTTTCAGAACTTTTATATAAAAACTTCACTTCAGCGGCAACATTGCGTCCTACAACGTTTTACAAAAATATTTTCCATGAATATTTATTCTCAAAAGAATTAATCCTAGATGTAAAATGTCACAATGCCGATACATGTATACATTTTTTTGATGCCTTTTGCCGTAATGTCGGTAGAACGTCGATGTTGAAAAAAGTTATTTTGTTGTACAGTGTAAATATTTGCACTTTTTCAAAAATCATGTAACTTTATTTCATTATGATTTTCTCACATCGTACACATTAAACGTAAGGCTTACCAGATTTCCCATCCCGAATCACTATATTTTTTGGTGCCTTTAACAAAATTGAAAAAATGTTGATTCTGTTGTACATTCAAAGCAAAAATTACTGCTTTGGCCGAAACAGGTTTGTAAGCGAGAGATGCTTGTTGTTGTTGTTGTTTTTCCTGCTTCGAAAAGCGTTTCAAACAGACATAATTTCTGTTCGCGATCTCCCACTTTGGAGCTCTTGATTTTGACATAAAACAGCGCTTCCTTCAAAGCATCAAAAATGTTCTAAGATCATGTGTCTTCATCGTATTGCGTCATCCAATTGTATTCTTGTTAAACTATAGACAAAAGAAATGGTGTTTTACTATAAATCTCTCTCATCCATGCAATAAATGGGATATATAGAAAGAGAGCAACAATATGAGCTCTGAGCATCTTTCGAAACGCTTCAAAATATCGCATGTACACGGAAAGAAAAAACAAAGTTGAGGCAACCATAATCGAAGAGCAACATACTGTAATTGAATATATGGTCAAATATATGGTTTAAAAAATCTATTTTACATATAATATGCTTAAAAATAACCATACATATATGGTTCAAAACAACCATATATATGATTCAAAATTACAATACATGGTTTGGAATAACCATATATTGATTCAAAATTACAATATAGATGGTTCAAGGCAACCATATATTTGGCTCAAAATTACAATATATGGTTTGAAATAATCATATCGTTGCTCAAAAAAACAATATATATGGTTCAAGAAAACCATATATATTGTTCGAAATTATAATATATGGTTAGAAATAACCATATATATATGGTTTAAAACAACCATATATATGGTTTAAAACAACCATATATATGGTTTTTTTTCAACTGGTCAGTGTGTGGAATTTAAATAAAAAGTATTATCTATTCTCACATAGATAATACTTACATATTTGCTGACACATGTTTCATTTACAATCGGCCACGTTCTAGAAAACATTTCGTGTTGAAATATTGCAGCTTTTCAGTTAATTTGTATGTTTCAGATTCTTGAGATACATTATCCGAACTAAGCTACGAATGCACTAAATTATCGGATTAAAAGGACACTGTTTTTCGTTTCAAATGGTTTCCACAACAAGGCCGAATATTATTTTTTATTTATTTATTTTTAATTTTTTCAAACTAAGCGACACACAAAACAAACCAACAGTTCTAAAGTAACACAAAAATTGACAAAAATGCATTCAACCAAGGGATAGAACCAAAACTTTTTTGTAAGCAAACAGTCATGACTCTTTTGTAACCAATGCTTGATTGCAACTAAACTGTTTTAAAATAGTATGAACAAGAACCATATTTTATTGTTATAGAACCATACTGTTGTTGAATTATCAAATAAACCATGATTTTAGCTTGAATTTTTGTAATAATAATATTGTTAAATTAATCAATTAATTAATCAATTGCTTCCGAGCTATTTGCGAAATTTAAAAATTATAGATCTTCAGAAATTTAAAAAAAAAATCTGCTGTTGTATATACTACAAATAAAAGCAAATATAGTTTAAATAAATCAATATTAGAGCTCCGACCTTGTTCATAACTTTTTCACATTATCTAATTGATATTATTTGCTTTCTCTTTAACTAAAAATGCGTTAGGACGGTCTTTATCGCATTTGCAAAGCTGACTATCAATTTTATAGAATGTCTTAGAAGACCTTAGAGAATAACCACTGTATTAGTGCTACGTAACTTCTACCTCTATTAATCAAAACGTGTATAAATATTTTGATAGAAGCTTTGGTAAGTAATATTCTATGATGCTATAACATTATAATTTTCTTACAAATATACACAAAGACTTTGTATTAACAAATATTTACAAGTACATATTGTTATAATTATAAGAAGATACTTTATATTATTTTGTTTATTTAAGACTATTTTGATTTAAATGCTTTTCTTTCCTTTGCTAAATCGCTTACTCTTTAGGACATTTTTGCTCATATTCTTCGCTAAAGTTGATATAAAGATAAAATTTATTTAGGCAATACAATGCTGGCTTTGCCAAAAGGGTAAAAGATGAAGAAAAAATAAGGACAAGCTAAGTGTAAGTACAAGCAACAGTTGTGTTCTTAAGTATGACGTCCTTATATTTGTACATCTGCCTGCCTGCCTGTTATTTTATGAACAAGAAACATTTCAAAAGGATCGTTGTTATTTAACTCGTAGAGTATTCTAAAAAGACATGATTGCAATTAGTAAATTGTAAAAAAAATTCTTTATTTTGAAGAGCTCTTGTTGGCTAAGATGATTGCCATGACGTTGAATATACGAGTACTTGAGTATATATTTTTAATTCTAAAATAAAATTTTGTTATTAGCTGTGACTAAAATTAAAAAAAAGAAAAATTTGCTTCTATCATTACGAATACATAAATTTGTATGAAATGAAAACAAAAATCACAGACTTTTTTACTAACTAACTTGTATATATGCAAATTATTGATTTACGCAACAAAAGTAGAATTCAATAGATTTCGGGTTGCACTTACAAGAGTTTTACTCCCATATTGCACTAGCACTAATTGTCTAGCCTCGCCTCGTTACATAATGCTATAATCAGTAAAAGTGATTATCAAATCAGAACATTTAAGTGCAAAATAGCTGTAAAAACTTGTTAAATTGCCTTTTACTGTATAGACCAATGAGAATGGAACTCCGCTAGTCATTGACGAGTTGTTGCTGGTCTCTAAGCTGGTCTTAAAGCTCATGCAACTATTAACAGAAAACATTAAACCAAACAATGTAGATTTTCTGAATTATATTATAAGAAATCGTGGCATATATATACTTTGCTGTTTTAATATATCCCACAGCCAAGTTTTCTGCAGTATCTTTAATGACTTTTAATGAATAAAAGGTCCTTACGATAGGTGTTTTGCACTTCTTAAAAAAGTAAACAGTAAGAAGTCATATTTTCAAATATTTCATACAAAAAGATATAGCCAAAATTAGTTTTAATAAAATTTATTAAAAATGATTTCGTAACTAATTCAATAACCGATATGATTGAACAAAAAATTTTAATATTTTAGTTTCTTGTATGTTGCATTAAAGCGACAGAAATTCGTCTAGTATTCAGTTAGCTAATTTTTTATACGCCTGCTCGGTTACTTCTGCTATTCTCTTAACAATTTGTTGGCTATAGGACTAGCACTCTAGTACTGTGCTCTCTAATAAAAAATCATCTATAATTAAATTTATTAAAATTTATAATTTATTAGTCAAAGTCTTGACATTATATGTTTCATAGTGATGGTTTTATATATATTTCTTAATTAACTGAACTATTTCTAGCACAAGAAACAAATTTTTGTTGAAGATGTTTTTTTTAGAATAAAAAAAAGAAATAAAACTTAAAAATTTTGCTATTGACACATGAGTGACAAGCTATACAATTACTTTGGATAGCTAAATAACTTAAAATTTTTATTATTAAGAATAATTTTTTACCTATTTTTATATATCCTTGCAGCATGTAAATATACATTTCATACATACATATTTATGATGTAATTACTGCTTAAATTTTTTAAGTTCGTTAATGCCTTTAAACTCTTTTAATTTTCAGAAAAATTTTAATTTTTAATGGTATATTATAAAGTTATAAGAGCTTTGCTTTGACTAATCAATCATACAATTCAATATTATAATGTAATTTCCTAAGACTATAGTTTTTTGATAATTGGAAAAATAAAATGTTTCAAACCTGTGAAAAAAGATTTCTTATGTTAACTAAACTCTACAGTTAACGAAAAAAAAATAAACATTCTATTATATTGTGCAGCATTAGGGCGTATTTAAAGTCATAAATCAATATTTTATAAAACAAATATCGACATACATAAGTACTCGTGTGTTTAAGTTAATTATGTTATTGTATTTATTTTGTAACAATATGTTGCATAACTATATATAGATATCTTTATGTACATATGGATGTATTCATTTAAAATCTATACACTCTTAGTCAAATATAAATTATACAATATAACAAATCTTGTTATTTATTAGACCGGCCCAATTTTGCGAATATATAATAATATGTTTATATCCAGCAAAAAAAATATTATGTGAATCTAAATTGATTATTGGGCTAAGAATTGTGTATGATTAATATTCCAAGGAACAAGGGAAAAATTAACACCAGCTTAAATTTTCAACGTACACAGGGAAGCAGAGTAGCGCTACTTTCGGAAGCCGCTACACTTTCATCGTCAGCGCTCACGTGTGTTTTGCTTATGGTTTAAATTTTTATATATACAACTTTTTCGTGAAAATTTAATACGAGAATTAAATCACTTTTAAGTTGATATGAAATTGGTTTTTCCCAGTGTTGCCATTGGTTTATTTTTCTTCATTCCCACTTTCTGGTTTTTGTTCTACTCAAGACAAATTTTTTGGTTTGATTTCATACTTAATTATATATGAACATGCAAACATGTAATAACTGGGCAATTCAAAGCGAGGTTGCATATTGTTCTATACCGCATTTTATATTTAAATACTACCAGATACTTTGAACAGCTTATATCTCATATTGGTTATAATTTCTTTCACTTTTCCCGAAAAGTTAATTTTAAAATCGGCACGTATTAAATTGCGATGTCTTTTACATTTTTATTTTTCACAAACACATTTTTTTTATTTATTTTATTTTAATTAAATTTATTTTATTTTAAACATCAAAATTTGGAAGAAAGTTATAGAATATGAAATACGAAATTTTTTTTTTAAACACATGCCATTCATGTGTAAAATTTTATGAATTTTTTGTTTGAGAATTATCAATAAAATTTTATGTATGCATAAAATAATATGAAATATGAAAAATAGGACTAATATGGCAGCACTTTGAACTGCCCAAATATTATTATTTCGAACGTATTTGCTTGTGAATACATAGTGCTTATTAGGCAACCAGTAAGATACTTTCATCCCTTCAATATGCGATGCTTTGAAGCGCTGCCGAGAATGATAAAAAAGAAGGCATTTATCTCTCAGTGTTCATATTGTTTAAAATTTAAACAATATAAATATTGAGAGATTTCTTTAAGCTTTAAATTACGAAGTTAGTCGGCTTTCTACATTTATTGAACATGAACTTCCTAATAAACAAATTCTTCTTCAGTAGCATTGTAGTTTTCTACAACATGGGTTGTAAAGAATTGTCGCCTGCATTGTTTGAAATAAACATTAACATATTTAAAAACTCAAAGCACACTTTAAGCATTCTCTCCTTCTACATTTCTCACTTATTGCATGGAGACAGTGATGTCAACTTTTGGAATCCAAAACGCGCAAAAATTTTTTTAAAAGGAGCTAAAAAGGGCTAAATGGAAAAAAGACACGTATAAAGCAATATCCAGTCAAATTTTTCGGAAAAGCGCAAAAAAGGGCTTACTTATAAAACACGTTTAAATTTTGGGACTAACTTAAAATCTCAACCAATTTTTAAAGAAATAGAAGATTATTATACACTCTTCTTTTTATTACTGGCACAGCAAACTAACAAAAGAAAATGAGTAAAATGATGTTAGGATGTTAATTCAGAAGTCGCTATTGCTAGAATAAAGGAAGAAATAGTTGCCAAAACGAAAAATGTACCCATATTGATCAAAAAGTAAAAAGCTGCAAAAAGATAATTGTTAAAAGTGCTAAATTTGCGCGTTAGACATTTTTTTCGTGTTTTGAGTGACTAAAAAGTGTATAAATCTAGCCCGAAAAGGGCTAAGTTCGCATCCTTGGTACCAATATTATCTACGTAAATAACGAAAAGACGAACCAAGAGGGTAAAAACGGGAAAATTTAATGAAAGTTGCAAAAAGTGCCAAACGTGCCGTTTACATTATTGAAAAGAGCCGTGTTAGCTCTTTTTTCTAAAAATGAGCTGAAGGGAAAAATTACGAGTTAGAAGTAATCAAATAGAGCTAATTCTAGCTCGAAAATAGCTAAGTTGGCATCACTGCATGGAGAAGAGGGATTTGTAATGAAACACGATTTGTTTTGTCTGCAGTTTAACGATGAACACAATTGGATGACGCAATGGAAAGAATTCCTGTTTTATGTCAGAAACAAGAGCTCCCAAGTGGGACATGGCGCACAAAAAGCATGCCTGTTCGAAGCGCTTTCTGAAGCAGGAGAAACAACAACAACCAGCTTCTCTCACTTGCAAACCTGCTTCGGCCGAACCAGTAGGTTTTGCTGGGTATATAGTAGAGTCGCAATAACAAGAACTACGTTAGCTACTAACTGAAAAAATTTAAAGAAATCCCAGCAAAAAAAATATCATGTTTCTGGAGGCAGTAAAAACGTTCATGCCTTCCACGTGTGATCTTTTGATGCGCTTCCTATGATGCTCAAAAAGAAGGTAGAGATCTCTCAGTTTTCATAATGTTTAAATTACGAAGTTCTTCAGTATTTTAAATTTCTTCAACACGAACTCCAAAATAAACAAAATCATATTCAGTAGCATTATAGCTTTCATTAATATAGGTTCTAAAGAATTGGCGCACGCATTGTTTCAAATAAACACTAACACATTTGTAAACTCAAAACCCACTTAAAGTATGCTCTCTTTCCACATTTTCCACCTATTGCATTGAAGAGAGAAATTTATAATAAAACACGATTTGTTTTGTGTGTGGTTTAACGATGATAAAATGAGATATGATTTTAGAGCATTTACGATGCTTCCAAAGAAGCGCTGTTTTATATCAAAAACAAGAGCTCCAAAGTGGGATATCGCGAACAAAACTCATACATGCTCGAAGCGCTTTGCGAAGCAGTAGTTTTTGCTGGAGTATTACAAGCATAAATATGTTTATATTTTCATTATAAAGCTGGTTTAATTACAATATGCAACCAGAAAAATGCCAAGGAGGACCACTATATTTTTTCGAAGTGTTTAATTCTAGGGATAATTTTTTTTTCATTTTTGAAGAGGCTGCTTTATCATAACTTGGAAAGGCACCAAAAACTTGCCATTTTAATATAATTTTTTATATACTCAACGGTAATGAAAATTTGGAATATTTTCTTTTAATTTATAAAAAAAAACTTAAAATGATAAAAACGTTTTAATAACTGACTGTAAAGCCACATATACTACAAATGAAATAATCTTTACTTTATAAAAATCGATAGATAAATATTGATTCTATATACGATTAAGTGAAATTACTTAATTTTTGTAAAAAAAAAATAGTTTTAAGGAGGCTGCTGTGATCCTCCGATTTCATTATAACTTGGGAAGCGGTTGTCCAAATTTATTACAAAAATCAGTAACAGCTTGTAACAAAATTACCCTTAAGCAGCTTTAATGTTATATTTATATACTCAATACTTTCGGAATTATTCAGACCGCAATGATGAAAAATATATGTTTTCAAACAAAATTGGGAAATATGAATAATATATATAAACTTTCAAAGCGCAGAAATATGTATACATATTCTGGTGGCCTCTACGAGAAGCAGTCGTTAGATCTTTGTTATTTAAAAAAATGTATTGGGTATATGTATAGTCACAGTTCTTGCAAAATTTAGGTAATTTCACTCTATTATTTGTTTATTTGAAATATATGTGTTTTTTTGCAATTTTCTATTTTTTATATATATTTTAAAGCAAATTCAAAATTTCCCATTTTACGTAAAAAAAATATATTTTTCGTCATTGCGGTCCGAATCATTCCGACAATATTGGGTATACAAAAAATATATATATATATATCTTTAAGAAATTTTTTATTATTTGACATATTGTCATAATTATATTTTAAATGAAATTTATTTGTTGATGGTTGTAACTGTTCAAAGTTGTGGTTGAAGTCTACTGACGATTTGGTAAAATAACTAATCATCACCAAATTAATAACCATCAACAAATAAATTTCATTTAAAAAAATATATATATATTTCAACGGCTTAATGGCAATTTTATTTAAAGTTTTCATATGATTTTTGTAACAACATTAAATCACCCGTTTCCAAGTTATAATATAATCCCTGGAGCATCTTCCCAAATTGTTTGGCTCGCACACGAAAGGTTCCCTACGAATACACATATGTATATCCCCTTTCGTTTTGGCCCCTTTTTTAATTTTTGCTGTTTTTTCGTTGTGCTTTTTTGTTTAGTTAATTTATTTTTTTAAACTATTTTTCTTTGTTTTTGACGATTTTTTTGGTTTTGGCGCTTTTTTAATATATGTGATTTTTTTGGTTTTTTTCTGGAGATTTTTCGTTTTCTGCAATTTTTTTGTTTTTTTGCCGATTTTTTAGTTTTGGCGATATATTTTCTTTGGCGTTTTGTAACGTTTTTTTTACTTTTTGACGATATGTTTAGTTTTAGCAATGTATTTTAGTTGTGGCGATTTTTTTTCAGTTTTGGCGCTATTTTCGGTTTTGGGGACTTTTTTCGGTTTTTTGTAATTTTTTTTGGTTTCAGCGATTTTTACACTTTTTTCGTTTTGGCGATTTTTTTTCTTTGTGGCGATTTTTTTAGTTTCAGCGTTTTTTTGCACTTTTTTGTCGTTTTGATGATTTTTTTTTCCTTTTGGCGAGTTGTTTCGTTTTTTGATGATATTTTTAGTTTTAGCGGTTTTTTATGATGTAGTGCTTTTATTCATTTTGACGACTTCTTTCGGTTCTTGGCGTTTTTTTTTTAGTTTTTTGGCGATCTTTTTAGTTTTAGTGATATTTTGCGTTTTAGCGTTTTTTTTTAATTTTGGTGCTTTTTTTCTTTAACCATTTTTTTCATTTTATGGTTTTTTCGTTTTGACATTTTTTTAATTTTGGATTTTTTTAGTTTTAGGGTTTTTTTTAAATTTCAAGATTTTACCTCTTACGGTTTCCAAGATACAGCAAATTGTCTAAACTACATAGTTAAAATTATATTAACTGATAGAATACCCTTTAATTTTTATTGTTTTAAATTTAAATTTTTATTGTTTTATTGTTTTAAATATCTATTCTACAGACTACACTAATTAACACTAACTTTGAAAATTTACATATATAAGTGTCTGCATATCACATTAGTATTTCAACATTTTTCGTTGCTCGCTTTAGAACACCCTTTAATTTTTAGCTGTCATATATTTGTTATTGTAGCGGCCAAAGTTTTACATATTCTGTGACAATTTCAGGTCCCTAGCTCTTACGGTTCCCGAGAAAACAGCCTGTGACAGACAGACAGACGGACAGACGGACAGACAGACGGACAGCGTAACGAAAACAATAGAGTTCCTTTACACTTTTGGTTTACGGAACCCTAAAAAGACGTATCTATAGAATTTTAAACTTCTACTATTTTTGTCATATTTGCTGTATGTACAAGAAGAATTAAATAAATTTCATATCTGCCGTAAGCACAGAAAAGTTAATAGATAAAAGATACTTTATTGCTGTTTTTTTTATTTTTTGTACAACAAAAACTAAAGCTTCAAAATAAAACTGATACATTTCGCATGAATATTTTAAACAAGTGTAACTTTACAACGATTATCGTATAACAATTCACACTAAAAGTTTTTATACCTTCAAAGTTATTCGTGGCAGTAGTCAAACCGCCATTTGCTAACAATATTTTCACATGTTTTAACTTTTAAGCTGTAAGAATGAGTTTTTTTTCTCGACTTATTGTACTTATGTTTGTACGAGTGTTGTGTTACATCTGTATTATTAAGTTTTAAAAATAAAATATCTGCTAAGGTAACTATTCAATTTTTGCATACAATTAAACAATGCAATGCAGCTGCTATAAAAGAAGTATATGTGATAGAATGATGAATGTAAGTAAGAAAAGTAGTTATGAGGACAATTTTGAAACAAAAAACTTTGTAACAGAAAATGTTTTGTTAAAATATGATTAACTCAAAATTTTCGACGGCAGTATTAAAAGGAATAAAAGATCAAAGCAAATTATATTTCAAGGCTTGTTTCAGAAAAAGATACTGTAATCGAAATGACTGGAAACTACTACAAAAAACTAAAAGGTAGTTATTTTATTTCTAGCAACTCTTTATACTGTGAATAATAACGCAAATTTAAAAAAAGTTATACAATTTATACCGCGAAAAGTATAAACTAATAGCATACAAAAAGAGAAAAAAAATTCCTTGAGATATCTGAATTTGTTGCTAATCGAATTTTGGCAGTTGCACCATATTTTACAATAATAAATAATTATTAATGCGAACCGTTTAATCGGTTAGGTGTATCAACGATATTAAAATTAACCACTAGTGGGTTGCAACAACCGATAAAAAGTAAAGTCAATGGAGAAAGAAAATTTGTTAGTTGCAAATATCAATAACTGGTACTAAAATCCAATTCATAATATTTCATATAGTCATGACAAAAGCATATAACCGGTTGATCTAATCAATTTAAGAATTGCCAGAATCATATCTCTATTACAATTATGCTCTTATTGTAATGAACATGGATTGGTTTTTGGATTCATATAAAATGGATAGCCTGAGATTATATATAGCCCATGCAACTAATATTTTATCGGCCTAAGCATTTTCCAACCTATATTTTTTCTGGGTGCAGAATATCTTTGCTGACGTTCGGAACAAAGGCCTCTTAGTACAAAAATTTTGAGAAATCTATTTCATTTATAAAATATTTTTAAAATATATGTGTTTAATTAAAAACGAAAACAATATCAATTGTCTTCATAATATAAAAATTTAAGAAAATGTAATTAAATAAATTTTTCTCATTATAAATTATTAAGGATTTCCAATTATTTCATTTACAGAAAAACACAAATACCAATTTCAAGCAAGCTGTATAAATTTGAAAATAAAAAAAAAGATTCATTTCTAATTAGAAGAAAACTGCATTGTTTTCAATACAAGCAATTTTATACTTTCAGTATTATTTATTTAAACTCATTGTTTTAAAGAAAATAGAAATATATAACTCTAAATACCTCCTTAGTATTTGTGTATATTTTAGTCAATATAGAAAATTAATTTAAAATTGAAAAACCAAGTCAAGAGAAAACAATAGCAATATGTTTGCATGTATGTGTTTACGTGCAAAAATTTCATAGAAAACATTTAAATAAAATAAAGCTTTTAATGCAGAACTAGAGCACAATACAATGAAAAGAAAATCTATTATTTTTTTGTCTAGCACAGGTGTTTGAGTGTGTCAATTAACTGCAATACATTGAAAAGTTAAGAGCCAGAGTAGCTTGGTATTTGTGTTTTGGAGATTGTACATCGATTCCTTGACAGATTTAAGACTTAGTGTGTACTTTAGATAAAGGGTGATCCATTTAAAAATAAGATGGTATTGTACCTATTAAGGACTTTGCTCTAATTTTGATCACACAACTTTTTACGGCCGAAATTTTTGAATAGGAACTTAGTCTTATTTTCACATTTATGTTTTTGTGTGTATACTAGTGTTTTTCATTAAGGATTTCCTGGGGAAAAATTTGCGGGATCCTGCACATTTTCCGGAAAAAAAATTCCAGGAAATTTTTAGAATTCCCGGGATTTTTTAATATTAATATGTCAACTTTACTTTGTAAGCACAGATTTTTAGTGCTACACTGAGAAAAATATGAAAATAAAATAAAAAAATATACACATAATTGAAATTCTTTATATTAAAACCCATACCTGTCGACTAAATACATAATTGCAATTGTTAACACTAAAGGCACGTAGCATTAAAATATGATTAATTTTTTTTAAATAAAATCAGGAAAAAATTGAACTCTAGACTTCGAAAGCCAAAAGCTTTTAAAGCAGATATGAGAAAAGGAAAAAGCACAAGTAGGGATAGTGTAGATAGAGAGAGAGAGAGAGAAAGAGAGAGGTGGTGAAGTGGGAGAGTGATAGTAAGCTTAATTCATTTATAACTCTGATATTGTACGTTTTTTGTAGAGCAGTGTCGCAGCCCCTCTGGTGTAAAGTAGAGGCATTAATTTATTTAAGTTGTTTAGCCATTTATTATTACTTTTACTTCGCCGACGATTCTGCTACAATACCGACGAAGGTGGGTGCTGTGAACTGCATTAGGATATTTTAGTATTAATAGCTGCCGGTACTGTGAAAGTGATCAGCGCTTCATCATTCTTTAACAGTCCAACAACAACCAACATAATAACACACCAATGCACATCAGAAAAATGCATGAAACTACTCTTGAACTCAAGACCTCAGGGTTTGCACCCTCATATATGGAGACAATTCTAAGCTACAAAAAAGAGCTTAACTAAGTTTGGAAACATCTCCACACATTTAAAGAGCTTAATGCAAATTGTGTTAAATTCGACCCTTATACAAATTCAGGAATTTTTCATTATCTTTTTCAACTATTACATACTTTAAAAAATCTTTTCTCTATAAAACTAATTTACTTTTTCGACCAATTAATTATTTCAGTTCAGTTTTGCTTAGCAATAGGAATTGCTCATTACTGACATCTATATTAATAAAAGAGTAACTTTATTGAGTGACTGATTGACTGACTGACTGACTGACTCATCATCGCCCAGCCCAAAACACTAAATCTAGCAAGTTGAAATTTCGTATGTGGGCTCCCCTCAGGATGTATAAATCCACTAAGACGGAGATTTGGGAAATTCAAACGCTAAGGGGGTAAAAACGGGTAAATTCGGTAACCTTATATCTCCGGATCTAATTAAGGTACACATAAAATTCCAAAAACAGCATAATAAGATCAAAAAATAAGCGGACCGGTGCTTTTTACTTTTTTGAAATTTTTACATTTAGGGGCCGAAAAATGATAAAAATATAATTTTGGTACTTTTTTTGTTAACCGTTTATCTCCTAAAGTAATGAAGATAGAAATTAAATTTAAAATGCATTCTTCTATCCTTACGAAGCCATCAAACATGTTTTGGTACTTTTTTGTAATTCGAATATATAAAGGGTAAAATTGGTTGTTCTTTTTGCTACTTTTTTCCATACAACTATTTTTTTTATGCAAATTGATGTACATAGTGAATGAATATGTTTGTATATTTTCACTAAGAAAGGATTTTTGAAAATTTTAATTCTAAGGGGATTAAAAGGGGTAAAAACGGGTAAAATCGGTAACCTTATATCTTCGAATCTAAGTAAGGTAGACATAAAATTCTAAAACCATTATAAAGAGATAGAAAAATGAGCGGAGAGGTGTCTGAAACTTTTTTAAAATCTGTACATTTAGGGGCCGAAAAAGGGTGAAAATATAATTTTGGTACTTTTTTTGTTAACAATTTATCTCCTAAAGTAATAAAGCTAGAAACTAAACTTGAAATTCATTCTTCTCTCCTTAAAAAGCCCTCAAAAGTAGTTTTGTATTTTTTTCAAATTTGAATCTATAATGGGTAAAATTGGTAGCCCTTTTTGGTACTTTTTTTCCATACAAGTATTCTTTATGCACATTGATACACATAATAAATGCATATGTTTGTATATATTCTTTTAGAACGAATTTTTGAAAACTTAAATTCTAACGGGATTAAAAGGGGAAAAACGGGTAAGCTCGGTGTTCTTATATCTCCGAAACTAAGTAAGGTAGACATAAAATTCCAAAAGTGTCATAATAAGATAGAAAAATGAGTGGATAGTTGTTGTGTACTTTTTTGAAATTTGTACATTTAAGGGCCGAAAAAGGGTAAAAATATAATTTTGGTACTTTTTTTGTTAACCGTTTTAAAGTAAAGGTACTTTTTCGAAAACCTACTTTTTTGAAAATGTATTTTTAAGAAATGGTACTTTTTGAAAAATGTTTTTTGGAAAGGGTACTTTTTGAAAATGTTACTATTTTGAAAATGGTTACTTTTTGAAAAGTTACTTTTTGGAAAGATTCCTTTTAGGGCTCTGTACACCAAAAGTGTATATTAATCTTATTGTTTTCGATACGCTATCCGTCAGTCCGTCTGTCTGTCACAGGCTGTTTTCTCGAGAACTAGGGGCTAAAGATTAAAGGGTGTTCCAAAGCGAGCAACGAAACATGTTGAAATACTAATGTAATATACAGACACTTTTTTATAGACTCTCGAAATTTTCAAAGTTAGTGTTAATTGGTGTAGTCTGTAGAATATTTAACACAACAAAAATTAAAGGGTTTTCTGAAAGTTAATGTAATTTTGACTATGTAGTTTAAACAGTTTGCTGCATCTTGGAAACCGTAAGCGGCAAACTCTTGAAATTTTAAAAAATCTAAAACTAAAAAATCCCAGAATTAAAAAACTCAAAACGAAAAATCGCCGAAATCAAAAAATCGCCAAAACGCTAAAATTCGCCAAAACGAAAAAGATCGCCAAAATAACTAACCAATTTTATGGTTATTTTTAAATGAGTTAATTAATTTTTCTATATCTGAACAACAATGGGGTAGCGAAGCACGCCGGGTACAGCTATTATGAAATAAAGCATAAATCATCTCAATATATTTTCTGCTTGCAAAGCTAGAGCAAAAATAAAAAAATCTGAAATTAGTAAATTATTTACTTCGGGTAGCTTCTAGTTGGAAGTTATGCAACAAAAAAATAAAATGTTTCTATTAAAATTAAAAAGCATGCGGCACGGCACACCTACACGTTTTTTGATTTTGGAATTTTTGACTTGGAATTGCTCTGTAAAAAACTGAAGTTATATATTTTTAACTAACTTTTAAGGCATTAATAAACTCATTTCATAGATCTCATTAATTGCTATTTGTTTTTTGTTCAAATAAATTAAATTAAATGATATATTGTAACGTTTTGTGTTCGACTGGAATTCCCGGGAAATTGAAAAATCAATCTCGCTTTCCCGGGAAAAAAACTTTAGCGGATACACATGACTGCGAAAAGTGTGTAAAATTCTATATCCAAATTTTGCTATATACTAGACAGTCGCATCTGCTACGTGATCGATATCATATTCAAACCAAAAATGGCGTTATATTATATTTCCGATAAAAATAATTTCAAATATATCTAATAATTTTTTTCTTTGCGTTATTTTAATATCAAGATGTAAACATTTAAATTAAGCTAAAATCATTTTATTACACAATATTTACAGCAAAGTATTTGAAATAATAATATTTATATAATATGAAATAAAAAAAAGTATACGATTACAGTCATATTTTGTGAACACAAAACATTAATATTGCGATTATTTGAATTCCTTGAATTTTGTAACGGAACATAAATTTCAAATAGCAACAATTTTCTCTAAAATAAAAACCTTTTAACATGATTTCCCACACTCAATTTTAAACACTGTAAAACAATTTTCGCTACAATGTTTTATTTCTTAATCAGTGTATTTATGTTTATGAATTATATTCAGTAGAAGAAAGTAGATAATGCAATTGAATATTTAACCCTGTAACCGAAACCCATTAATTGCATGCTTTAAATTAGACTTATGAAAATTAAATAACTTCTAACTAAAGTTGTATTCTATATTTTCTAAATGTATAACAGTTTTGAACAACTCTATATTGGCCAAAAAACTAATGATTTCTCAACATCAGCATGAAAAGAATAATATTTACAAAATGTAACAAACATTTTTACAACTTTTAAGCACTAAAGCTGCTCCGCATTGTTATCATAAATGTTTGTACTGAGCCCAAAACTAAACAACGCCAGCCATACAAAAACATTTTCATAATGCACATTTTACTGTATGCAAAATTATTTACATGCAAATGTATGACGGCAATGCATATGCAAGTGCATACAAGCGTTCATAGTTATGTAGAGATACGTAAGATTGCATATATTCTCTATGCATAAATATTTACACTTTTATTATACAATTTGCGATATAAATTAAAGCAGTTGAGCATAAATCAAGGATCGTTTCATATTTATGCAAATATTCAATTGGCTTGTTAGAGAATGCAAAAACAATCAACAACAAACAAGTATTCAAAGTGTTGCATGAAAGTACATTAAAATTTAAAGAGCTTAATTTATAGTTTAAATTCACATTTTTATTAAATATCATATACATACTTATATATTTTAGTTTTCTATAGATTAAAGACTACATCAAATAAATGAAAATAAACTGGTTGAATCAACTGTAAGTGACTGATGACATTAATTTTATTTACCAAAATAAAAACCAAAATAATCTACAGAAAAGAAACAAAAAGCTGGAACGAAAAGAAAAATGTAAATGGAAAACGTGAAATATTTTTTTACATTGACTTGAAGAAAAATTTTAGGCATTAAGCAGTTCATGAAGGGAAAAGCAACTTAAAAATGTACAAAAAATATACAGTGCAATATGTTGCTTACTTGAAATATGTACAAACAGTCTACCCTTGTAGAGCATGGCTTATAATTTCATAAAAAAATAAAATATATAAACAAATCATTAAATGACATACAAAATAAAGCAATAATTAGATGTACATATGTATAATAGGCCAATTCAAAGCAGTGTCATATTAGTCTTATTTTTTCATATTTCATATTATTTTATACATGCCTAAAATTTTGATATTTTTTTTTTAAACAAAAATTTTACAAACTATTACACCTGAATGAGGTGCATTGTAAAAAAAAATGATTTCATATTCTATAATTTTCTTTCAAATTTTGATATTGAACTTTTCGGCAAAATATAGTTATGAAAAAATCAATACTAATAAACTCATTCTCATTCAGTGATATTTTTCACATAACACACTACAATGTAGAAGGATCTAAGACATAAGCCTGGTATTTCATTCAAAAAATAAACATATTTAGATATTGTAAAAGTTTGCCAAAGTTACTGGTTGTTATCCTTCAAACGAAAAAAGTGGTTTTTATTTCTCTTTTATTAACTCATTTAATTTAACAAATTATATCTTATTTATCTTGAATAAATTTAAGTAATAAATGTTTTGCATAAATGAGAACAAAAAATTAAAGGACAGATGGCATTTATATAAAAGAAACAGCACAAGAAATACTTATCAGTTCTATTAATTAAAATGAATTTGTGGTTCGTGTAGTTAATCCATATTGCAAGAAATTTCTAAGCAATTTATTCAAATGTTAATAAAAATAAATAAATGTTTTTAAATTATTACACAAGTTTACAAATTCAGTTCAGCTTTTGCACTGGAGCTACGGGAAGTTGTTGCTAATGTTATTTCTGCATTCATTTCACAGAAAAAAAATTTTTCATTTCAAACACCAAATTTCCTGAATCAAATGTAAGTAGGTCTTACAAAGAAATTTGTAAATTCTAATGCGAAAATTTTTCTAATGCGAATAATTTGTTTGAAAAAAAATTAAGATTTTTTTTAATAAAAAAATTTTTTCAATCAAAAAACTTTTTAATTGAATTTTTTCAATCAAACAATTTTTTACACAAATTTAAAAAATAAATCAAAAAACAGTTTCGTAATTGTATCAGCTCAAACAAAATTATTCATCAAACAAAATAGAGACATTAATAAAAATATTAAATCAATTTCTTTAAAAAAAATCCTATCATAATTTTTTCTATGTTCTTCAATTCACCTCTAGTTTTCGAGATATAGCGTTGTGTAAAAACAAAACAGTTTCGCGATGGCGGATTGTAGTTGGAAGCCGTGTATACACTCATACAAAATATTAGCGGGGTAGCAGCGTGGGCAAGTGTACCTTGCCCACGCTGCTACTTTTTAATATTACATATAACTTTATGTGGGAGGTTCGAACCCCAGCAACATCTTTTTGCAATTATACTAACTACCAGGTGACTTAAATAAAGTCAACTTTAAGTTAGTTGGAAAGTAGTGCAGAGTGGGACAATTGGCTACCGCCTAGAATATCGCAATGTTAAAATCATTAGTTGTCTCTATTGGAAAGTAATTCAAGTGTCAATCAAAACTAGCGGCGAAATATTAGCTTAAAGTTGATTTAAAGTTAACTACGTTTCCGACAGGGTATGTACACACATGTACATACATGTATTTATACTTACAAAACATACAGATGTATATGCACACATGATATGCATACGACTACATTCTACGAGAACATTTGAGTACTCTCTGCATGCCTCTAATTTGTATTTTAAATATGAAACATTTCGTGGTAAAATTAAAGAAATTATGAGCAGGTAGCTTTTAAGCTTTTGTTTAAAATTAAAGAAGATGCAGTAAACAAGCACATCTTTACAAACAAAAAACATAGAAATACTCTCTTACACACACCCATATATACACAAAGTAAAAATTAAACGTAGCTTTTCATTATATACCCGGTAGGCCCAGTTGTTACCGACGACCTTTTTATCGATGATGTCTGTAATACAATCAATGAATTGTCGCCTATAATCCACATACATTGTCGTGTATAGAGAATTTATTCTGACAAGATTATGAAAATTTGTGCTACGAAGCCTTATTGCCGACAAGATGAAGAACAAAACTGCATGCAATATGACGTCTATATAGTTTTATTCCCTATAACAGGAGTAACAACAGCATCGAAGCTGTCGTGTGTACGGCATTATTGCCAACAACTAAAGAAACAATTGTATCGAAGTTATCCGGTATGCGATATTACTGCCGACAACAAGAATAACTACTGCATCGAAGTTGTCGTGCTTCCATTTATGTAAATTAAAAAGTTTATGTTGCCCACAAAACGTCTTTTTTATAAAGTTTTTTTAGTAACTCGGTAGGTTAGTAGGTAGCGCCCTAGCCCACCAATACGGAGGTTGTGGGTTTGATTCGGTTATTAAATTTTAAGTATTATTATATATTCTTTAACGACAATTTAGTAGCATGCTACCCATGTTGTCATCAACGACTTTTGTACCCTTTGTTCGAAAATTTCATCAATAGTTGGCATGGACTGTCGTCAATTCGTAATCGGTGCTAGATATTTCTCTCGCTCATGCATCGAAGATGTCTGGAATACTTGGCCTACGAGGATATTTTACATTAAAAAATCATTTCATGTGAACGTATACACACCCATGCATATTGCTTAAAATTTGTTAATGAATTTTTAATGACCTCATACAATATGAACAATGTTGCCAAACGGAATTGCTATTACCAGCAATCACAATAAAGCCAACAAAATAAATAACATTTCAACAGGAAGAACAAACAAACAAACAAACAAGCAAAGAGACAATGAAAATTGTAAATGACCTGATATTAAAATTGCAACACACAACAACCCAAAACTCGTTGAAAAGTCAAACCAAATAAAAATAATACAAAAATGAACTCGAAACCTGAAAACCTTAAAACAAAATAAATTGCAATTATTTCAGTGGGCGAATGAAAAAAGGACAAAGGAAATATTATATAGAAACATGCCAGCCACATCAAGATTGCAACCGATTATTATCAATTATTAAAAATTAAATATGTTGCAACAATAGCAAAATATTGCAGCACATAACTGTAAGACAGTTGCACAGCTATTTAGGTTATATGTGGCAACAAACTAATTACTTTACTTTGTCTTAAGGTTAGAAAAATTTTGTTATTAAAATAAACAGAATTTAAGTATGGGCGTTAACGTAAATGTTAATTCAACGTGATTGCTTATTATAACAATATAATAATTATATGTTTGAATATATTTTCATGCAGTTATACTATTTACATAGCGTTTTAATATTGTGTTAAGCTTTATTATCATGAACAGCAACGTTCGTGATAATAAAATTTAGTGCCTTGGCCCACTGTTGCAAGGTTTTTGAATGTTTTTGTCTGGCTGAAAAGTAGTGCCATAAATTTCAAGACCAAGTTTACCGGTTTTAAAAGCAAACTGTGAACGAGTTTTCCGTGCATAGTAGATCGCTTATTCTTGCCCGGGACATACTTGGATAAACACGGGAAGTAGTGAGCTGCTTGGAAAGTCCTATAAAGGAATTGTTTCTGAACACTCCCAAGTGAATGACAACCAGAAACTTTCCGCACAAAGTGCACCTCTTAAGAAAGTTCCATGTCCCAATAATGTATAACCAATATAACCAATAAATGAACCAAAAAAAATGAACAGGAAATAACTTAAAACTATTTTAAGCTGAAAAAAATAATATTAATTTGAATTTTTTTCTTTATAGCTGTCGTCTTTATTTATATTTTTACTGTTCGTATTTATTTTAATAACTCTTACATACTCATACACATGCAACATCATAAAAAAACTTTACAAAACTTTCTCTGCGCTTACGAGCACAAATTTCTTTTTCTCTATGTTAGATTTTTAATTTTAAAATTTACAAAAAAGCTTTGCCGCAGAAAAAATCTTTTAAACTCCTATCTGAATGCTTCCTGTGGCCACTTGAAAAGACTTTTTATGAACACAAAGTTCAAAAGAACATCGTTATGAAAGAATGAATGAGCAGCAGAGAGACACAATTTTTGAAATAGCTTTACCTTTAAAATGGAAAAGTATAACGCAAAAAATTTATAAGAAAAGAATAATTCATGGTTTCTAATAATATGCAGCAACTCTTTCTAAAGATTACTTTAGTGCCGGCAAATACCAGATATATTTGGTCAAACGTGGGGACTTAATCCAAGAAAGGTCCTACTGGTAATTTGCGCTCTCCTTGGTTGCACATCTCTCCATCTTGTTGACTATCCACACTTTATTTTTGAGATCTGGTAACTTGGTAAGGCTGGTAACTTTTTGACTTATCCAATCTCTGAACAATGGGCATTGGGATGATCCTTAAAATTAAAAGTTAGATTTCTCCTTGTGTGGTTAATATTGATAAAAAAAATTACCCTGCCAAATTTTCAGATCTATAAGTTGGGGATAAGGCTTTTTGTCAGCCCGATCAATTTTAAGAAAAACCAAAAAATTTAATTTTCTTGCTTCATAACTTCAAAAATATTAAGTTCACAAACAAATTTTGTAACAAGAAAATGTTGCTTGTGAAGTTTACAATATTTGATACCATAAATTTCATAGCTAACGAAATAAATATAAAATTTTCAAACATCAGTTGTTTATTTCAATGATTCCTTCGTCCTCCCAGCTCATGGCAACTAAAAGAAAAGCTTACAAAGGCTTGGACTGAAAGTTGTCTCTTAAGTAAATTGGGGTGCGTAATTCGATTCTGTAGTCGTTTTCTTAGTTCTGTCTTCGGGATACACATTTAGTCCAAAAAGAAAGCAGTTGCACGAAGAATCTGAGGTTTGTCCTGTGCAATAAAAAGGAAAAACCAAAACTCGACAACAATATTGTCTTTAAGTCGCATCAATATTGGTTTTTAATACACTCCATAGTTTCAGAGATATTATGGAACTTGTGCCAAAAAGGAAAAAATTTATAAAAAATTTTATTTTTAAAACTTTTATAAAAAAACAATACAAAAATATTTATTATTATTAGCATATAGGTAGAGGTGTTTCAGGCAAAACAAGAAATATTTAATTAGCCAATTTTTGATTTTATTCCCAATTAAGTGAGTGAAGTCATTTGCTAAAAGTCATGATTTTCATACAACAGTCATAAATGGGAGGACAACGGAAGTATTGCACCAAGCAACTAATGAATGTTAATTTAATGGGCTTATCTCATTTTGCGTGTATATTTTGGGCTTTCATATATTATTTTTTTAAGTTTATTAATTTAATTATTAAAAATATGAGAAGGTAGGATTTAGGTTATAGTTTTCGCTTCATTCAATGGATCCTAAAATAAAATTATATTTTTAGGTTTTTTAACATTTTTGCTTTCACTATTGCTCTGGTAATGTTTTTTTTTGTGAAAAAAATACACCACAAAAAGTGAATATAGCGTTTGCAAACACTAGATATCTACTCTCTAAAAAAAAATAGTAATCCCAGGACGAAATTGAAAGTTATGAACAGAAAACCCGCAAATATGCAATTCCATGTTTTAGCCTGTGCGATGTGTATGGGCACAAATAAGATATTTATTAGTTACAAAACCTTTTAAGAATTTTGGCATTTATTTGTTAGTGCATATTTTTGCATATTTGTTAATGCTAAACATGCTTTAAAAAAACAACAATTTCTTAAAAAATTATATTTCCTATTATTTTTCAAAAATTTGCTGTATAAAATAATTTAAAATGTATGCCTTCATTTAATGAAATAGTTTACCACACTTTCAAGAGACATGAAAAAATCATTGTAAATGAGAATCACCCACTTATATAAGCACGCACACATAATTATGCGCATAAAAATGTATTTAACGATGTATTTAATTATATACAATTCATTATACATTTATGTACATACATACATACATGCATACATATATATTACATTGTGTACAACTTTTTCACAACTGTTGAACAAATAAGCATGAATATGCATTTGGTTTCTCATTTGCACACAACTTAGTAACCAACAACAAATAAAATGCAGAAAAAAAGGTACACCGACAATTGACACTTCATATGCCATTAAATTTTACCATCTGTCAATTTTATGGTCTGTAACCATTTTACATTTTCAACACTCAATGTTAAATATTCCATACATTTTGTACTTTCATATCTACTATTTGTATATATGAGCAACTAAGCAAAAGAGGCCACATGAGTGCTTATAAGTGGGTTATTTTATTTATATATACACATAAAAACATACTTATTTCTATGTGTTAGTATAACACAAAATGAAAATTTATAAAAACTTATAAATACATACAAACATTTTTACACATTTTTAAGTTATAACTATATATAGTTTTTATCCATACAATAGTTTTTTATGTACATATTTCTATCAATGTTCCCTTGTTGACTGGATTGTACTTTTTTTACTTTTGTTTTGTTTTATATATTTATTCAAGCGAAAAATTCCAATTTAATTGCCAAATGTATACTGAAGTTATGTTGCATGCCTACAATAGTATTTGTCAGTATGTAGATGTCAGTTTGAAAATTTTCATACACAGACTTAAAAATTCATATAAATACATTCATTTATTTATTTAAAGCTTTTTTATATAATTCCATATTTGTTTTATTCAATTGTGTAAAAAATGCGCATAAATAAAAAAGAATATATGAATTTTTTTTGTCAGTATGCCAATTGTATACATACACAATTGCATGTATGTGTGTGAAAGTATGTCTGCATGTATTAATAAAAATATTTTGTGTGCTGCTTATTGTTTGCAAATTGTTTATCAAAAATTATATATAAAATTAATTCCTTTAAAAAAAAATTTGTTATCAACACACACAATACAATTTCATCAATTTCGAAATTATTAAATAATTAATTAAGGTTTCAAGAGCATAAAAATACTTTCTTGAAATGCTAAAGTTTAGTTAACTAAAATGAAATTTTTTTTACGTAATTATATTTTTTAACTGAAGAAAAGTCTGAATTTGCTATTTTGGCTTTTAGTTCAATATTTGAATTAATGTAAATTCAAATTATTTTATTAAGAGTGGAGTGTTGGAATATTCAAAGCAGATTAGCAGAACGGATCAGTACTACTGATTTCGATAGGCCGCTTCACTTATACCACTTATGAAGGTAGATTCTTTTTATAAGGAAACATCAGCTATTTAACTAATTTCTGTCACAAAATAGAATACAAGACTTTTCATGTAAATTCTCCTATTTCAACTCAATTTAGTTAGCCGAAATTCCCTCTAACTTATTTAATCCAACACTTGCTTGTCAAAATCTGTATACTAATCTGTATACTAATCTGTATACTATAGTACTTATCCGTTCTGCTAATCTGATTTGAATATTGTGACGTATGGTCAATCTAGAAAGACAAATGGCAGAAAATAAATGTTTCCGGATCGTTCTGATTTTTTGCTATTTTACACGTAACATATTAAGAAAACTGAAATCAAAGCCAAATGAAAATGTGCTGTTAGCTCTTAACGATCGCTAAAAGTTGTCATTTAAAACTCTTAAGAATTACAATTGGAAAGCATATTATTATCGCTACATTGCAGCGGCCATAAAATCGGAATTACTGGACGGATTTGAAAAAGGTCTTTAGAATTTGAAATGCTATTTGTTCTCTGAACAGTGCCAATGAAAAAAAATGTGTTAGAAAGCCACTCCATCATAATGTGCATTTAAAAACTCCCACAAATCGGAAGGGTATATTTCATAAAAATTCGTTGGAATAGAAGAAATAAGTACCACCTTGTTCAGGCTAAGTAGCTACTGCATACCAAATCCCACAGTGCTATCTTTATATTTGCAATAAAAAATCCTGCCCGCATGTGCCACTCCCAGAAAAAAATAAAAAAGTGTTGCCACTTTCCAATTTTCAATTATATGTTTTAATATGATCAGAATAGCTTCTTTGCTTTAAAAAAACGACGTTCCGTATATATTCTTATATATAATTTTCGAGAAACACCAAAGAAGAATTTCAAAATGTAAATTATGAAGTTTTAAATTTACTTCTTGATCTAACAGAAACTTAATTAAAAAGATTTCATGAACACCCTAACCCATTTTTTTTTTGTCTTCAAGTCTTATAGCTCCTAAGCCATTCATTATGTATGCCAAATTTCAAGCACGTAGCTTACTTTTTTCGCGAGATATACACTTGTCTTTCTAGATTGCTCATTCGACACACTGTGGGGGGAATCCCTCTCGCTCCTTGTAACCGCGACTGTGCTTTACACACACTGGTAGAGGTGACCAAAAAATATGTTAGTGTTTCGGTGTTTTAAAAGTCAGCATAGGTAATCTTGTAATACGTACATTATAAGTAATACGGTCCTGTTCTGTAAACCGAATCAGAGTAAATTTCTCGTTTTCCAAAAAGAAATAATGCCCCCATCGATGTATTATAAATCGTATATAGTAAATTAATTTCAGATATATTTTAGCTCTAAGAAATATGAAACTGCAAAAAATCTGAAAAAGCGTTGCTTTTAGTGGATGTTGAAATCGACACGATTTACAGAACACACAGGATACATGTGTTCGGCACTATTATGTAAAACATAACGCAGAACATTTTTGCGGAACATTTTAACCTTCTACCTCTTTGCGGTATGGATCATTTTGCCACTTTCTTGAAAAAAGTGCAAAAATAAAGTCCACTTAAATAGACAGATCGGGCTGAAGTGCCCTATAGGAAATTCTACTAAAGGTTTTTAAAGACACAGTATTTGAAAATTAAATTTTAATGTCAGAAGCATGTCAAAACGTAAGGCGTGCTTAAGGATAATTTCAAAATTATTTTTAATTTTTTTAATATCTCACCAAATCTTACTTCATGAGGCCAGTTTGTATTAAAAATATACTTTATCCTTAAATGCGCATCCTTAATTTAAGAAAATTGGTACTATTTTCATATTTAATCAAAAAGTTTTATTACTACTTAGACAACTGTTTTTATTATCCTGGATTAATCGTATGTCAAATATACATAATACTTTTGTTAAATATATAGATCAATAAACAAAAATATGCAGCGTAGTGTGCATTTAAGGGTTAAGAACTTGAAAAGGTAAGATATTGATTAATCCTCATGAAAAACTTAATACCAATTATGTTAACATGGCACATCTCCATTTGCAACAACAACTAAATCAGGCTAATTTTCTTTCATTTGGTTAAAACTTAAGGGACCAAAGAAGAAATAAATATAATCCCTTTCTGTTTTTTTTATACCAATTTCCGAAATTTTATTCTTATGGAAAGAAAATGGGAAATTTTAATTTATATTTTACTACTAACCGAAAAAAGTATGGCTGGATATTAAAAGTTTTTATACATGCTCTAAATTTCCACACCTTTCGTTATGGTAAATGTCAGGCGTTTAACTTCCAATTTTATTCCAAGTAAAATGTGATTATAAAGTTTTGTTAGAAAGATGAACTTTTTGCTGTTTTAACAACGGCAACAACGAAAATCCGAAAAGAAAAGAGTAAATGAAAAAAATATAGAGATATTTTCAATTTGTCTTTACTACCAACAGCCATTGTAGACCATTAAAAACACTTTCCTTCAATAACGCCAACAATACTAAAGCCAATACAAAAAAGAATACAAGAAAATATATGTGAAAAAAGGCAAAAAGAAAACTCGTTTGTACCAAAATTTTTTTAATCATTTAGGAAAAAAGAAAAAGGAAAATTTTGTGTGTATGTTTGTATATGAGTGTTAGCAAGTCTGTGATTACAAGTTGTATTTTTCTTTTCGCTGTACTTTTTTTGTATCTTTATTTAAACCAAATGTTCAACGAAGTGTGGCAATAATAGCAACAAAAAAGTTTTGTATACAAAAAATTTTGCATAATTCGTTTTGTTTTTATTACCTTCAAAGTACAATTACTTTAGATTCGTTGATTCTTTTTGCAAGAAAATTCTCTTTAATACCGATTTGAAGTTTATTTGTATTTTTTTTTTAATGTGGTTCAGTTTTGATTATTTTTTTGAAGTTGGTACTGAAAATGATGCACAAATATTTAAGTAATAATTTTAATTACAAAATTTCATTTCCATAGTGAAAGTTGTGAAATGAACTCAAAAAAAAAGAAAGCTACAGCAGAATATATTACAATACAACATATTGAGTTTATAAACGGTATACCATGACTTGGTGATAAAAACTACATAATATTCTCTGCAATAATGTATGCACTATGTTCTAAATCTGACAGAATACATAGCGAAAAATACCGCACAAATATATGCCCAGGGTACCCGTGTACCCCATTATAATTTTTATTAATTTTCAGCTTCACAGAAAAAAATATTTAGTTTTAAATAGCGTTAATATATATTTAAAAATCCTTATTAAAAATTTCATGATAAAATCTTTGAACAGCCTCTTCTTATTTGCTCATTTTTTCTTATAAAAACTATTGGTTACACGGGTACCCTGGTTATGTGTTTGAGTAGGTGTCATATTTAGAAGCTTATAGCTATGGAGCCACTCAACCGAATTTCATAAATGGTCAGTAAAACGACATAAGAAACTTGAATTTCCTAGATCCGAAGTTTCAATACTCTATTAGTATTGGGTTTGTAGCTACAAACGTTTAAAGTTGCTTGCGGACACCCAGGTACCCGGTTATGCTTTCTAGGGTTAAATGCTGACTTAAAACAATTTTGAGAAAATAATATTCCAACATTGAGTACTATTTACAAGGAAAGTCATAAAACGAAATTTTAGTTTATTTTTAAATCTCTATCCCTAAAATCCCTTTAAGCTAAAGTTAAAAATGCAATTTTGAAGCTTCTCCGTTTTGTTTTCTTTGTCTTCAACACTTTTTTCTCAGTATCAATAGAAATTGCATTATTTCCAATACTTCAAACGAGTTTATAATGATCACACAAAAAAGATTTTTCTGCAAAAATAAAAAAAAGAAGACGAAAAGATACCCTAAATTTGCCTATTAAAATTTTAATATTTATAGTTTGTTATAATTTCATTTTAACCCATTATTTTCTTCAATTGAAAGGGAGCAAATAAATTTGATCTCGGCTGGACATTTTTAGTAATAATTTTATGTCAATTTTGTAAACATCTTGGAAAATATTGCAACAATAACACACTCAATTTGTTAACTAATGCGAGATTAAATAAAAATTTAAAATAAAGAAATAGGGAAATTTGTATGACGATGCACGATAAATGAACATTTGTAATTTAAACTTAATCGCAACAACCCACAAAATTTTTTTTATTCATGTTTTATTCTGTATCCTTTAAAAAAAAGGGATATGTAACAGAAACTTTTTATGACAAGTATCTCCTAACTGCAACAATCTATTAGCTTGGCATTAAACAGCCCCTCATAAAAATTGATGACTAAACATTTGTTGTGGTTTGTTAACAGACACACAGAAGGGAAGTAATGGCAAGCTGTTAAAGCAAAATAAATAAATAAAGAATAGTATTCAAAATATTTGTCAAGGGCTTAAGTTAAACTTTATTTGTTTGAAAAACATGGTTAGTACGAACAAAATATATTAGAAACGTGTTTTAATTAAATTATATCTTTGCTATAAATTTTGTAGCAATTGTATTTGACTCACTTGTCCTATAAATGGTGTAACTAAAAGTGGACAATATACTCTCGAGCGATGAAGAGGGCACACATCACTTAACAAGAACAAAAATGCTAACAAAATACGCTCAATGGAAGAGCAGATTTTTTCCAAATCAAAAATATTTCCTTAAGACACAATAATTTTACTTGTAATATAAATAAAGAAACCATACAGAATAAGCGCCATAATTTTGGATCTAGAACCTATCACTGAGTATCATAATTTTTTCAGTTGATCTACTTCAATGACACCGTGTGTAAATAATAAATCCCTCTCACGTTACTTGTCTTTTGACTGGTTATCTTTGCTCTAGGGATAATTTTAGTACACTCATTTCTGGTGTTTCAATGGAGTTTAGAAATTCATTGTCTTCAAGGACTTATAATAAAATTTTATGAGGAACTTTTTCGTAAGATATTTTAGCCCGCAATCTCGCCATCGAAGGGAAGTTTTCTGCCCTTTTTAAGAAATAGTCAAAAAAGACCCATACAGCTAATCGCTAGAGGGTTAAAATGTGCCATGAAATTTTATAGCTCGTGTAGTTTTACATAAAAGAGCTAAACACACATAATACATTAAATGTAAGTTTTACACGATATCTTGTACCGATTCTCTATAACAATGACCAAAAGGTGGGGTTCATATAAAGAAATTTGGTTGTACGAATAAACGCCCAAGTGAAAATCGTCCCAGAAACAAAAATGTAGAATCGCCCGAAAATTGTTGTAAAAGAAATTTGTTGATTGTTCATCGAATAATGAATAATTGCCAAATTTTTGTAAAATGCCAAAAAAACCAAGATAAATAATTGGGCGATTATTCATTAAAAATTCGGGTGATTTTACATAATGAACAAACACCCAAAAACTTTCATTCATTCTTTTGGGTTATTCCTCATTTTTTTAGACGATCGGGTACAGTTTTTTTTTTGTGTTTCTTCACTATGACAAATCAACCAACACTTTTAGGGATTTCTTCATTCGGGCGAATTTCAGCCAAGAAATTTGCGTAACATTTAAACTTATGGAGATCCCAGTATCAAACTTTTACAGGTAGTCAATTTTGACACCATGTACCTATACGTTAAACGTAAGGCTTACAAGATTTCCAATGCCGAGTACTAATTGTGAATAAGTATGAAATTAACCCTTAGCCGAAGTTTAAGTTTTCAATGATTTCTGACCTAAAGCTTACTTGTCTTCAAAGACCTAAAGTAATATTTTTTGGCCAATATATTTGTGGAATATTTCATCCCTGGTCTCCCCTTTTTATAGGTGTTTTTTTACGATTTGTTAGATTAGAGTCAAAAATTACCGTTATATGGGATAATTAGAGGGTTAATATGTTGCTCAAAAATATTTGCCTTAATATTTTCTACAAAGCTGCTGAACATACCATACACCTCAGATGTAAAGAACATATAGTAGCATATATTGATATGCTGCCCGAGCAGGCCAAATGGGGAAAACTTTAACCCCCTAAAATAAAATTCCGATCTGATCTTGTAAGACGCCGACAAAATCATATTATTTTTTTGGTCGCCTCTACCAGAATCGGTTGTCAGAGCCATGCGATTTTGTTTTAGTATTGTATAGTATTATACTAAACTGTCGTTAGAAAAATTAACATAATTATTTTGCTTGTTATTAATTAAATAACAAGTATGAATTATACAGAAAAAAAACTCATTCCAACCGTTTATTCCGAATGCTATAAATAAAATAAAAATTAAATAATATTTTCATTTTAATTTACAACAGTTTTTAAACAAATTTGTTGATTTTTCTCATTAAACCCACATTTTGAAATTACATCAAAGTTATATTTTTCTCTTTTATTATACAAAGTTTTTTTTAATTAACGTTTTAATTATATTTTATGAACTTCTAGTTTTATTTCATCTATTTTATAAAAAAGCAAACTTTTCATTACTCATGCACAAAATTAATGTAAATTTCGATAAAATTATAATTACACAGCCACAAAATTTATGTTAAGCCGTAGAATATTTTTGTAAAATAGAAATTTACTTACATGAAATTTATGTTACTGAAAAATGTGGTAAATATCGTAACTAGCGATTCCTTTTACGGGCAGAGCGCACAATTTTGTAAAGATTTAGCTTTTTAGCGAGACATTGGTTGGCACGCGGAAAAACTCAATACCCCGTGGTGGAGAGGGAGGTAAATTGCAAGTTTGGTAAAGCCTTCGGATGTAGTATCCCAAAATTTATTTATTTTTTCTCTTTCCAGAATAGCAGAAGTTTAACATTGATTGGTATTAATGCTGCTACCATGAGAGTATAAAGCTCTGAAGCTTATTGTTTGTGGTAAATAGTGCCGTTTTGTTGGGCTTTACTTCTATATCACTGTGCTTATCTCATTTGCTGATTGTAACAAGGTACTGGCTATTATCTCCCAATATATAATCTGAGAAGAAAAAGTATAACGACATTCTTAATTTTACTAAAAAAAACTTCGAAAAATTGTGAAAACTATCTGATCATCACACTAACTCATTTTTGATTTTCACAAGCTTAAGCTTTATAATAGTTGTCCTATTTGACTATCAATCTCAGCACTTAAATTTTCGATTTTTATAGAATTTAAAAAAAATTTTGTTATGAGTTTCAGTCGAACTATATGGGGATTATATCCTAAGAAATTTAATTATTTTGACTTGAGTTTGGCTTTAATTTAATTTTTCAATTAAATTATATATTTATTTAGAGATAAATATGAAGCATATAGACAAAAAAATGTTTGACTGCGCGAAGGGTTGAACAGACATGTTTCGATAGTTTCTGCTATTCTCGCCAGAGTTCTTTACCGCGTAGACCACACAGAGAATAGCGGAAGCTACCCAAACATGTCAGTTCAACCCACCGCACACATTAAAAATTTGTCTTTGTCTACATGCTTTATATTTATCTCTAAATATAACATAATTTAATTGAAAAATTAAATTACAATCAAACTCAGGCCAAAACAATGAAATTTCTTTGAATACAAACCCATATAGTTCGACTAAAACTCATAACTTAATTGTTAAACTCTAAAGGCCTTTAGCAAAAGGATGTGCATGTTCAAATAAACTGAACCAAGAAACATTCACATACTAGTAATTGTAATTATCAATGATAATTTATACTAGAATAGAGAAATAACAAGAAGCTTAACACAAGACACAAAGGAAAACTGAATATCAATAACTATCAAATGAAATGCAGCTCTAAGAGTGACAGTAGGAATTGATTAAAGGTAACTGATATTCAAATCTTGTCTCACTTACACCGGCTTTGGTCGAGTGGTCAAGGTAAAGACATCTGACGAGAATAGCGGGAGCTACCGGAACATGTCAGTTCAATCCTTCGCGCAGTCAAAATTTTTCTTGGTCAACATGATTCACATTTATCTCTAAATAAAAATAGAATTTAATTAAAAAATTAAATTGCAACCGAACTCCAGCCAAAATAATTAAATTTTTCTGGATTATACAGAAATATTATCTTTAAGGGTACCCCGTAGTGTAGTGGATAGTGTGCTAGACTATTAGCCGGGGGTCGCAGGTTCGATTCCTGCCAAGACCCTGGCTGCTTCTGCAGAAAAGCCGAAAAAGGCTTAAGCAGGATGTGTGTTCGTTTTTTTTAAGTGTATGAATAAAATTTGATGAGCAGCCAAATTATAATAATTACATATCCGTGTGCAAATAAATTAAGTTAAACAATTTACGCTTCCCTGGGCAGTAAAAAGTTAATTCTAAAAAAAACTTGTTCATATAATTAATATAAAAATATTTAGATTGCTTTTAGGAAATATTAGATATTAATGAACATAAAACAGCAATCATAATTTCATAAATAAGTTTGTAGCCTTTTGGTTTTAATCAAATATTTCTCAATCTTTTCCAGTATCAAGAATTTTCTATAAATAGCTTTTAAAGTTAAAGTCGCTCATTTTATTAAATTAAAATAATGTATTTGGCTGAATACTAATCGTGATTAATTCAAGTTCCAAATTTTTAATTGCAATAATACAAAATGGTTTTTCTTAAAATTGTTTTACTGCCTAATTAGTTTATTGTGTTTGATGTCTTCGTCAAATGCGGTTGAAATTCAACGCAATACATTCACTAATAATGTATCGCTCATGCGTTAAATTTCAAAACGTATACAACACGTATGAGCGAACACGTATGCACATAAAAGGATGAAGATGTTTGTTAATTAAAATCAAACGTTTAATTGTATTGAAGTGTGTATTTTCCTGGAAGCAATTAAGGAATTTAACTAATATACTAAATATATCAAATATACTTGCCGTCTTAAGCAGGTATTGTCATGTTACAAAAGGAAAGTTCCAATATAAAACCACTATTGAAATTTTGGTATGATTATATAAAACAATATAATAAAGCAAATATGAAGAAAGCAGTAAATATAATATGACATTTCATCCGCAGCAATTACAATATACCTTTTTCTATTAACATGCAAATCTGTAAAATTAATAAGTATCCTTGTGGTGGTCATCCACATGCTTTTGTAAATGTGTTTGTGTATGCCTGAGATTTGCGCTGTACCCTGCAGACATAATGACTAGTATGTGGTTAGAAATATACTAGTTGCTTTTTTATTCAGACTAGTTACCTAACTGTTCTTTTTCTATATATCGAACTATCGATTTTAACATTTGGTTGTCATTGGAGCGCAACTAGTTCATTTATACATAGTTATATGCTAGTTGAAATACTAGTTATTTGAAACTAGTGCGCTTACTAGTTTCTTTTTTATAGTTTTTTACATATTAAAAAATATTTGGCTCAACTGGGGTATGAACACACAATCCTCATATATCAAGGCATGTACTCTATCCACTGAGCCACTTTCTACTTATTATATTTAGAGCTAAAATTTTGTTTTATGTAATTACACCTCAATATATATAAATTTTTAAAAATAATTTAAATTACTAGTATCATTACAACTAGTTGTATGACTGTTCCAAAACGTTGTTGTTTCACTAGTATCGTTACTAGCCTCATTACAACTAGTAAGATGACAGGCCTTTGTTGACTAGTATCGTTGCAACAAGTAATATGACTGTCCCAAAACGTAACTGGTTATACATTTAGCTGCAGGGTACTTGGTTATTACTATTTTTTTAACCTCAGGTTTTAATAATGAAAACTTATACCGAAAATATTCACTTGTTCATATATAAAAAAAAATTGTTGTTGCAGTTCTCTTATATTCCCTTCCTTTAGTATACTTCATTTCATTGTGAAGTTTTAACACTGAACGATTAATGAAGTTTATTTAAACAAATTCTACATCACAAGGACGTGATTCGTTTTGAATTCAAAAAGTAATTTAATTCATTTTAGTTCTGTTTCGACATTTTATTAAAAACAAAAAAATACTAGTTTCAAGAAATGTATTTAGATGTTCGTATTCAAAATATGTGCAATTGCTTGAAAAGGGGCATCTTAACCAAATAAATAATTTTTTATGTTCTACCAAAGTTCAATGTTCAATAAACATTTTAAAATAAGAAAGGTTTTGTAATAAAAAAAATGTATATGAATATATCGCGCCATAACCGCTAAAAAGACGTAAGTGACATGGTAAACGATTGGCACTTACGGGATATGGGGCTATGGCACGATATAATTCCACACACACATACCTTATTATCTTCTGCTTTAACCTTGATCCATCCTACTGGCAAAATCTTTTATATGCCAAGCAAAAAAAATCATCGTGGCATAACTTATCTTAAGAAAAAACCATGTGCAACGAGTAGTTTTAGTCAGGTTCATATTTCCTTTTCAATAAAAATGAAAATAATTAAAAGAATAAACATTCAAATATGCAAAGAGTCATGATTTGAATAGAATTGGTTCTGTTGTCGTAAATAATTTGCAACTTTTTTTATTTCTTCAGTGACCTATTTATGCATTGATTTATATTTTTGAAGAAATATTTTTAGTTCTTTTGCTATTAATTTCAACAATCAGTTGTTTTACTATGGTTGTTGTCAATATGTAATAATGTGTCAAATGTCTGCAATTCATTTCCTTGTAACCTAGTTATGAGTGATACGTCAGTCTGATTTTTTTTTTACGTTTCAATAAATGCCATTATTAAAAAGTAAAAACTAGAAACATTGAAATCAGCTAAGAAAAAAATAGTAATACTCTTAAATACAAAAACTAAGTAGGCTACACAAGATAATTATAAATGCTTAAATGAAAATATAAACGTCAAAAATGCAATGAAAGTCATGACAGAAATAACACAATGCAACAAACTGAAATTTTTAATGATAGAGCATAAAACAATAACAAAGTTCAAATGACTAATTTTGGTAAAGAAACCAAAATATAATAATAATATACGTGTAACAGACTTTTTCAACTCTACGTCCTGGCATTCATTTGAGTGTGCGTTAAAGTTCTCCTTTGCTATAAAAAATCTTGTAATATTAACACTTAACACTTTTACGTAAAATACTACACACCGAAAAATGTCATGCTAAAATCGTCGAAATCAAGGTTAGTTTTACAACTTTCCATGGTGATTTTGCTTCATAAGTATTTCATATTATTTCAATATGATTTTACAATAACCGTTAAAGAACATTTTTCCTTTTAAATTATCTATATTTCATGTTGATTTAATATTTCAGCAGAGTTAGAGCAAAATGTAATTGATACTGAAATAATATGAAGAATCATATTAAATCAAATTATTTCAAGTTGAAATTACGTGAATTAGATACTAAATGAACACGGAGAATCATGTTGAATAAAAATTATTTTAAGTTGAAACAACATGAAATTGATACTGAAGTAAAACGGAGAATCATGTTAAATTAAAGTTATTTTAAGTTGAAACAACATGAGTTTAATGTAGCTATTTTATTAACTATTTTACTTACGTGATGTGTTTTTTTTTTTGCTGTAAGGGACAAATAAACTACGCAAGCAGCTGGGCAAACATACTTTTTTCATTTGCACACAGACTACGCAAAAGTAGATGGCACAAGCATAAATTTTTAAATTTAACAACAAATTTTAATTTTAATTTTCCGCCCTCACTCTATGAAAATTTTATCACAATAGACTACACAAGCAGATTGCCAAATTTTTTATTTTTTTTTGTTTTCTACAAACGGCTTGCCAAGTCGCTTGTCAAACACGAAAACACCGCCAAAGATTACACAACAGGCTTGTACAAACGTAAATTTCTGTCATGTTTGGCAAGACGCTCGTGTAGTCTATTTGGCCCTGTAGTTAGCCACCACAGCCAAAATTTAGTCAACGCACTAGCCAATGCAGTCACAACCGCCTCAAATATACTTTATGTACACACTTATATAAATATTATCATAAGTACTATCAATTTCATATTAATTCAAATTAATTGTTGATTTAACATAAAATTTATTTGAAATTAAAGTTATAGACTTGTTGATATAAAATTAAATGTAACTTCGGTTTTCTATTTAACCACTAAAGTAGATCCGACTTTAAATTAACATGATAAAAGTTGATTTTACTATAAAACAGAATTTCGTGGATTCAATATTGAAAATTATTCTTTTAACAGTGAAAAAGATTAAATCAAGGAGATTTAAGGTTAGATTAATAAATTTTCGTTTGCAAGTAATATGAAACAGTGGCAGTTTTAAATAAAATCTGTATTTTTGCAGAAATTTAATATGACTTCCAATCAACATTTCGACATGTTGATTTTATATTGGTGCTTTTTTGAGTACAACAAATATTTTTGTGGAACATTTTAAGCCCCTAACTCTTTGCAGTATAATTATTTCTGAGTCTTTCTTGGATAAGGCTCAAAAAACTCCTCCTAAATAACGCTGTAGCGAACTGGAAGGTCCTACAAAACTATTTGTATAAAAATCTACTATAAGTCTATAAGCAACCAAAGTTCGAAATTGGGTAAAACAAAAATTTTTTTAAATGAAAAAATAGTGGCCACGAATACTGGTCCCAAATACTAGCTGCGGATTTTTTATATTTTCAGTGTTGCCGTTATATTGCGGGGACTTGGCTAAGTGGTTCGTGGCAGTGATAGCTGAAGGTTTCTCTGCTAACAATATTTACTGATACATATTACAAATGCGAAAGTCAGTTTGTTCGGCTAAGCTTTAATGGCTAAGCCACAAACCCGATTTTGATGAAATTTGGAACATAGATAGACCTAAGTCTAGAAGGATACATATATTTTATATTTTTTAAAAAACTAGGATGGTAGCTAGTGCTTTCACTTCCTTATATTGATCTTATATGTAGCTATTAGTTTAATATTAAATAAATAAATAGTAAATAAAACTAGGACCACGAGCTGATGTAGGGGGAAATTTCTGGCTCACAGAAACTATCTAACCGATATTGATGAAATTTAAAATATGAGTAGATCTCAGTCTGATAGAACACATAGGTGATATATTTTTCAATAATAGGACCACGAGGGCGAGTAATGAGAAATTTCTGCCCTTCCGTGACTATCCAACCAATTTTAATGAAACTCCAAACATTGGTAGATCTGAGACTGGAAGGACATAGGCTATATATATATATTTTTTTTCAAAAAGGGTACAGCGGTGTACCCGATGAGGGGAGGGGGAGGCCTCTCTGAAGCTATCTAACCAATTTGAATGATATTTAAAACATTATTAGATCTGAGTCTGGAAGAACACAAACGCTATAATTTTTTTTTTTTCAAAAATAAAACTACTAGGGGTTAAGGGGTAGTTTCTAAAGTAAGTATAACGTGAGGAACTAAGTTCCAACCCGGTGTCCCACGATACCGTGGCTTCTTTTTTATAATATAAAACCTATCAAGAAAAATTTTACAATAAAATCAACCAGAGAATTAATGTTTTGAAAAAGATGCATTTGCATGATACTTCAGTGCCTTTAATAGCAATGGACAATACAAAAAAAAATTACAAACTTGTAAGTATATATTCTGGTAGAATGAACCAAAAAAATTAATTTACGTGCATCATTGCTTTTAAAGTTAATGGCCGGCCTTCGTTTGAAGGAGAGTTAAAGTTCACCCATTTTCGCACATTTTTTATAGTGAAATTGGCATTGTAAAGATGTGTTTTAGCACTTTTATGTAAAACACCAATTACTTTTTGTCCTTTTCTTAAAACAGAGCTAAACATCCCCCCTTCAACGGTGAAGTAAATGATCCTGACATTTTAAATATTTACTAAGTATAATAAAATGAATTTATTCCTTTGAAAATAAGTTTATTGTTATTTTAAATTATTGTGAATCCTAAATAGTTTACGAGAAACATTTAAATTTAATCATAAACACTCCAGCATGGTTGCATTTAACAATACATATGTACATATATATAGAAAAAAAAATTATGATTAAAATCATAGTTTATATAAAAATGCAACTGTAGTGTGATTCTACAACTTTAAAATATAACAAGAACCATACACTTTCAAGCCAGATTGTTTGCAATCAATATATGGCTATAAAATAAATTGTTTTTAAAAAAGCTTTTGATCGCACCTTTGGGTGATTGCTTTTCAGTAAGTTTTGTATTTTACTTCTAAGCTGTTGGTTTGTTTGTATTTGGTTGATTCAAAAATATAGAAAGAAAAAAAATAACAAAAACAGATAATAAATGATTTTGCTGCAAAATATATCTGATTATTTAGAATCATAATATTGTTATATAGAATTATAAAATGATTATTTTTAATAATATTACATTTTCATTCAATTAAAAATTAGATTGTATTGTATCATATTATTGTTGCATAAGACAACATTATCATATTTAGAACAGATTTATTTTCGTAATAGCTTGATTTGACTCCAACCATATATTTCAATCATAGTATGCTAACCATAACACACAAAAAAGATTTAATACTGTTATCTTTGTAATATTTCTTGCTGCCTAGTGTAATTAATACTCAATCTGTAATTTATGTGTATATGTTGCCACAAGAATAAAATCTTTGCACAAGTACTTTTTTTACAAGTAAAATTTTTTTTGCTAATTAAAAACATCATTATTTTCTTGCTTCTTTACCGGCATATTATCACACTTTTCCCATCTTGTGTTTTATTATGTTCACTCCCAGTTTTCTTACTTTCATTTTACTGCACTTGAAATGTCCTAAAGAAAAAAATTAAAACAAGTAACAGAATCTGGTTTATAATCGCAATCGCCACCTATTATTATTCTCAAGACTTTGTTGTTCTCAAAATCATCAACGACATCATCATCATCATCAAAAGCAGCAGCAATACTTAGTGGCGCCAGCAGTCATCATTAAAACAAAATCTCTGACCAGTGGCAATAACCATAAACTGGTAGCAATTGCATTTAAATTGCAACAGTTTTTTTTGTCAATAAATTTTCAAAGTAATAAATATAGACAAGACATAAAATAGTCTCACACCCTCTTCGGCATTCATTCCTTACAACAACAAAAAATAAAGTTAAGTTTTCTTATTCCAGCTTCATCCTGCCTTTTTATTTTGGCTGTAATTGTTGCTGCCAATGATGATTGTTTTTGTATACGATTAAATAGATATGTATGTTTATTTTCATCACACAGCCATTCTTATTCTTTATTGTTGTTGTTTCTTTCTTGGCAGTTATGTGTTTAAGGTTTAGTATGACAACCTTGGGTGAAGATGAATCCTGCAAATAATAGTAATAGCAGGAAATCATTTACACAATGAACAGTATTAGCGGGAGATGTATGAAGAATGGTAACAAGTCAAAGCATTAATAAGGCACAACTACAAATACCATCGTAGTTATACTAATACATATATATGATAACAATAGCATAATTAACTTTAAGAACACTATTAGTCTTAATAATATATCACAAGATTTTTTAATTTTCTAGAAAACTAGAACTTAAAATTGTATCCTCTGATCGCCATTTTGCAAGAATTTTGATGATTTTTACAATACCGTTTTTAAAACTAGAAAAGCCAAATGAAAGTAAATTTTTGAAAACCTTAAAAGCTAAAATTGTGTGCTTATTGTGAGACTAAGACAATTAGACTACGCGTAGTTATATGTATAATTAATAGGTAGGACTTTGTTTTGCAGAACGTATAGCATTTTTAATATATTTATTGGGAGATTTGCACAATCGATATTTTGCTGAAATCGCACCAATATTTTAGGAGCTGTAAGTATTTAAAATTATTAATAATTAGGGCTCGAACTTTCATGGAGCTAAAAGCTGATTTTAAGCGCTTAACAAATGCACCTAAAATGAAAAATATACATTTACTTACGAACAAAGTACCAAGACTAAAATAATATGAAAATGCTTTTTTTTAATTTGTGTTACTATTAGAGAAAAAATAGAAAATACACGTAATTGTTTATATTTAATTCTTTCTATTTAATGCAATCGAACTTTATTTGCCAGCCGGCAACTGAAAATTAATGGTTGGCAGAAAGGCACTAAATTTGTTTAGTTTCGGCGATTTTTTGGTTATGGCATTTATTTAACGTTTTCATTTTTGATGATATTTTTAGTTTTAGCTTTTTTGTGGTTTTTATAGTTTTAGCGATTTTTTTTTTGTTTTGACACTTTATTTTGGTTTTTGCGTTTTTTTTCGTTTTTGTGATTTTTTTTCATTTTTGGCGATTTTGGCATTTTTTGATGATTTATTTAGTTTTAGCGATTTTGTAGTGCTTTTTTCGTTTTGAAGACTTTTTCGATTTTTGACGTTTTTTAGTTTTTTTTCGCGATTTTTTTAATTTTGGTGATATATTGAGTTTTAGCGATTTTTTTAATTTTGGCGCTTTTTTCCTTCAAGCGCTTTTTTCATTTTAGCGTTTTTTTTTCGTTTTGAAATTTTTTTACATTTTGGATTTTCTTAGTTTTAGCGTGTTTTAAAATTTCAAGATTTTACATCTTACGGTTTCCAAGATACAGCATATTGTCTAAATCACATAGTCAAAATTACAATAACTGATAGAAAACCCTTTAATTTTTATTGTTTTAAATATCGGTGTTAATTGTTGTAGTCTATTCTACAGACTACACCAATTAGCACTTACTTTGAAAATTTAAAGTGTCTATATATAAGTGTCTGTATATTGCATTAGTATTTCAACATGTTGCGTTGCTCGCCTTAGAACACCCTTTGATTTTTAACTATCATATATTTGTTGTTGTAGCGGCCTTAGTTTTACATATTCTGTGAAAGTTTCAGGTCCGTAGCTCTTACGGTTTTCAAGATACAGCAGATTGTGTAAATTACATAGTAAAATTACATTAACTGATAGAACACCCTTTAATTTTTATTATTTTAAATATCGGTATTAATTGGTGTAGTCTATTCTACAGACTACACCAATTAACACGAACTTTGAAAATTTAAAGTGTCTATATATAAGTGTCTGTATATTATATTAGTATTTCAACATTTTTAGTTGCTCGCTTTAGAACATCCTTTAATTTGTATCTATCATATATTTGTTGTTACAGCGGTCAAAGTTTTGCATATTCTGTGAAAATTTCAGGTCCGTAGCTCTTACGGTTCCCGAGAAAACATAACATTAGTATTTCAACATTTTTCGTTGCTCGCTTTAGAACACCCTTTAATTTTTAACTGTCATATATTTGTTGTTGTAGCTGCCAAAGCTCTACATATCCTGTGACAGACAGACGGATAGACGGATAATAGGGTTCCTTTACACTTTTGGTGTATCGGAACCCTAAAAACAGAACATGCATGTGTGTTTTTCTCTGTTCTGAATAGGTGTTGTTGTAAGAAAGACATAAGACGAAAAGGGGAAGAGAATTCAATAATGTGAACTAGCTCATTTGAAAGTATTTGTTTACATAGTAAGTGCCGTTTAGATAATTTTTCTATAAAACTTTAATTATTCCATCATATAACTGCTCCATTTGACCTTGGCTTCTTCTGTCTAACCATTTTATTTCAATTAAACTTGTGCAACAGATTGTATGAGAAATATAGAATATTTACAAAACTGAAAATATTGCCTATACGCCACAGGTTATTTGAACATATTAAATATCTGTGTATTTTTTTCATCATTACAATATAAATAAATCACATAACAAATCAAAATGTGTATTTTGCTTTATTTAACTTTTGGTTTGGTTGAGTCTGTTCAATGTTTTTGTTTTCCTAATAATGCTCAAGGGAAATCAATTTTCAACACTACATAAATCAGAAATAAATAATTTATGGTGAAATGTTATGCCAAACAGCCAAAGACCTGGAAGCACACACGTGTCTCAATACGGTTTTATTTAATGTTTTATTCTTTTTTTATTTGTATAAATTTTTTCCCAAAAACTCTCGGTGAATCTCGTAAGCATCTTATATATCTGCAACCGCCTTAAGTTAATGTCAATACTATAACTACAAGTTTTTATTTAAATAAATAAATCTTTGTTTCCTGTTAATGTCTAATGCGAGCTAAATTTCCAAAAAATTAAATAATAATAGCGGTTTTGTTTTTTTAACAACAAAATCAATTACAAGATGGACCAAACAACCAAGTTGTTATCAAACTAATAGAAATGCTGGTGGTGGTTTCTACAATATCGACTCTCCTTAGAAAGCCGTATATAATGTATATAAATATTTTTTTGTAGTTAGTTCATGGCATTGGATATTGCGTTTAAGTGTAATATAAATGCATTTAGTAAGTGTTTATACTTGCAAATGTGTTTGCATTTATAAAAATGTTTGCCAAACATTTAAAAGTCAAGTGTTTCATAACAAAAGAAGGAAGAATAATACTGTAACTTTAAGAGCACAAATACTGTTTGCATATGTAAATACTCGTGTGAATTAAAAAAATATATGATGTGAGGATTAGCACCAACTAGCATATTCTAATAGGCAAAAGCTCTTGTACATATCGTCTGTGAAATGCAAAACTATGTTACTGGAAAAAAATATTACTAAATTTGCTCTCATCTTTCTATTAAAAAATGGTACAGCTGAAAGGAAGACAACCTGTCACATGATAACTCACGTCATCGGGTTCAAATTCTCGAAAATTAGTTCTATATTATACATTTGTAGGAAAATTGCGCCTGATTGTGTAAGGGGCTGGCGTAAACGCCTATGTCGTCTTTTGTAATAGATTAAAACAACACACAGCCTGCGCTCTTTAGTCTACTACAAAAAATGACTTAATCCTTAAACAATTAGTCCCACTAATTTTACTGGAATAGATTCTGTCCAAAACACAACTCATGTGTCCTTTCCCCAAGGACTAACAACCGGTTCGGTTGGTTGGTTGGTATACGTGGCTGCCTACTGCACGCAAGCAAACAAGTAGAATCAATAAGATTCCGTTTTGGCAGCCCACTCCACTCGTGAGTGTCAACGTATGTAGGCTCGAACCCAGATCTCGGATCCAGTTGTAGGTACTAGATCCAACCCGTCGCATTGAAACACCTAATCAGGTCACCTAGACCAATTTCTGCTAGCTCTGATAGATCGTCTATGCCCAAGAATTTGTGCATCGAGAGATGCAAGACCGGGCATTCGCAAAGAAAATGAAGAACTGTTTCTTCTTTATTTTGATCCCGGCAGCCATGGTAGAACGCATTGTAGGAAAGGCCTACCCTGCTAGCGTGTCTGCCCATCGTCCAGTGCCGCGTCACTACTGCGACGAACCTCGAGATGTCCCTTCGGTTTCCGTTAGTTAGTTGTGTTATGCGCTTATCATTGTAGCAAGGCCACATCGACCTAGCCACCATACACGTGCTCAAGTTGCACCACCTATCTTCAAGTTTCTGCCGATAATGTTTAAAAATAGGGTTTGTAAAAGTGCCAACGGTATTGCTACCAATTCAGCAGTGGAGGCGTCCATAGCAGAGCCAGCCCTCGCCAGCTCATCCGCCTGTTCTTTGCCAAGAAAGTTACTATGTGCAGGAACCCAGATGAGGGTGACGTCTGCCTGACCACCTAATCTGTATAGAATGTATATGCACTGGCTAACTAAAGTAGAAAAAGTAGTGTGTGACCTTAGGGACAGAAGTGCGGCCTGACTGTCGACGAATATTCTTACTCTCCCCTGAACACTCCTGTCAGTTAACACTTTGTCCGTCTCCCTTATAGACAGAATTTCAGCCTGAAATACTCTCGGTTCGTTGGGAAGTCCGCAGATCATTCTTGGCCCATCAGTATACACCCTGAAGTTGAAGTCTTTTTCTATGTTACCTCCATTCCACTCCCGTCTGGATGGAATAAGGACTTTGAAGGTGCTATCGAAGTCCAGATGAGGTATCATGTATCCAGAAGGCTTCCTCAGTATCGGTGGTAATTGATCTAAGATTCTGGCATGACCAAAAGTCCTTGATCTTCACCGCCCATATACCGCTAGTCTTGCCGCACTGCTCGAGGATGCAGCCAATAAAACCGGTTCGAGTTCTGGAACTTTATATGCGAGGGACTCGTTTCACCGCTCACGCCTCGGGAACATATCGTACCACTGCAATTTTCATCAGTGATAGGACAAGTGCATTGAGCATAATTGCTGAAAAAATTTCGGGCGGTGTATCGAACAAAAGTTCATTTTCCTGCAAAATATATTATTTACAACAAAACAAAAATTAAATTAAAATAGTTGGATTTCTTTATGTAACTTTTCTTTCTCTGTAAAATTGAATGAATTTTCATTTCAACTAACGATAAATTTTTCTATTATAAATATGCCTGTATGTATATTAAACATATTTATACCAATTCATACATATATTAACATTAAAGAAGTTTTATTTTTATTACCAGTGTTATATACCCAGCAAGCAGGCAGGTTGTTTATCAAATTCTGAGTTATTTTAACAGTCTTAGAAACATAGAGTTTTTATATTAACAACATGTATATTTTTACTCAACTTGTTCTCAAAAGTTTGTTGGTTAGAAGTCTATGTGTACGTTTCTATACAAGTATTTATTTGGCTGATTCTCATTTTAAATCTAGATTTTATGTTTTTTTTACCAATTTAACTAATGGAATTATGAGAAGGTAGGTAGTTCATATTATTGTTATTTTCACCTCATTCAATGGATACTGAAGTAAAATTATATTTATTATATTATATTATTATTTTTCGCTTTTTTAAAATTTTTTGTTTTGAGCGTTACATTTGCTTTCGTTGTTGTTCTGGCACGAAAAATGAGTATAAGATTTGAAAGCACTATACATCTACTCTGTAAAACCAAAAAAATTATAATAATCACAAGACGAAATTATAAGTAATGGCCACTTTTTAATTTTTACTTTGGTTCACATGGAAAAATAAAAAAAAATTATTTTTTGAAATAATTCTTTACAAATATTTATAGATATGCAAAAAGTAGGCTAACTCTTCTTTCAAATACGATTAATTTTAATAAAATCAATTTACAATGCCAAAAGTTATGTCACTTTCAAATAATTATACGTAACAAAATACGACCTACCTAATACACTCAAAATAAAATATTGTGTAAAAGAATTAACGGCAAGGTCGCAGGTTCGGCACGTGCCAAGTCTTAGGCAGTAAGTGTGCTAGTTAAAAAAAAAATTAACAATTTTTGTTTGTAACATTTTGGTATTGAACTTAGGCTCTCATGTTTATAGGATGCCTTTGCCATCTCAGCTAAGTCACCTTGTTAAATAACGATAGCACAAAGTATACTTAGATATGTGGTGACTTGCCTGACTTAAATACCGTAATTGTCGTAAACTAACTATTTTCGTTGTTATTATTTTAAATAGGTAATTTCAACCATAAAAATTAGTCATTTTAACCACAAAAATTTTTTAAAACTAAATAAGTAATTTTAGCAATCAAAAGTAATATTAATTTTACAACGTAGTTTTTCCCAGATTTATATTTTACAATTCACTAAAATGTAATACTTCGGCAATGAACTTAGTTTCTCATGACATCAAATGACTAACAATTTTAAAAAGTAATTTTAACCAATAAAAATTATTATTTCATAAAAATTGTAACAACAATTTACATTAACAGTAGGTTTTAATTGGTTAGATTTACCTATCATTTTATTTTGAGTGTACATTTTTCGAAAACATAACAACTCACAGTGCGGTAGAAGCAAAACTTTTTTCATGCATCTCATGAATTTCTAAACAAATAATGTTCTCTATATCGTTTGTAACCTTCCGCAGCTGTTAACTTTCTCTACCGTCCCAAAATTTATAGATATATTAAAGGAATTCACAAGGTGTACTAATGTCTTAGGTACTCATAGTACAACATTTCAAATAGGACATATTTGAATACCCTGTTATATGTTCAAATACTAAACACTAAAAAACTTCACAAACCAAACCTCAAAATATTAATTTAAAAAATATTTATGTATGTAATGGGTGGGTAAATTTGAGGTTAGGAAGTAAATAGGCTGTCACATGATGAAATGTCAAGAGCTGAGCTCTCATCCTTTGCCTTTTATTTAGTAAAAATTTGGGACATTTTAACCATGGAAGGCTACACTACTGAACAACAAATTTTAATTATGAAAATTGACTACAAAAATGGTGAAAAATTCATTGTAAATTTTACAGAGGCACTTTGGGCAACATATTGCATAAAGGTCTTCCTCTTCGCACTTATAAAGTTCAACTTATTCAAGAACTAAGGGCGCCTGATTACGAGGAGAAGCTGCTCGAATTTGACAAAGTGATACAGTAAAATGTATCACAATTTTGATAGTAAATTCTCATAATTAAAATTCGTTGCTTAATAGCGCAGCGTTCGTTCCATGGTTAAAATTTGCCAAATTTTTCTTTAAATAAATTCAAACTCAATTCTTGACATTTCATCACATTACACCCTATTTAATTCCTAACCTCAAATTTGCCCACACTTTACAAGCAATAAAAAAACGAAAATTAAAATTCAAAATAGAAACGGTTTTATGAGAAAATTATTCAAATGAACACATAGCACACCATAACATACAACTATTGTATAACGTTAGTACCTACAACAATTAGAACACTTAGGACGACCTTGTGAATTCCTTTATTATATTTAAGAATATTTGTTAACGTAACGCTCAATAAATTTTTATACGAATTCTATATGTTTTTAAGAACACACACTTTATTTTGAATTTAAGACAATTCAGATGTATAATCATTCGATGAGTTTTAACATAAGCTCCTTAAATATGTACTAAAAAATTTCAATTAAATTAAAAAATTATGTATAACAGAGAATACATTTTTTTAATGAAATTTATTTGCTGGTGCTTAAGCATTGTCTATATGCATTTCATTGGTGCTTTACCAAATCGTCAGTAGACTTCAAACACAATTTTGAAAATTTACAAACCCTTATCTTATGTACAGACTTTGAGACCCCATTTTAGAATTTACAAATATGTAAATGATTTTCAAAAATAAGCACAGTAGACTTTGAATGTTATACAAAACCCAGCAAATGCCCTTCTATACACTTTTTTTGGGATACAAGCCATGAGTGATTGATGAAACATTTTGCAATATAATACTATTTAAAAAAGTTTACAAAACTTTTATATATTTAGAAGTACTATCCTACGCTGTTAGTTTCGTGTATCTTGTTAATGCAGTTTTATTAATTAAGCAGAGTAATGAAGCGCACTAAAAAAGCTTAACGCTCAATACACACAACACGGGGACAACAACAATTAAAAAAATATTATTATTTCTATTTTTTTTTTCAAAAGTTTGATGTATGAAATAACAGAAGCAATTGTAAATATTCTAAGACCGTTATAAATTTAATATCGGTTGTGGAAAAAGTAATACTTTCTTAATGTGGAAAATCAATAATATGCATTACGGACACCCCATTTTGTATGAAGAGAGTATAAAAGTATTTTTGTAATTTATTTGTAACAGATAATGGCCAGTCTTAAACAAAAAAAACTATGCATTTTTATTTCTACTGTATTAAAATCATGCTAAAAGTTTATTTTATAATATATTTTACTATACTTTCAACGGACGCATACAAAGAAGTTGAAATGAGAGTCACTCATTTAACTATACAAATGCATATATACGTCTAGTAGAAATAGTTGGGCTAGAATTAGTTTTGCAATCTCAAGTAAAATTTGCATCTGTAAGTTGTTTGCATAAAACATTTGAAAAATAAAAAAAATATAAGAAAGAGCAACGTCTAAATAGATGTTTTGAAACTGCAATGAAAGGGAAATTAAAATATTTTCACACAAAGAAATTATACCAAATGTAATAGTTTTAAGACATATAAGCGGTAAGATTTTTATAAGAACAAATTAAATAAAAATTATGATGATTTAAAATACAATAGCACTTGGGAATTTGATGTGAAGAATACGATATTTCTGAAACTAATTGGCAGACTTAGAAACAACGTACGCAAAAAGAAAAGCACTCGTGGTCTTAGATCTTTTTACCCGACTGAGCGACGCAAAGAAGGGTATTGTGTTTATCAGCCTATGTATGTATGTGTGTTCTTTTGCGTCATTATATAAACCAAACGCGTGGGCCCATTTTAATGATTCTTACGTCAATCGATTTGTCCTTAGTTCTGCGAGTTTCACTCAAAATATGACAGGAGCCAAAATTTAATATGGCGACGAAGAGACGCCATTTTGTGCAAAACGAACATATAAAAAATTGGCGACCCTTATTAAAATGGGTGGCATTGAACAGGTATTTGAAAACAAACTTTAGGTTTCCCTTATCATTTTTCATTTCGAATGGCCGTTTCAGACCTTTAACGGTTTAAAGTTGGTTAACAACCAAAGAACTCAGTTCTTAATAGTGGGTAAAAAGTGAACTTTTCGCAAAAAAAAATCTAAAACTAAAGTGTGTACAAAAACGAAAAAGAAAACAAATAAAAAAGAAATTAAAAAAATCAAAAAACCCTGATCCTAAAGCATTAAAAATCGAATCTTTAAATCTAAAAGTGTCTATACTCCGCACACTGGACTTGTTTTTTTTTTACCAAAACTTAGAAAATTTAACTTAAGTAAATTTTTGGCGAACTCTGAGTGATTTTGGCCATGTTGGGGCACATCCTTACTTGTAGCTTATTTGAACCATATGGAAATTGTAGCCAAGGATCCACACTATTCGAGAATATAAGTCGCATTTTTCAATTGTATTTGTGAATTTTATACAAAACTTTGAAAATTGAACTTATAGAAATTTTTGACGATCGGCAGTCGAGTTTTTTGATTTTAAAAATTTTTTTTCTGTGCATTTTTTCTGGTTTCCCTACTTCACAGAAAAATCTTTATGACAAAAAATGTGGAAACACTATGCTGTCTGTGAACTAAAGCTACACACAGAAAAATTGCCATGTAAAATCGTCGAAAACCAGGCTAACTTAACATTATTCGGTAGTGATTTTGCTTCATAGGTGTTTTTATGTTAAATCAACATGATTTACAATAATCTTGAAAGAAAATTTTTCCTTTTCAATTAACTATATTTCATGTTGATTTAATATTCCAGTACAGTTAAATCAAAATGAAGTTGATACTGAAATAATACGAAAAATCATATTGAATCAAAGTAATTTCGAGTTGAAACAACGTGAATTTGATATTGAAATAACACGAAGAATCATGTTGAATCAAAGTAATTTCAAGTTGAAACAACACGAAGAATCAAGTTGAATTAAAGTTATATCAAGCTGAAACAACATGACTTTAATGTAGCTATTTTATTAATTATTTTACTTACGTGATAGTCATCAGAAAATTTTTCGTTGTAGCTGACTGCCCCAGCCAAGATTTGAACTCGTGCAGCCACTGCAGCCACAACAGCTTCAAACTTGTCTTTACTTATGCACTAAATAAATACCATCGTATGTAAAATGCATTTCATTTTAATTCAACATGATTTAAATGATTATTTAACAAAAAAATTTACTTGAAATTAAAGTTATAGTCATGTCGATTGAAAATGAAACTTAACGTTTATAACAAAATTGTTTTAACGGTGATTTAAGGTTAGATTAATTATTTTCCCTTCAAAATTAATATGAAACAATGGTAATTTTAAACCAGCAGCAGTAAATATTCGCTGGTAATTCGTATTTTGTCGTATACATAGACGACACATGTAAGAATAAACATCAACAAGTCACACAACTAAGCAGAACAGTGAATTGTAGCAATGAACAAAGCAAGTAAACACTAACACACTCAAACGACAAATTATTTCTTGTAAATTTAATATGATTTGCAATCAAAATTGCGGCATGTGGATTTTACATTCCTTTTTTTCTGTGTGTAAGAAATAATTTCAATCTATTTTTTATTTCAAATATATTTTTTAGCAAGGAAAAATGTCTACGAAAGTTTTTCGTTATTTTCGTATATTCAAAAATTATTGCCTAATTTTTTTTTTTTCGTAATATGTACAAAAGTTTCGTTTATTCTACGAAAAAAGTAACTACGAAAGTTTTTTTTCGTAAAATGTTGCATGGATTATTTTCAGTGTACTCTTTTGATAAAAAGAAAACAATTTCTTATAAACCTTTACTTTTTATTTCTTTGTTCACGTTGTTTTTGGGCCTATTTATTGCCTAAAAATTTCTTCTTATGAAAAAAAAAATATTTTATCCCTGTTGCAAGTTTATTGCGTTTTTATCAGGTAAACTTTATTTGATATATTTTTAATTTCATTGAAGCATTTTCGCAAAAAAAAAACAATAATAAAAAAGTTTTTACAATTTTTTCATTTGTTTTTCAGTAACACAAAGTTAAATGTTTTCTTTAAGAAAAAATAATATTAATTTTCGTTTGCGTATTAGAGTGTGTTTCTGTATGTGCCAGGAAGGTGGGTTTGTAAAAAATTTATAACAAATATAAAATTTTATTAAAAAAGTTATTTGTTTGTAAAAATTTTGCTTTCAGACTTTTCTTTCAAATGGAACAGCTAAACTGGCTTTCCCAAGTGGTTGCTGCAACAGCGAAAAGCTTATTCATGTATTTATGTTACTTTTTACTACTTTGACTTATTTTTGCTTTAAATTAGTTTTTTCTAAAATAAAATATTTTTGTATATCTTTCTAGTTCAGTTTTTACTGACTATAGTACTTAAGGCATGAAGTGAAATAAAATGAAAATTTTTGGCAAATGCCAACACTAGTTTTTTTTTCGTTTTCATAGTATTTTCAAGTTAACAAAATAACAATTTTTCTTTAAGCAATTTTCAACATTTATAAAGTTATTCAAATGAGTAGGACCATAAAAACAAATAGAAAAAAATATTATGCCGAAAATCGTAAAAACTTTATTTTTTCTATTATTTTGTAAAATGTACGCTGCAAGTAACATGGCAATAACTGTGTTACATTTTTAGCATTGAAGCCTGAGTAGAAAAAACGCTAAGCCTTTTATTGAGGAATACATTTGACTTAATAATTTTTTTTCTAGTTAGTAATGAGAAATTGTTATAAAAACTTTTTCTATATTTAGTTTTCGAAATGAAACAATATGGAGCCATAAATAAGAGAAGAGAAAAAAAGTGAACTGAACTTGCACGAGTAGTGTTACATTTTTGCATTTCTGCACAAAGACGCATTGATATTAGGCAAATGCTATATGAAATATGCTTCTTATTCATGCTAGAATAATACTGACTGCTACTATATACACCTATAGCTTTATTTATAGGATATTCAGGTATTAGAGTCCGCCATGTAAATTTAAATTTCACAGTTTTGTATAAAAATCGTGAGATTTGTAAAAACTCTAGAGTCATTTAGAGAATTTATGTTATCGACCAACTGGGCGTTAAATACTCGTATCATCTTAATGTCGTGTTTCCGCTAATAATGTAAGACATTCAAAACAGTAAGAGAAAGCACTTAAAAATCGTACAAATCGAAATAAGTTAGAAGCGGCACGATAGAGTCAAAATCAAGTATCAAGGATTACGTGTACTACCAACACTACTCTTCTACTAAAAAAATAATAATTTTCTTTCCTTTTATTAACGTAAAACCAATTTTCACATTCAAACTTAACTATGCTTTTAATATTGACTATAACTTCAAAACTACTGAAGTTTAGTTTCCTTAAAAAAAATTTCTAATAAGCTGACATAATAGAAAGAGCTAAAAAGCAACAACTTCAATATTTTACTATGTTTAAATAGAACTTTTAATAAGTCTGCTCATTACCAAAGATGTTACAATGCCACTTGGCTAAAACAAAAATCTAAAACCATCAAGAAAAACTTTTTACGAAACTATTGCGGAAGGAACAAAGTTTTTTTTGTATTGGGAAAAAAGCTTTTGGTTTTAAGTAAAACTAAGTCTGTGCAATTGCGTCTTGTACTTGCACAGTTACATATATAAAAGCATATATGTATATAGCATATACCATGCCAGCGGTAAAAATAAATTAGTAAAAAGGCCTTAAATACGGGCCAATTTAAAGCGCTCACTATTTCTCTAAATACATTTTCACTTCACTTGGGAACCAGAACATCTTAACTCATATCATCTTTCTGTGATTATTAAAGGGTTACATGTCATAATGTTATGTTCATTCTAAAGGTCTCAAAATGTTCAATAACACTGTACAACAAAATTAAACTTATTCTAAAGTACAAGATTCAAACGACTGATGTTGATACAAGGCATCAAAAAAAATATATACCTATATCGGCGTTTTGAAAGTTTACATCTAGGATTCATTTAAGGGGGTGAAATGTTCCACAAAAATGTTCTTCGTGGTATTTTGCATAAAAGTTAAACGTAAGGCTGACAAGATTTCGTATGCCGAGAGCTAATTGTAAATAAGTACGAAATTAACCCTTAAACACATATTAAGTTTTGAATGATTCCTGGCGTTCAAATTGAAGGTGGAGCTTAACTGTCACAAAGGCCATAATTCATGATTGTTAGCAGAAGATATTGATTGTAGAAGCGTTTATTTGACAAACACAGAAGAGGAAAACTTTAAGCACGTCCGAAGATTTGCAAAGCCGCTATTCGACATACGCAGAGTAGAAAATAGTTAGCTGCGACCGAACGGCGGCAAGGCACAAAATCTTTAATCGGCGCGACTGTCAAGCGCAAATTTTGGTGCTTATTATGATCATTCATAATAAGCACACAGAAAAATTACTGCTTCCGCTGAAGCAGGTCTGTAAGCAGCAGAAGCTGGTTGTTGTTGCTTCTCCTGCTTCGCAAAGTGCTTAGAATAAGCATGATTTTCATTCGCGATGTCTTACTTTGGAGCTTTTGTTTTTTACATAACACAGCGCTTCTTTCGAAGCATTAAAATGCTGTAAAATCATGTCTCTTCGTCTTTTTGCGTCATCCAATTGTATCATCGTTAAACAACAGATAAAATAAACCGTGTTTAATTATAAATCGCTCTCCTCCTTGCAATAATTGAGAAATTTAGAAAGAGAGCGTGCGTTAAATGTGTTTTGAGCTTTTAATTGTGTTAGTGTTTATTTGCAAACCTGCATGCGACAATTCTGTAGAACAGAGGTGCCCAAAAGTTCCTTATGGAAGAGCAAACACCAATACATTTAAAGAAAAACTAATTTTTATTCAAGACGAACGACACAAAAACTAATAAGACAAAATTGTTTGTGTATGTCGTATTGCTAGTGCTGAGTGCTGTATGTGTGTATTAGACTGTGTGTCTATAGCTAAGTGCTTTTATAAAAACAAATGAGCTCCAAGCGCATAGGGCTTGGGTAGCGCTGCTTTAGAACCTTTTTGTTGAAAGCTACAATGCTACTGAATAAGATTTTGTTTACTTTAAAGTTCGTCTTAAATAAATGTAAAAAGCCGACTAACTTCGCAATTTAACCAATATGAACATTTGGGGATCTCTCCCTTCTTCTTGAGCATCACAGGAAGCATTTCAAAATATAACATGTGTGAAGACATAAAAGTTGTTTACTGCTTCCAAAGGCATAATATTTTTGTGGTGGGCATTCATATTGTTCATGCAAACATTTTCAGAAGTGTCACAATAGCGCGTAATAGCGTTTTTTTCCATAGACTTTATGACCTTTGTATATTACCTACTTTCAGGTTTTCTTTTTTCTCTGGTCTCTCATATTCTAAATTCTGTTTTAAACACCACAATTTGATGCGATGTGCTCCAACGAAATGGCCTTCAATATAAAGGCCTGAATTATACAAAAATAATTTTGTCTTTGAGAATGTGTAATGAAATGAAATACATCCTTTTTAAAACATTTGTATTTTACAATGACATTAAGCACAATGTGTCTAAATGTCGGCTGACCAAACACACTGGGAGGGCAAATGGGTCGTTAGAGTGACAGCAATACAAAAACATATGACAGACATAATTGAAAAGATCATTAAGCTTTGAATTGTGGTTAAGTATAAAGTTTTAGTCTTGTTGTCTATTGGGTTACAGTTTTTTTAATTTTGCTGAATTTTTTTTTTTCAGATAAGTTTGCTGATGGGTTTTTACACCACAAATTAGTTTTAAAAAAGAATTTTATCCCTTTTAAGCAAAAAATCTTTAGCATGAGTCAAGCAAATAAATTAAATGTAACTTAAATAAAATTATTCCTAGGAACTTATAGCGTATAACGTTAACTGCTAAAGCAGCTAACAAATGCAAATGCAAAGCAGTAATAACACAGAGAAAAAACATTTTACAAAATTTACAATTTTTAATTTAACGCAATAACCTTGGAAATTTGTTGTTATATATCATGATGAAGAGATAACATTCAATCAGATAATATAATTATCCAAAATATTTTTTTTCAAAATCAATAAAAAATAAAAATTATAAATTCAGTCAATTTTTTACTGAAAACGGACCATTGACACATTTTTGTAAAATCAAACTGCACATTCGCCTTTTTGCTGCTTTCAGAGAAACTATTTACTAAATTTAAAATTAAATTTCACACAAATACTTGTCCGAAAAAAAAAATTTTTAAAAATTTTTGTTCGAAATGTACTTAGAAAAAGCAAGCAACAATTACGAAAACCATAGACTTAATTAAAAAATTAATTAGCTTTCAACTAATTACGTATTTTGTAGTATTAACTCAAAAGTATTAATTGAAAATCTTTTTTCGATTCTTACAATTAAAAAAATAATACATATGTAAATTAAAAAATTAATTGAAACTTTAAAAAGAATCAATTAATTGATTTCCATTTTATGATATCTTGTGTTAAAAGTAAAAAAAAACCGATTAAAATAAATGTGAATTCAATTAAAATATTAATTAAAAATTTATTTTTTCTAATTAAACAGTTACCTAGGAAAAATTGCACAAAAGCATTTTCTATGTATCTTATTTCTGAAGATAAAAATCACAAAAAAGTATAACTAAAAATAGATGGACGCAGTGATCTGTATATACAAAAATAATCATTCTAGAAGATTCGAATAGCAGCTATTTATTATGTACGTTATTTGTCATAGGTAACATATGCCTAGTTGTCAAGTATAGCATCACTATAGATAGGAACTCTTGGCACTAAATTTTATAGTTGCTATTTATAGTTGGCAATCATTCACCCAAAATTATCTTGTAAGTTTTCGACACTATTTGTAGAATTTTTCCGAAAATATAATTTTTGTTATATTGAATTTCAAATTAGCGATAAACTAATTTAAAACTGTCAATACTGTGCTGTACAGCTAATTTTGTCAAACATAAATAGTACAGTATTTTTTCCTAAATTTAAATTTATGTATTTAAATTTCGTAACAATTAAGCATTTTTGCTCAAATTTCAAGTCTTTAACTACATTTATAACCTAACTTCACAAAACAATTTCTCTAGCATATCCAAAACACCCTCAGTAGTATAGCTTAAACATAGTTGCGAAAAACAAATTATGATTGTTGCAAACATTTGTAGCTTCCTAAGATTTGCACATAGTTTTAGCTACGATAAAAAATTTTATTTTATAATCAAACATTAAGCTCTTACCACCCACAGCAATTGCAACATGGTTAGATTTTTAAAAAAAATTTTATTAATACACAAAAATATTTTAGTTTTACCTTCTACAGCTAATTTGTACATTGAGGAGATATACTTTTCTTTAGCCCTTATCGCTCAGCATTCTTAATTATTGTATCACTTCCATTTTCACCACTCATGGAACGATTGTGTTCAATTTAATTGTCGTATATTTTCCACACGGTTGTTAATTTAAATAGGAATAAAAGCTAAAAATATCACTTAAGACAATTTTGCGTTAAAGGGTTTATTAAATGACTTTCTACAAGGGTCTTAACCTTGTAAGTTTTTAAACTAATTTACAATTTCATATCCTCTTGATAAATATGATGATGACCTTTTACTTGACCCAACCAATTTCTTTTTTTCTTTTTCAAAATAGTATTCAAATTAATTAAATAAATGTGTCACATGCTGTGATGATTTCAAGAGTTTAATATCGTCCCTTTAATTTATACTAATTTAATATGATGGCACTTTTCGTGAACATTATTAAGCATAACTAGTATGGGAATAGCTGCTGTCATGGGTTTATTATGTTCGGTTGATGGTTTGGTTGTTGGTTCAAATTGGTTTAATTTAATGAGGCGAATTTATATTTGCTTCCATTACGTTTTCTTTAACGTTTGTAAAATTTTGAGGCCTTCAATCGCTTCGGTCAGTGTGTGCGGTAAGCAACTTTTTTTTTTTTTGTTTGTACTGATAATGAATTTTTAACGCAGTAAAGTGGGCGGAAAAGGCAACATAATGAAAAAAACAGCAACTATAATAAAAGCAGCAAATGAGACAAAAATAAAAAATGGGTGAACACTGATGACATTTACGAAAAATATGTGTAAGCCTCATTTATTTGTATCGTTGCCATTATTACCGTGAATGTTGACACATTTATATTTGAGCTGCATTTATAACAACCAGAATTTGTTGTTGCTGCAGAGTTTAAATTGCTTTTGTTGCACGTTTTTATGTCAATTCCTATTTAAAATCAATGCAATATCCATAAATATATACAATAACTATTGTAAAATAAATACACTCACACACACACACACCCAATAAATTAACTTACACACATTCAAAATCTGTCATATTGCAAAACCCTTACATACCCAGTTAGCCAACTCGTCGTAGAGGACACATTCAACAACGAATACATAAGGACATTTAGAAATTTGTCATGCACGATATTTTCGATTACAGTTTTTTTGGACAATCTAGCAGAAACCGTACTCAAAGAATGGGTAAAAGAAAAACTACTCAACTGGTCATATCAACTCGTTGGTAGATATTGGCCGCAAGCTAGTCTTGCAACATTCAATTTAAAATTTTGTATAATTTCGTTACAACAAAAATACTACAGGCTGAGTGACAATGTCCACAAGAAATTAATTTGCTGGTATACGAACAGCAAATTAATTTCTTGTAGACATTATCGCTCAGTCTGTCACCAGTTTGAATCCTGCTTGCTTTAGCAATAGCGAAATTGAGCTGACGAGAAGTTCAGTTAAAATGTCTATTGAAACTTCTTGCATTAAATACTCCCTAAGCGAAAAATTTCTAAAATTGTTATTGTAGAACACGTGTAAAAAAGAAGCAAACCAAAAAAATGTGATGGGGACATTTTTGCAGATGTTATAATTTACATGATCATTAATAAAAAGATGAGTGACAGTGTCGCTCTTGTTGTCATGTATGAATTTAGCGGCCATTTGTCCGAAAATGTCCTAACTGATCTGTTTGAGCTGCCACCAACAGTTCTTCGACGCTTCAACATTGTTATGCATCGGTCTTGCAAGATGTCTGAAAGACATGGCCAACCGGGTATTTGTATATACTCCCACATACACAAATAGTTACGTAGCTACAGTAAACCTGTAAAAATAAATTTTCCGTTGCAAGTACGTTTTCACCAGTTGTGGTTAAATGGGAAAAACACATGCAATACAAAAAGTTGTATTTAATGTATAGTCTCGACCATACACACACCAGAAAAGTGACCAGCCAGCTGCTGGACAGGCAGGCAGACAATTTTATACATTTATAAATATATAAATTACCATTGGTTTTCCAGCACTGTAATCGACTGTCCAGCCAAATTTAAGGAAATAATATGAACTATACAGAAAAAAATAGCAACAACGAAAAGCACAATCGAGAAAAGAGGATTTCTTTAATAACCACATTAACAAACTGCCAATTAAAATTTTACAATACAACCAACCATCAGCCATTTAAACACAAATGTAAAAATTAAAGGCACACATTATATATAATACACTGCGGGAAAAAATATAACCAAAAGAAGCTGGAATCATAACATAATATCACTCAAATTTTTTCTTGGAGTAAATAAATTTGGTAATTTTTTTAACGTTTTTAATTCCTTAATATTTATACCACCTGTACATAAAGATAAATCAGCATATGCGTCACGAGTATTAAAATTTACTATATTCGCACGACTAGAAACAGAGGTTGTTATGATATCGAATTTTGTGTATCATATATGTTTCCCTTCATAGAAAAACTTCCGACAAGCAAATGCTGATGTCAGAGTGGAAAGATGTAAAAATTTAACGGAGGAGATCACGGGTTAAAACGGAGCCTTATGGTGCTCCTGAATTAATCTTGATTCCATCTATAATAACAAACATTGATATCAATCAAGACGTGTCATTCATCAACGACGACAAAAGCTACAAGTTTTGAACAAAAGTGCTCCACGCCACACTGTATCGATCGTCTTAGAAATTTATAGAGTCACCACTTTACTTTCACCGATAGAGTATATGGGAGTTCCACTATTTTCCTAGCACAGAAAAGATTATCACCAAAAAAATTTTCAAACAAAAGTTTGTCTAAAAATAAATTTAATTTTCAGTAAATGTTCTTTACTGAATCGATGAATTTTTTGTTTGACTTTTCTTTAGGATGCAAACACTAAAACAACAAGAAAAACTGTGTCGTAAAAAAAACAACACCGATGACGACATCCACACAAATAACAACAACAACAATGATAGCAAAAGGAACGTGATTGTACCAAATTTGTTTACTATAGAGTCTTTAGATAAACATACAGACTTGAACACATTTAAAAAAGTGAAATTTCATAAATGCTTATTGGATGATGATGATGACGAAAACAAAAATTTTGTTTGATATATTACAAAAAATCTAGTAAATATTTTTGTTTGATTAAGTAAGCTGATACAACAGACACACAGAAAAAATTTAATTTCATTTTCAGTAAAGAAATTCAGTGAACTAGTAACTATTTTGTCTAGAAACGGACCTACAAACAAATTTGTACATAAAAAAAAATGTCTCAACAATTTTTTTCAGTAAACAAATTGTCTAAATCAATGAAAAAAATTGTTTAAAAATATATGCAAACCATAAAAAAAATAATTAGCTGCTTCAAACAAAAATATTTACTGGATTTTCTGTAATATATCAAACAATATTTTTGTCTAAATTTATAAAATAACTTGTCTGAAAATACTTACAAATTCTAAACAAAACTGTTTACTGAATCAAGCAATAGTATTTACTAATTTTTTTTTGTAATATATCAAACCAGATTTTTGGCTGAATCAGTAAAAAAGGTTTTTTAATATTTTTAAGTTTTAAATATTTACTTCATCATCCATTAAACATTTATGAAATTTCACATTGTTGAATGTATTCAAATCTGTATGTTTATCTAAAGACTCTATAAAGTGAATGAGAATTAAGCCAACAACATAAATGAAGTGATTCATTAAAAAATCTTCATTAAACAAAATTTACGCTTGATACTAATTGTATGAATTCCGACAACCCATTCCTTTTGCTATCATTGTTGTTGTTATTTATGTGTATGTATGACGTAATGGGGGCTGTTATTTATGACAAAGAAAACTGGTTTTTGTTCTTTGCGTCCTAAATAAAAGTCAAACAAAAAATTTACTGATTCAGTAAAAAGCATTAACTGAAAATTAAATTTTATTTTAGACAAACTTTTGTTTGAAAACTTTTTCAGACAAACTTTTGTTTGAATTTTTTTTTTTTATAATTTTTTCTGTGTAAAACTGTATAACTTTTGTCAACATATCAATACAATCAGAACGTGCCTAAACAGAAAAGAAAAATCAATACTAAATTAAAAACTCAACTAAATTAAAAACTCTCTCGATGACCAACAATGTTGTAAGCCAACGCCTTAGATAACTCAGCTCCATCAGTATATAAAGAACAGTAGCTAAAACTTTTAGCTTAAAAGCCAAAATACACGCACATGAAACTACTCTAAAAATGGTTGAAAGTAAACTGAGAGCAAATGAGATTTTCGTACTTGATTTAAGCTTTTTTACTTGACTTGAGAATTTTATACTCATATTAAGAAATGCGAGGTCTGAAATTCTAAAGTAAATCTGTTTTTGGCTTGATTTAAGTACATTTTAGTGTTATGCCTACTTAAATTTTTAAGTATAACTCGTACTAAGAGTAAGTAGAAAATAGTTGAATTTAGTACGGCGTTTTTCTTTCTGTGCAGATAAAGACCTCTTTGTACCATGTATTTTTTTCACTGTTAGCCTGTGTAATTTTTCATAAAAATATATCATATCAACTCAAGCATATATAAATATATATTTCACACTTATTAATCGCAACATGATTTTCTTTTTGTACATTTTAACTTCTTAATAACGTTTTCTTTTTTCTAGCCTTAGTTGCCTTAAGTTTTCTACGTTTTTACATTTGAATGGCATCATCTTACAGACTGGAAATTAAAAAAAATCTACTTTTTAGTTGTTTATGTAAATTTTGTCACGTCTTTTGAGAGTGTGTGTATAATTTCATAATTCCAGAAAGGAAATCATATACTTTTTCACGCTCTGCCTCCCATATGAATTTGAAATTTTGCATTACGATTGGAAATGAAGAGAAATGATTTTCTTCTTTAATAGACTGTTAGTTTTAATATACGAATATATTCGAATGTTGCTGTATTAAAATATATAAAAAGAAATTTGAAATTCTGTTAACAGTCCTTAAGGTATTTTATAAAATTGAATATTATTACTTTTTTAGGGCTGATTAGACGTATCGGATTTTTCCTTTTCCTTTTAAATGTGTTTAATTTCCGTTGAAAATTTTTTTGTTTTTGATATTTTTTTGTTTGTTTGTTTGTTTATTACATAAATAGGTGAAACATGGAAAAAGTTTGGGCTGTTTCTATGAAACATATATGTACAAAAAAAATCTGTTTAGATATCAATGAATACATCAGTCATTTCGAAAAACAATGCTGATGACGTGCAGAGATGCAGAAAGTATGTAACATTCTGCTAGTAGTCTAGGAGCCAAAGCCTAGGAGCCAAAGCCTAGGAACCAAAGAACAGAGCCATTAAATGAAATTCAAGATAAAAACCTTCTGTAACATATAAATCTATTCATTGAATACTTTTTTATGAAAAGCATACAAGTCCTTAAAATGCATATTTCTGTTTTAAATGCATATTGCATACTCATGTTATAACTGCCAGAGCCAAATATTCAAAATTATTTCTCTTTAACAGCTGGTGCAAAAACTTAGTTTTAGCAGATTAAAACTTTATACAATTGTTTGTATGCTCCATTCAAAAATCTATAGAATTTATAGCTTTAAATTTATTTATGACCTTTGACAACGCCAAAAGCAACAAAATAAAAAATCTGAAAATAACGAAAACTTAAAAATTGCCACAAAAGAAACAAAATTAAATATGAAACATAACACAGACTGTGTAGCTAGAAAAAAATTCTTTAAATATTTAACAATGACAAAAAAATTAAATAAAAAAATCCACACAATGCAAGGATCTGAGTTGGTTGGCTAGCTGGCTCGCTGGCTGGCTGGCTGGCTGGCTGGCTGGTTTGTTTCACTTTTTCTGCCACGTTGCTTGTTGGAAATTCTCAAGTGAATTTTGAATTTACCACAACGACATGAATTATATGCACTGAAGTCCGGTGGCCAAGTGCTTGCCGTCCGGTACCATTTTGCAATGTGGAAAATTGTCAACGGTAAAAAATATTAAAATATAGGAAAATACTTCTCGTATATATGAACGCACATTTATTCAATATAAAAGTACTTATATAAATACAATTTTACTTTTGCAAATGTATGAATAAAAACATTTTGGCTTATATGTGTATTACAACAGTATCATTTGGCTGTTACAAGGCTCCTGCACAAAATTCGTACATTAAAGGAAAAGCACTTGCAGAATAATTTTGGATTAAAAATGTTGTTTGCAATTTGTAGCCGAAATAAAATAAAACTAAAGGAAAATATACATTTTCACATTGTAGGCACTTGTAAAGACACATTCATTTACACACAAACACACACACACACAGAAATAAAACCAGAGGACTATTTAATTTTATATAAAACTTATTACGTGGCAGTTCCATGAAGCACAAGGATTTAACAAGTGCCAGCTTGTTTTGTTAGTGGACAAACAGTATAAAATACCCATAAGTACCATTTTCCGTTTTAATGATGGGTCCATAAATCCCATTGCGCTTTAAAGTTTTTCTCTTTATTATTAAGTTTGTAGATTATCGCTTAAATTTCTTGCATACAATAAAATATTTTGGCGTTAAATGGGAATAATAAAAATTATTTTAATTAAATTCAAACATTGGTCGGATAATATAAACGTTGACAAATCCAAATAATTATTTAATTTAAAATCATTATATTATACAAAAGTTTTATTCAGATAGAATTCGACATAGTCACGACATTCCATCGAATATGGAAAAATTAACATCAATTTACCAAATTGATTATTAGGCCAAGGTTCGTAACGTTATATTCAGAAAGAATCAGGCAGGCATGATTAAAATTCCAACGAACAAGGAAAAAATTAACATCAACTTATAGCAACCAATGTATACAGCAGCACATGGCAGCGCTACTTTCAGAAGCAGCTATACTTCCATCATCATTGCTCATGTGTATTTTGCTTATCACCACTTGTCATGTGGCTCTGTTGAATGTAATTTCAATTCTTACATATAAAAACTTCTCGTGAAATTTGAATTCAATAATTCAATTCAATCACTTAATTTGTTGTTAACTAAGCCAATGTCAGTGTGTGTTGGTTTATTTTTATTTTCAGTTTAATTTTCAATCTGTTATATTTTTCAAAAAGGCAAAAATATTATTTTGGTACTTTTTTGGTAATACATTTATCTTCTAAAGTAATAATGTTAGAAATAAAATTGAAGTTGTATTTTTCTCTCCATAAGAAGTCTTCTAGCCTGTTTAGGTACTTTTTGGAAACTCTAATACATTTAGGGTAAAATTTTTACCTCTTTTTGGTACTTTTTCTATAAGCCTATTTTTAAGTCAATTTCTTTAAAATAATTCAGGTTTTTAAAGGGACAAAATATGTACCAAAAATTAGAAATAATTAAAAATTCAATATATCCAAAACTATTGAGCCAATTTGTATAAAATTTGAAAGACAGGCTCACTAACACACATAAAAAATAACAGATATTAAATAATTAAGGACATGGTCGTGAATGGGGCAGTTTGGTACTTTTAGGAACAGAACGGATTTTGGTCACAGGAAAAGTGAAAAACCAGAAAATTGCAGCTTTTTAATACCTTCTCTGTATATATTAAATTTGAAAATGTACTTCTTTGCAATACCACTTTTTGAAAATGATACTTTTACGAAAATATGCATTATTGCAAAATATGAAAATGTTACTTTTTGAAAAAAAAACTATAAAAAAGTAAATTTTTGCGAATGTACTTTTTTCAAAAATGTACTTACATATTTGGAAAATGTACTAATTGAAAAAGTGTTTTTTTGTACTTTTTGGAAAAGATATTGTTTGGAATACATTTTTTATATTGGATAGTTAGTTTCTTGAAAAAACTTTTTGGGGTAAATAAATAAACATTTTCTATAAGTACGTTTGTAAAATTACGTTTTGAGAAATGGACTTCTTGGAATATGTACTTATTGGGAAAATGTACTTTTTGGAAAAGTTATTTTTAGGAAACAGGCCCCTTTTGGGAAAGGTACCTTTTGAAAATGGTACTTTTTAAAAAATGTAGTTTTGAACCAGTTTTCGGAAAAGGAGCATTTTGAAATAAATTACTTTTGAAAAAGTTACTTTTTGATAAATTTATTTATTTGGAAAATGTTTTTATTGGAAGAGATAGTTGTACTTAAGAAAAGATCTCTTTTGGAAAAGGTACGTTTCGAAAATGGTACATTTTGGAGAATGTATTTCTGAACTAGTTACTTTTTTGGAATAGGCAATTATCGTGAAAGATGCATTTTAAAATAAAGTACTTTTCAAGTGAGTTTTTTTTCGAACAGGTCCTTTTTGGAAATGATACTTTTTGAAAAATTTAATTTTTGGATGGTGAAAATTTTAATTTTAATTTGAATTTAATAAAGAACTATTTTTAATAATGTAAGTTTTTGAAAAAGGTACTATTTTCAAAAAGCCTTTTTAATAATGTAATGTTTTAGAAAATGCACTTCTTCGAAAAAGAACATTTAGAAAAATATTAGTTTTGAAAAAATTTTTTTGGAAAATTTACTTATACATTTAGAAAAGGTACTTGTTCAAAAGGTACACTCTAAGATATTACTTCAAATTTACGATCATATATTGTCTAAAATTGTGTTGAAAATTTCTCCATGTCTAAAATTACATCGATTTTGTAGTTATTTTATTAAAGAAAAAACCTTTCAAATTAAACATATTTAGTACAAGTGGAAAAAATGTAACATAAAGTATAATACGGCTATGGCTGAATGGTAGATACGTCAGACTATCAGTCAGGAGGTCGCGGCTCAAACCTGCATGCAGCCAATCGGGTTTTTAGTAACAACATTTTGTTGAAAAATAATGCGTGTGTCGATAATAATCTGTAGAGTGTTGCCGACTATTATCGACCTAATTTTCAACAAAAGTGTTTTAGAGTGTACCATTTGAAATAATTTCTTTTGAACAAGTTAGTTTTTTGAAAAAAACTTTGGAAAGCATACCTGTTTTGAAAAGTGTACTATTTTTTAAATATTTTCTGGACGGCGTGTTTTTGCTATGTGCTTTTTTAAACGCATTTTTGGAAAATAGTGCTACTTTGCTAAGGTACTTAATCAGAATTATAGAGTCATAGAGTCATAGAGAATGAAAAATTTTGTATATAATAAAACAAAACTCTCCAAAATTTGCTTATAATTCTTATATTCGTATTTATTGTTTCTAATTTACTATATTTTTAGTTTTTAAAACATTCGACAATATTCAATAGCTGTAGATTTAATAAATAATTGTCTAATAATTTTATTTTATAATTGCTAACCAACAACTTAAGTAAGATAAAAAGAAAAACTTAAGAGCAAATTATTTGTAAAAAGCAAAATAAAATACAAAACGAAGAAAGCAGTAAGTACATGTTGTCATGGAATTTACAATAAATTTTAAAGTCAATTACATGCTTCATTTAGTTGTGCACTCGTCTGCAGTCTGTGTGTGTCTGTCTGCTTGTCTTTATATTTGTCTACGTTTTATTGACAACTTCAAATTAACCCCCACCACTAAAATGATATGTAATAGATGTATTTAATAGAAATAATTACCAACTGATTTTTGATTTGCCTGATGATTGGGATAATGCATCATTAATATCTTATTTCAAATCGCTGCACAGGTTCACAAAACACAGGCTCTAAAAATCATGACACAATAACTCAAAAACTCTAATACTGCATCCTCACTCGTGACAAATATTTGTAAGCTCGCGCTCATACGCTCGCTGGACAAACCGATTTCTTTCCAAATCAAAAGCAGTTATTTAAATTATAGCAATTTGAGTAGTACTAAAGAAACCGCCACAGGACAAGTACCGCAAGTTCAGATCTAGAACCTATCACTGCGTATATCAATTATGTTAACGCTATATAAAAGTGATAGGTCCCTGTCACATAAAATTCCAGAACTCGAGTCCTTTTCCAGTCCTTGGAAACCAGTCACGTGACTTGTCTTGTGTGAAGTTCTACTCCTTGTAGGGACTATTTTCTTATTACTTACATATATAATTATTGTTATATTTTTAAACTACACAACATCATTCTTAATGCTTGCTTTTGTGTATAACAGAGAAGTATAGTATAATACCAAACAAATATGGCTTAGGTAAATAATACCTGCTTTAACTCACATCGTGTCATCTGTTGTTGTTTGGTATCTTTGGCTTTTGTAAAAGGGAATTATTTATATGACACATAAAAGCATGTGCCTTACACTGACAAACATTTCTGCGCTTATATACATGTCCACCCCTTTGTGCGAAATGATCGTAAGCGTCATTTTGTAAAAAAACAAACACAGGCTGTAAAATTTGATCGTAAGCGACAGTTTATGAATAGAAATCATGTTGAAATACAATAATAAACCCTTCTCCTGAAAAATTTAATTTTTGTCCCTTACGATCATTTCGCGAAAAAAGGTCGATATGTACATACTTAAGTGACAATAATAGTTTTCTTTTATTTGTTTTGGGATTATAAATTTTCTTCTTTACTTTTTTTTATTTTCCATTTCTATTAAATGTCTATGAAAGCACAGAAGTTTTACACTACTTACTATGTATTTTTGGAGAGAAGCTGTGTGTGCTTTGGTTCGTATACCATCCCGGTTGGCCAACTCGTCGTAGAGGACACTTTCATCAACGACTACATTAGGAAATTTCGACATTTGTCACGCACGATATTTGTCGATTACAATTTCTTTTAAGACAATCTAACAGAAATCGTACTCCAAGAATGGGTAAAAGAGAAACTACTCAAGTGGTCATGCCAACTAGTTGGTAGATATTGCCCGGAAACTAGTCTTGCAACGTTCAATTTAAAATTTTGTATTACTTCGTTACAACAAAAAATACTATGCTTCGTTTACCAACAAATGAACTTCTTGTGGACATTGTCGCTTAGTCTGTCACCAGTTTGAATCATTTTGATACATTCCTGCTTGCTAAAATTTAACGAAATTGAGCTGATGAAAAGTCCTGTTACAATGTCTATTAAAACTTCTCGTACTAAATACTCTCTGAGCGACAAATTCCTCAAATTGTTATTGTAGAACACGTGTAAAAAAGAAACAAATGAAAACAAGTGATGGGTACATATTTGAGGATGTTGTCATTTACATGGTCATTAATGAAAAGATGAGAGACAGTGTCACCCTTGTTCTCATATATGAACTTAGCGGTCATTTGTTCGAAAATGTCCTCACTGATCTGTTTGAGCTGTCACCAATAGCTCATCGACGCTTTAACATTGTCATGCATCAGTCTTGCAAGATGTCTGAAAGACATAGCCAACCGGGATAGTACTACCATGCATGTCAGGTACACATAAGTGTGAGTGGCGCTTATGACTTCCACCAAGCCCCGTAGGGCAAGTCTTCGAGACATCATCGATGCATGTGCGAAACAAGTATCTATCACAGTTGATCACAACGTTAGTAACATGCAATTAAATGTATAATAATAAAATGTAAAAAGTAATAATGGAATCAAACCCACAACCTCCACACTGATAGGCTAGCATCCCAGCTACTAGCCTACCGAAGTACTCAAAAAACTTTATACAAAAACAAGTTTTGTGGTTAACTTAAACTTTTTAATGTAAATAAATGAAAGCATGGCAACTTCGATGCAGTTGTTGTTCTTGTCGTCGGCAATAAAAAAGTACACACGATAACTCTGTGGGTTTCTTGAATAAGCGCATATGTCTAAAACCCACTTTTTTCAGGAGAGCCGAAATACATTATTTTTTAATACTACGGACTCCGTGTGGTTTGTATCAAACTCTTTTTTGGACAGTCATGTACATGATATGTGGTAAGAAGTTTGTGTAAAAATATCAAGCTGTAATTCCTGAAAAATCCTTGCGCACAAGTCACTATAAATTTTTCGTAAGTGAACAATAACAAAAATATATTTTGGAAATGTGTTTAAAAGTAACAACGAATGTGACTATGTGTTTTTTCCAATGGCAATAAATTAACAACACGCAATTGTAAGTCGATTTATTATATTAGAGCTGAAAAATATTTGAATGAATTAGGAAGTTGCATTGCTTTTAGAAAAAAAATCGGAATGGGTCCATGTTAATAGCGAAATTTTTGGTCCCTGTAAAAGAGCATATAAAATGAGGTAATTTGGCATCAATAACTCAAAATCGACAAAAATGGACATCCGTGCTTATTCAAGAAAACCACAGAACTTTCATGCAGTTGTAACTCTTGTCTTGTTGTGTACATACAACAATTTCGATGCACTTCTTACACTTGTTGTCGTCAATAAGGATTTGTAGCAAAAATTTTTTTTAAACTTATACACGACAACGTATACCACCTTGTCGCCATACTTGTTTCTAAATGTGTTTTATAGTGGACAAATCATTGATGGTCTCGCAGACAACATTGATGAAAATGTCGTCGGTTACAACTGAGACTACAGGGAGGATATATACATATGTATATGTATACTTTAACTGTGCTTGTAGATGTGTGGCTGTAATGTTACTTAAAGCTGTTTTACACTATCTCACAAGCCGTTCGACTTCTGTAGAAAATGAAACCCTGATCTAATGAGTTTAGGGAAAGTTTTAAAAAAGCAATAACAACACATTATATCAGGGTAGCATTTTGTGCAAAAGTCGAACAGCTTGTATAATAGTCTACAAACAGCTTTATAAAGTGTTATTTTTTATTGCTGGGGTATTAAATTTGCCAATTTCCAATTATTTTTCAATCAACTTTATGGCGTCTTTAACATTAGCAAAGATTATTATTGGTTGATAACTCGTCATTGTAAATCGTTTATTTATTTTGCTTAAAAATTAAACAATTTTCTTTCTTTTTTCAAATAACATAACCTAATAGTAGTTTCTACACATAGCATTTCTACAACAAGCATTTAAAATGTGATTTTTTATCGATTGATATCAAACGATATTCTCCATTCTTCTTAAAACCCAGACAGTTTTGAGAATAAAATCTAAATATAAATTTATGTTCATTTGAGAATAAGTTTTTGAAAATTTTCATTTTTTCAGTTTGATAAGCGTATACTGTTTTGCTATTTTAAGACACTACCGTAAAATCATTTAACTTCTGGCATGTTCCATATACATATGTTTACAATCCACATTCGGAATAGATCGGAGAACAACTCTTGAGAATAAATCCATTTTTTAGCCCGTAAATAATATATGTTTCTCAAGCAATTTTCAAACGTGTATGATTTGAAACAGAGTTTCAAATAATCTTAATATGAGATCTAACATGTGTGTTTGCTGGGAGAACACACAATGTAATTCAAAATAACACACACACACACATTAATGCCATGGAAACCGGATATTAAGAGATAAAGATAACGAAATGTAATTGCAAAAGTTATATTAACTCTAGCAAAGATTCTTGTTTTTTGATTTTGATATTAGTGTTATATTTCATTATTCTTTGTTAATAATGGTTAATAGATTACAAACATTGTATTCAATTAATTTAAGTATCGTTTTTTTTCTTAATACTAAAATTCTTAAAACAGCATTAGCACCTTAATTAGTTTTCATCCGCTGGTCAGTCATATACAAAATCACTATTAATCGAAGTAACATAATAACGAAATATTACACTAAATCATTTTCTCAGAAAGTATTAATTAAAAAATATAATTTAAAAAATATAAGTAAGTTTTGAAATATATTTAAAATAAAATAAATCCATGGTGCAATAAGCAATATAAAACCGTCCCCTACACCCACAAAAAAGATTGGTTGGAAAATGGTTAGGTCGACAAATATTAGTTAAATAGACTATATTTCAACTCACGCTATCAATTTTCTATGTTTATTACTATAAGAGTGTAATTAAAATAAAGATATAATTCTAGGAATTGTTCCTAAATTGATTAGATCAACCGAAGGTATGCTTTTGTCATGACTAAGTAGTGAATATGATGACCACAACTGAATAAAATATTAAGAATTGGATTTTAGTACAAATGATTGGTATTTGCAACTAAATATATTGTCTTTCTAAATTTGCTTTACTTTTTATCGGCTATTGCAACTTATTAGAGGTGTTTTTTTTTTGTGATTGATACACCTAACCGACTAAACGGTTCCCATTAGCAACTATTTATTATTGTAAAAAAACTTTTTTTAGTTGTCTCAATTTTTCTTTTGAAAGTTTTTTTTTGCCAGAAGCTAACTTTATGTTAATAAGGACTTTAACTGGGGCTTACCACAAACAGTATGAAAAAGCAGTTAAATAAAATTGTCAGCTAATTTTCGCTTTAGCACCACAGTACGACATATTTTTTTAAGGAAGTTGAAAAGCTTATTAAGATTTTTTTACAGTATAAATTTTCTCAGCTTTTTTACATTAAAGATAACAATTTAAGTAACTTTGACCAGCACAACATATATACTCTTGTGCATTACAACAGCATGTACATTAGGTTGATTCTCAAAAAAAATTTTCGTATTCTTTCTCAGAACCAATTTCAAAAGTTTTGCTTAGGTAAACCAGAGGCCTGTTAAAATATAATCTCAGAATATTAGTGATGAGATAGTGCGCATCGCACTTGTTGTTTTCCATACGATTTTTATGGGATAAATTGAGTTTATTCATTCTGATTGTTGTTAGTAACAATCGGAACGTCGGACAGTAAAGCTCTATAGCGAAAAAACTATTCGCTGACACTTCTTGAAAGGCCTGTTTATATTTTGTATAAAATTTTGGTAAAATTTGTTCGAAAATCTAACTAATATTTCCTTTGCATTCTTGAAAAATCTGATAGATTTAGGTGAATATTACTTTGACCGTTAATAACTTTTGATGAAGCTGTCTTACCGAAAAATTACGTATGACCCTCTTTGTAGAGTGTTCAATTCTCTACAAAAGCGTACCAATAACTCTACTGTACGACGTTGCGTTCTTTACTTACAACAATCAGAATGAATAAACTCAATTTATCCCGTACAAATCGTACAGGAAATCGAAAAGTACGATGCGCACTATCTCATCATTAATATTATGAGCTTACATTTTAACAGGTCTATTTTTTACCTTAAACAAAACTTTTAAACTTTGTTCTCAGAAAAAAAAAATATTTTTTTTGAGAATCACCTTAATGGTCATATGTACTGACCAGGGCACTTTCTTTGGTCAGACACTCTGTTTTTAGCTTTTATTAGAACACACTTGCTAAAGAGCTCAAGAGTAGAATTCTTTATAATGCTTTATTTGTGTCTATGTGTAGACTGACAATGTAAGTGAGTAGACTTTAATGTTTCATGAAATGAAATTGAGCTTCTTCATAAAAAGCTTAATATTAATGATTGTTGTATTGATAGAGAAAATTTTAAATTGTTACTTACTGTTGCATATAATTGCGAGATTCGAACTTAATATTTAGTTAAATTTTATGAAATTTTAATTAGAAATATGTATAGTAAAGAAGAACAATAATGGGTGAAACTGATCCATTTACTGGAATGTATTTGCAAAGATTCGTAATTTGTGCTTAAAATTTATTTATACGAGCTTAAGATTGTTTGGAAATATACGACATATCCTCGTATGCACGCAGACAAGTTACAAATTCCAAGACAAAATAAATGTTCTCAAAGAGATAAAAAATAACTATTAAGTTGCTTGCATTAGAACTTATAACGTTTGCAATATACATACATATCGAGCCTTTGCTGCAATAGAGTCATAACTCAAAAAACGTTATTTTTGGGTTAATAATGAATAATTAATCGGCATATAGTTCTTCATATTGTATAAAAATTTCATATAAATATTTTGTATACTCAATTTCTGAGAGATGAATAAAATCTTGTATTACCATCAAGTTGTTAGTAAACTCAAAAGCTTAAACTCATTTCTGCAAAACAAATTTTTTTGAGTTATGACTCTATTGCAGCAAAGGCTCGTTATGTATGTCGTCACAAAAAATGTAAAGAGCCCTATCTAACATTTTAAAAGTTTACAGAAGCATAAAACTTGTTTAAATGAAAAATATATTGACAATTAGTTCAAAATTTAATAATATAAGTAAAAAAGGACTAACAAATTTATATATTTATGGTAAAATTTTGCACTACTTGTCAATGTATTTTTCATTTAAATAAGTTTTATGCTTCTCCTCTAAAACTTTTAAAATGTTAGACAGGGCTTTTTGCATTTTTTGTGACGATGTATACTAGAACACTGTGAATTTAAAATAATTGGTAAATATCTGCCAAGATATATAATAATATACTATTTTAAATTTAATAAAAACAAGAATGCAACAATGTTCTTTGTACCTAAAGCACCATCAAAATAGAACCTTATTAACTTATTAACAGAAATAAAAGATATTGATTACGCCAAAGAGTCCTGGATATTCTACAAGTGGTAAAACGGACTGCCTAAGTGCTATCTTTCTTAGCGCCCACTCTTTAATCTCATTTTTCAGCCAAACTAAGGGAATATCAATATTTCTTTGTGAGCTTGCTATATCTAAGACCGAGTCTGGTCTTTCGCATTCACATATATGTAATGGAACTATCTTGACATTCTATCGTTCGAGCAGAGAAAACTTCCGATCTAGCGTCCATTTTGAGCCGTCCGTAAAAGCCGAAAGTGTATTATCTTCAGTTATGTAATTTCCCTACTTGTCACAGCTCATAACAGGACGCATATAGTCCGTTTGTCTACCCAAGACTTGCTCTACTACTTTTCATAGAATGGTGCTTTAAGTAGCCTTACTCTCTTAGTCTAAGGACAAATCTGGCAGATATGCATTTATAAAAACATCAAGGTGAGTTAAGTTAAACATTGCCTTGTAATTTCCCATAGGAGTTGAGTTATAGTAAGACATGCTATCCTTCTGTGCACTTTGTAAAGTTTAGAAAAGTATTTGCTCTTGTTCGATGCCCTGCAATAGAGCAGTAATCGGCAGGTGAAAATCATTCGAATCACATCCCATTTACATCCATTATTTCCTAAAAGCACTATTACAACCATAGAAACACATAGAGCTTTCCTCAACCTGTTTTTCCGCATTACGTTTCCTCTTTCGAGAGTTCCATAGTAATATGACCCAAACATAGTAGTCAGAGTTCTTTGGTAACAAGTATTAATTCAATCTTTGTAGGATTGAGTACGCATTGAGAAAGTTTATTAAATTTATTTGAGATATTAACACAATTAATTTCTTATAAGATTATTATTTTTGGTGAATTATGGAAGGAGTTTCTGGTCCTGCAGCAACGACTAGGAGTTATTGCATATCATGCGTAAGCTGAGGAACTGAAACATAAGAGCAACCAGAGTAGGAATCATTTTTGACTAAAACAAGAGATGGACAAGGACTTCCGGTGTGGCTTTGACTTCAGGTCGAATATGTTTATCACTTAAATTCAGTCATGAATGACTCCGCTGCCAACAACTTGAAGTTGGAATGGACACATAATAACGCGAAGAGATAAAACGCAAGAGGAGTCAACGTAATAGGAAGGCTACAATAACCTCCAATATCGTCTAAAAGAGATGAAAATTGAGGAGGATTATGTTTGCCTACAGTACCTGGAGAAAACTGATATGGTAGTATACGTTGTGTTATCGGCCAGCCCTGACTAGCATTAAGCTGAGAAGGTTTAGTTCTCAGACTTAGTATTTGCAGGTGATTACCACAGACACCGTGATGAGGGAGTCGATAAATACCAGTCGCCTGCTAGAAACTTGAAATGTCTGGAGCAAAATCTGGAAGTGCATAGTTTACTTAGATATTCGGCACTTACATATACATGCCTACGACCTAAACTAGACAAATTCTTGTAGCATAGTGCAATCTCTTTTTCACACTCCTGTGTACAACTATGTATATGTACATATTAGACATCTGCAACAAACCATTTGAAACGCCTTTTAAAACACACTATGTTTTTCCAAATCGTGCTTTGATTCGATTTGAAATTTACATGTTAAGTCATCACACCATATAAAAACAAGAATGATTTACAAACGACAGGCTTGTAAGTAATAAGTCAAATGTTTAGAGTCAATTTTCCTTTTTTGTTTGTATGTGTGTTTCTATGTGAATTTGTACATACCCAGCGGTCAAAAGTTACGAGCCATTCACTAAACAGGCCTTTTTACAGGCTTTCCAAGACCTGAATTTTTTTAGATTTTTCGTTTTGTTTAATGAAAAATATTCTTTAGAAATAACAAACATTCTCGTATTTTTTTCGCAAATAGTTTTTTAATATGACTAAAATTTGCGTACAAGAGGCATCATATATGTTGCTATTATGTCGTTTATGTTACAGATACAACCTCATGTTCAATTCGTTCCTTATAAATACACGAAATCTAGCCTCCCTGATATGTATAAAAAATTACTTTGGATAAAAAAAGGAGTTCGAAATAAAAAATCACAATAATCCAAAATACAGAAGCCGCTATAAAAATACTTAGATAAAAAAATGGACCTCCATTTGATTTTTAACGGACCTTCCCAGGCCAGTAGCGCGATTCTATAACTTTTATTACGATAATCGTATCGTTAAAATAATTATAACGAAAATTTATCGAATTTGATATTCAATAAGAAACATTTATAACGATATTCGCTGTCGGTTAACTAATGAAAATAAGTTTTTTGTTTTTAATGAATAGACAAGAGTCAGCTGTGCAGCCAACAACTAAAGTTACTGTTCTATAACAATATAGAAACATATAAACAATTGTATATATAAACAACAATATTTCTATTATTTAAACATTTAATTTAACATATGTTTCTCAAAATTAAAAAAATTAACACTGTTTAGGTATCGACAAATTAATTTGTTTTTTCTATTCCTCTTTGTGCTCTTCGCTTTTTTAACAGAGATGCTATATGATATCGAATAAAATTACAGAATCGCACTATCGTTACTGCAAGCGATTAAATAGGTCGACAAATGTTACGATTGTCGGATCGTTAAAAGTTATAGAATCCGGCTACAGGCCTTCTAAGAGTCATGCCACGTATGACCTGCAAAAATTTTCCTGCTAAGGAATGCCTTAAATTATGCCTGCTGAGTAATGGGTCGAAGAAGGACTTGGTCAGTAATGACATCGCGTGTAAAAAGATATGAATATGCAATGGGAGTGGAAGTGGAAGTACTATAGTACTATAGACTGTTAAATAAGGCCTTATAGAAGGCCTCTTTACGCCCTCCATTTACTGCTGGGTATTTACCTGCTATTACCAGCGATGCCATTTTTAGCCATTTTTTACGATATGACAAAAACCAATATGACATATTGTGTTCTCATATCGTAAGCTTTTTCCGATATGACAACGCTGCCATATTACAACAACGTATATGGCCATTTTAGTGTTATCATACCGTCAAAAAATTACGATATGACAACACAGTATGTCATATTGTTTTTTGTCATATCGTAAAAAATGGTTAAAAAATGGCATCGCTGACTATTACATACATATATGTATGGGTCAAATCTAGTAATTAAAAATTTAGACCCTTCTGTTGGGCGATTTATCTGAAATTCGGCAGCTTTCAATGTTGTCGTTGTGAAATTCGGCAGCTTTCAATGTTGTCGTTGTTTTTCGGGGAACTTTTGGGATTTTAGGGTGATTTTTATCTTAGCTTTTGGAAATCCTGGAACGTTCGGGGATTTTGGAGAAACTTTTGTAAAAGTTCTTCAGAATCCGGAGAACTTCTTGGATTAAGGGGAGATTTTTGTAAGCTTTTTGGAAATGCACGACAAACTTTTAAAACTTTGGGGATACTTTTGTAAACGTTTTCTGGAATCAAAGGAACTTCTGGAATATTGTAGGGATTTTTGTAAAATTTTTTGGGAATCCGGGGAACTTCTGGGATTTTGGGAAGATTTTTGTAAAAGTTTTTGGAAATCCGGGTAAATTCTGAGATTTTGGGAAGATTTTTGTGTCAGTTGCTGGGAATCCGGAGAACTTCTGAGATTTCGGGAAGATATTTATCCCAGTTTTGGTGAATTCCCAGACCGGTTTTGTATCTAAGGGTGGTGTCCTTGCTTAGTGAAGGTGCCTCAGATAAACACCAGATGTCTCGGCTAAACACCAGGTGTCTCGGCTAAATTCTTGAAAAGTATCACCTAAGTATCTTCCAGGTTATATTTAAAAAAGTATTAATTTTTGTAAATTAAAATGTGTCTGCTATGAAATACTCTTTCTTAAGATTATTATTTAAATACATATATATTCTTCATATTAATCTTAAAACGGCATTTATTTTTGCTTCCATTCAATCTAAACATATCACAAGTGTGATTTGTTTGTTCATCATTTTGTTCAATCATTTTGATAATTTATAAGTACTTCTTGGTTTTTGTAGGTGTGTTCTTTTCATTGGAGAGAAACAATTCATGTAATAACTTGATTCTCACGAAACAAGATTTGATTTGATTCTCTAAAAACTTTCGTTTGTTTTGCTTTGCTTTCAGTTTAAAAAATAGTATGAGTGAGTTTAGAGTTATGAATTACTGTGAATTGAAATTCAAATGGCTTGTTGCATGTGACTAGTACGTATGTGTGTATGTCGTATACTATACTTCATAGTTATTGTATTTTCGTTTAGTTAATGAACCTACAGAAATGTAAAAATTATTTAAATTTAATGCCTGTATTTTCGATAAGAATTTTTGTTTTCTATTGTATTGTAGTTCCTCTCTTACTCGTATTATTTATTATCATTTTATGTATCATAAAATAATTTCTATACAAATAACAGGATTTTCCAAAGTCATTCTATCGTTAAATAAATGCTAAAATATTAGAGACTAAAGAGTACGGTTTTGAAAAGATTAATTTTGTGGTTTAAATTAATGGACATTTCAATTATAATAATGTTTTTGTCTGTTAACAAATATCGATAAGTGCAGGTGGTTAGATATTTATTAAAACATAAATACAAAGTTTTATTAAATGGATTTAATGTACAAAAGTACAAACAAATTTAATTATTCGGTAATTGTCGCTAACATATATTGGGGAAGTTAATCTCTTCAACACAAATAAAGTTAAAGTATTAAGGATTATTTTGTCCCGTTTACTACAGCTGAACAGCTTAAATGCCGTCAATCATTTTTGGCTTTTAATACAGTGTTGAGCACTTCATTAAGAAAATTAATTTCTTAGATGACTTCAAATTTCTTCAAAAGGAATCTTTAGCAAGAGTATATTTTTAGTGTAATAGATTTAAGAATATTTAAGGATTTTAAGATATACACGCAGAAAACAAGATTAATTTTATCTATATTTTCTTCTTGGGGTCAATATGACCCAATCACTTACTCTCTCGTTGTGTGGTTTAATTTACTCGCAAGTATCATACCAAAAGTATAATTCTAAAAAATGCAGAAAAGCTAATCTTTTGTCAAATGTTTTGAAAATTTCCTATTAGTTCGAAGTAAAACTATTTGAAACGATTGACATCTCCTGAAAACTTTTAACACAAATTTTTTATCAAAGATCAAAGTTAAATCTGAAAGAAAAATAGTGGTGAAAATGTTTTTTTAATTACTGAAGATTTATAAAGGAAAAACCTCAAACACATGTTAATTTTCTGTTAAAAATGATTGTGAGTTAAGAGGATTTTAAATAAGCAGCCGATAACGATGTACAAGAAACTCAGAAAATTTTAAAGACAAATAAAGCAAATAAACGAACCTGAATATAAATTAACAGAAGAAATATTTTACAAGTAAGAAACCAAATAGGCAGAAGAAAAGGCAAAAAGGTTTTAACAAAACCAAAGGAAAAGCAAGGCGACGAGTAGTGAAAGTGAGTGATAGCTTCAACTTTTGTTTACATTTTAACGATGACTGTGGCAGCAGCAAAAATTTGTTTTATTTGATTTTTATCACACCTTTTTCAAGTGAAACTATAATGTCATCAGTAAGTATAACAATAACCTTTTTGCTAGAGGAAGGAGAAATAAAACACAACCTTTCGCGTGATTATTTGTTAAGTGATAACTGAACTGAAATAAAATTCTCATATGAGTAAATTATGAAGTTTTTGAATTTAAAAATGTATGCTCATAACACTGTACAACACAAAAAAAAGTTATATGATTCTAACGACTGATTCTGGCAGAGCGCACCAAAAAAATATATACGAGTACGTGTATCGGCATTTTGAGAATGTCATTGTAGGGGGACTTAAAGTTCTCCCTTTTTTGCACATAGCTATAGTTACCCGGCATAGGCAATCTTGTGTAAAATACCATAAGAAAAATTTTTGTGCAATATTTCAACCGTATGTATATCTCTTAGTTGTTCTACAAAAATATTTGCCATGAAACTCTACTTTAGATCTTTAAAGACACACAAGCTGCAAACTCGACTTGAACGCCATAAGCCATTCGAAATTAAAATGTGTTTAAGGGTTAATTATATTATACAACAATTTCGAAATTTTTCCAAAATTACGTGGTTCTGATAATGAATTCTGGTGTAGGAGACCAAAAAAAAATATACGTGTGTCGGTGTTTTGAAATATTATATCGGAATTTTATTTTATGGAGGTTATATTTTGCCCTCTTTGGCCTGTTCGTGTGGCATATCGGTGAAAGTATGTGTTCTTTATATCTGAGTTGTAGGGTATATTCAGCAACGTTGTAGGAAATATTAAGGCAAATATTATTGTGGAACATGTTCACCCTCTGACTTCTCCACATACGGAACTTCTTCGCTTTGATCTAACAAATCGTAAAAAGCCCTCCTAAAAAGGGAAAGTACGGGGATTATATGCTCTATAGAAATGTTTGCCATGAAATTTTACTATAGTTCTTCAAGGACAACCAAGCTCCCGACTTAACTTGTACGCCAGAATTCATTGAAAACTCGAACTATGTGTAAGGTTTAATTTCATACTTATTCACAGTTAGTACTCGGCTTAGGAAATCTTGAAAGTTTTACGTTTAAGGAAAAATATTTTTCTGGATAGTTTAAAAAAACGACGAAAAAACCAATAGATCGAAAAGTTAGAGGGTTAAAATATTCTAAAAATATATTTAACGTGGTGTTTTATCTTGTGCAAAAGGGTTGTCTACTTATTTTATTAATATACATCAACAAATTGTAACTACTTTCAGATAATGCGAAAAATGTGTACTTATTTTATTAAAAACTAGGTTTTAGTTCTAATTTGAGGCGTCGTAATAAGATAGATAAGTACCACTCATTACTTCGTAGCCCTGCGGAAAATTTGGTGACAATTGAGTCAAAATTACTCGTCCTATGTCTTGAGAAAATGAGACTGGTACCAAAAATAAGGAGTAATGAATGGTGAAAAAAGACATATTGTGTAAATGGTCACATATTAAAAATTTTCAGTCAACTTAGTTGGTACTCCGGCTAGCATTGTAGGAAACGGCACTGAACAAATTCGATGCACCTGGATCCAAGGCCTATCACATAGTATCTATATAATATTAATTGTCTCCCTTCAATGAGAGCTCAACTGGTATTTATAACATTAAAATATAAGTTCCCCTGTGGTCGAGTGGGTAGTGTACTAGCCTGTCAAGCCGGAGGTTGCCGGTTCGAATCCTATCAAAGACACCGCTTAAAAATAAAATACAATTTCTACTTGGATTTGTAACAATAAAAAAATAAATTAATCGATACTTACAGCAGAATTTCGGAATAATATTTATATACAATCTATATTATTCTACACCGATTGGGACTCCATAAGATAGTTCAGAGACAAGTTACAAGGTGCATACAAAGTATCAATTAACCATCCCCATGTAAAAGTGGCTGGTCCGCTTCATAGGAAGTGTTAGAACTCAGACTGGTCGCTATCACGTGGGGACCGGTCACGTGACTTGTTTTGTGTCAGTTCCACTTACCGTAGGGAAAGTACTACCGATTACAAAAATGGCAAAAGTTTTTGCTGGCTTGTTGCACCTGAGGAGTAGCCTTGGATATAAAATATACTCGTATATAAACTACTTGATACTTCATTGTACCAACTACTTGTTTTTCTGTATACTTACATCAAGTTCTCAATACTAGATACTTTACTCAATAATAGATACTTTTCTCAAAATTGTTCTATTTACTTTCACAACAATATTCCAGATTTAAGTTTTAATTTAAAAAGTTATTTATTGCATTGAAGAATATAAAAAGAAGATATAATAAACGAAATATTCATTCCATTGTTGTTAAAATACTATTATTATAATCATGTTCTTTTTTATTCCCAAAGCTGATTTTTGCGAATTAATGAGAAATAAAAATAATACCCGTACCGTAGTAAATTCAGCAAAAAAATGTTTCGCATCGTTTTTATTGAATACTTAAATCCTGTTACTTTTTATAGAGGCAGTATGAATTTTCACATTTTAAAAATACTTTTATAGTAATAAATTAAATTAAAAAGAAAAAGCTTTATTAATCAATACGAATAAAACTGATTGGTAAATTTTCTTTTGCTTGCTTATAGTATGTACATATATACATACATATACCATAGACTTAGTGGATAGTTCATTATGAGGTTTTGTATATTAAAAAAGAATTATCAATATAATGTTGATAGTACAAAATTGAATTCAGTTTCTTAGAATTATAATTTAATTACACATATGACGGAGAGATGAAACTTTAAACGGAAAATAAAAGTTTTACATAAAGACTTTTGAAGATGCTGCCTTACAAATTTTTTCGTAACTTTTTTAATAATATTGTAAGCACTTAAAGTATCCCTTCAAATAATATTTCTATCAGCTTTGAAGCTATTTAACGAATAGAGTTGAGCTTTTTGAGTAATAATATCTAAATAGTTTTAACCTTAAAAGTCATAAAAGCTTACAACTGCAAAAAAGTGATGGAACTAAATATTTTAGTAAGTATGTGTAAAGGTACGGTCACACTTGGCAAATATTTGTCAAAAAAGACATGACCAACGGACAAGCTAAAATTGTATTTCCTTTAATTCCAATATTTCTTTAAATATTGGTTCGCATATATTAACATTAATATAAAAATAGCTTTTTGCAGCATAATTAACTTTATTTTGTGATATAAAAACCAAGTTATATTACACTACCCTTAGCAAAAGCAGTGGTTATGTTTTTTATGCAAATATTTGCCAAGTGTAAACGTACCTTAACATACAGACAATAAAAATGTGATGGCTTAGGTATAAGTAATCAAAAGGATTCATATTAATTATACGCACAGCGGCACTAACACATATACATATGCAGTGCTTTTATGTTATATCCTTTTAGCATCTCAGCACTCATTTCTTTAGTTTATTAATATGAAGTGCTAATGAAAATTAATTTCCATTAAGAATTTCAAGCTATTTGTCATCTTTAGTAGTTTCCGCAGAACAAGATAACTGTTCAAATGAGTTAGTAAAAGTTTTTTTTTTTTGCTTATCACAATAATAATTTGTTTTGATATTTTCTTTAAAAGTTTTCAACTGGAAAAACTAACAGGGGATAGTTTTAATTAAATAAGCATTACTTTGATGTAATTCGTTTATTATCTGAAAATTAAGTAACAAAAAAAAATTTGATTTTATAATTAATGTTTATTAAGCCTTCAAAGAATTCTATTAACTGTCGTGTATCAATTACGTAACGCTATTACGATTATGTACTATTTCTAAATGCTTCAGTTGATGCACATCAGAAAAATTTATTATGCTAATGCCTTGCCTGGTACAGAGGTCGAACCCAGCATCATTTGCTTCGTAGTCAACGCGCTATCTACTTCATCCAACAGCACTCTTGTAGTTATTTTATGCTGAAATTCGTTATTTCGGCTTGAGTTTATTATTTGAATTAAGTTAAAATTATTATTTAGAGAGGCATTATATGGATATTCTTTGCCCTTTCATAAAAACGAAACAAAAAACTCCCCTTCGGCACCGATATGGCGGTTTGAAATGCTCTACAAAAATGTTTCTCGTGATATGTTTAATCGGGCCTTGAACGTAAGCCTTACAAGATTTTCTATGTCAAGCAATAATTGTGAATAAGTACAAAATTTACTTTTAAACACTTTTTAAGTTCTGAATGATTTTTGTCGTTCAAGTTGAGTCTGGACTTTCGAAGTATTTGAAGAATTAGTAGAATTTTAAGACAAATATTTTCGTACAAAATTTCAGTCCGCTATATCGCCGCTGAAGGGTATATTTTCGCTCCTTCTTTAAGAGAGGAACAGAAAGGTCCATAAAATGAAGAGAAATATTTTTCGTGGCGTTTTACATAAAATGGCTGAAAACATCTTATACCTTAAACGCAAGGCTTACAAGATTTCTTATAACGATTCACAATTTTCAATAAATTTCAGTTCGCCCTTAAATTAGTCCTAGATGTAAACTTTCAAAACGCCGATACATACACTCTAAAACACTTTTGTTGAAAACTAGGTCGATACTAGTCGGCAACACTTTACAGATTATTTACGACCTAAAATTACACACGCATTATTTTTGAACAAAATTTTTTTATTAATTTTATTTTTTTTATTCGACCTTAATGGTTTAAATTTATCTTTCTGTTTTTTGGGCTCTAGAGCCCAAAAAACAGAAAGATAAATTCAAAATGTTTTTATTTAAAAAAAGCGATTGGCTGCATGCAGGCTTGAACCGCGACCTCCTGACTGATAGTCTGGCGTATCTACCATTCAGCCATAGCCGTATTATATTTTATCTTAAATTTTTTCCACTTGGACTAAATATGTTTAATTTGAAAGGTTTTTTCTTTAATAAAATAACTACAAAATCGATGTAATTTTAGACAAGGAGAAATTTTCATCACAAATTTAGACAAAATAAGATCGTAAATTTGAACTAATATTTTAGAGCATATATACGAGTATATTTAAGTCCTGTTAACCAGATTAAGTCGTTAGAAGCTTTATACAGAAACAATTAAATTAATCCCAGAAAACTCATATTTTTCATCATTGTTAAGCGAGTTTTCAGATTTGAATTATAAATTTTTAGTGCAGCTGTATGGCTTTCAACCCAAAAATATTTACTTGTTCTGGCTTTAAGTTCGTTCAATTTAATTTTTCAATTAAACTATTTTTATTATAAAGAAATTCTAAAGTTGTTTTACTGTGCAGAAGATTGAACTAGCATCATGATGTTTCGAGACCAACCACGGTCTCATCATCAGCATTCTTGTTCGCTTAGACCTCAATCACGGTAGCTACAATCAACGAGATTGCATATCCTTTTACCTTAATTAATTCGGTTTCATCATTTCAATACAGGGGGTCCGTATTTATGATGGTATACAGACTTTCTCCTGAGAAATTACAAACTGTAATAAAGAAATCAAAAACTGCTCAGAGGTGGAATATGCATTAGGATGTAATGCGTTCTCTAGCAACAAATTCTGATTACAGTTTATATCAAATGGCTCAGGGCCCCATATCTCAAAAATACAAGTGACAAATTTACAAGTAAAATACTCACAACGCAACAACAATGTTTTTACAAATATTGTAGCTTTGTGGGTATTTTACTTTTAGATTTGTAACTTTAAGCTTTGAAAAATTGGGCCCAATAATTATTTATTAAAAAAATAACAATTATAAGGATGGCCCTAAAAAAACTCTACAACTTACTATTATATTACAGGCAAAAACTATGAGAAGACATAAGAATAGATATGCTTCTTGGCTGGCATATCTAATCTTCTATTCACCAGAATAAAAATAATTTTTTAAGCTGCATTTTATTACTTTTCCATACAAATGGGGCAGTATTAATGTTAAAATTGGCATTATACAAATAGGGACTTTTCTTTTAACCATAAATTTTTGTTTTTTTTACATTTTTAATAGCTTTTAAGTAATTTGGAATCTTTATAAACGCAAATGAAAATCTATAGAAGTAAAGCAATATTTTAACAGAGTTATAAAAACAATAACAATTAAAATGCCATTAGCAGAAAAGTGCTTACACTTACTTACGTCAGTACAAGTATTCATACATTAAAACTTAAAAAAATACTAGCATTTCTTATAAATAATTCATGGCTTACATTAAATCAGTAGTGCATTTAGTTTTCACTAATTTAAAGCTTTTTGAAAATGCTCGATATACAAATACGAGGGAAGTCTCATGATAGCATTAGCTGGCAAAAATAAAGGAATAAAATTTTTTTAATTTTACTCTACTCGTAACCATTTTCTGCTGCCTTGCGTTCTGAAAGCTCTGTTTATGGTTATAAGGGGTCCGTTGAATATAATAATATAAAGTTATTTGCATATTGTTTATAATTATCGTTGTAAAAATAAATAGCACCACCAACGTTGAGCAAAAAATAAAAACATCTTTCTAGTTTCCAATAATTTTTGTATTAGTATTATCATTTTCATTTTTTTATATTTTAACTTGAAAATGAGATATTTTATTGCGGTAAGAAATACCATAAGTTCAAAACGGTGTTCTAAGATACTTCCATTTCTAATTTCATCAAAATCCGTTCACTGTATTTTTCTGTTGTGCGTATTCGGATGGACAGACAGACAGACAAAAATTCCAAAAGTTGGTGTGTTGTGTTCTGCATCTACTACTGTTTACGCTACCATTAAAACTTTCAAAAAATATTTCAGTTTTATTATATGTATTGTTTAACTGTTTGAAAAATTTGTTAAAAACCTTTTTCAAAATACAACGGGTATGGCTGATGGGTGTGACTGGCGGGGATGACTGACAGGTGTGACTGATGGGTGTGACTGACGGGTGTGACTGACGGGTGTGACTGACGGGTGTGACTGACGGGTGTGACAGACGAGTATGACCTAGTACGAAACCTTAAAAACTAAAACTTTTTGTCGATTTCTTTAATATAATTCATATAGAGATAAACTGATAAGAAAATAATAAGACATTGAATTATTTGCTATCTGTGTAATATTCTTTCAAATTAGGCAGAGAGGTCAATGCAGAATATCCATTAGTGTGCTCATTGTACGTCAGCTTTCTGAAGCCACATGTCGTCCACGACTATATTATTTGATTTATCATTGTTCTGTAGCGCTGGTAGTTGAAAGAAGCCCACCGTAGGGCTCAACTAGATATAAAACGATTCATAAATTTTTCAGAGATTTTCGAACTCCAAAGGGAGTAAACAAAGCAAGCTGAGCTAAAAGTTCAAGTGTAATACTATTCATAATATGCTGTAATAAAAATCGAACGGCAACTAATTGTATTATGACCGTTTTGTTAGCATTGATACCTCCTTATTTTGTTCCGACTGTACTGCAATGCTTTTGAATGCTTTTTACTAAACCAGTAGAAAAAATCAAACAAATTTACTTTTGCTTAATAATGGCAGTAAAAATCTAATAAAGTAAATTTTTGCTGATTCCTAAGTTTACTCTGGCCAAAAAAAAAATTGGAAAAATTGTTAAATTAAAATGCAGTGAAGCTTAAGCCAATGCCATCGATGGATTTGGCGTTAATTTGATGCCAACACCAAAGCCAAGCCAGCCAGCCACCACTACTTAGCCAGCCAACCATTTATTCATTATATTTTCAAATTTGCTATTTCCTATTTTTATTTTAACAACTTTTTATGATTTCGTCTCTATTCCTTCAAAAATTTCATTCTCTTTTAAATTTTTCAAATGAAAAATGAAAATGGCAGAGAAAAAAAAAGTTTAATGCTAAGCGACCAACGCTAAGCGACCTCCCTCATATCCGGCGCAGTATTTACTTTCTGATAATCAACACCATTTTTCAAATATTTCAGTCATCGCCGTTAGCATCAATGAGCATTGGAAAAATGGCTAGATGAATGGCTCCATAGCTGAACTTTAAAAGTAAATTTTAAGTAACAACAATAACATAAAATTTGTAAAAAAAAAAAAAAAATAAAGATCTAAAGTGCGAATTATGCTTAAATTGAAAAGGAACAAAAAGTAATCAAAGTTGAACGTACATTGAACGCCTTTAGATAAAATTTATTGTATCACAAGTTCCGTATTGTTACTGTGCCACGATAATCTATTGAAAGTGCAAATAGCCGTTGTAATAAACTTCAAATTTATTACAAAATATATAAATTAAAAAAAAACTTTTTGTTGTGGGAATTGCCACAGCGGCAGCAAGTAACTCATCATCAAGAAACAATTCCGAAAAAATATACAACGCTAGTCGCTAGTTTTTACTATTGCTTAATTTAGAACAATTTGTATCGCCGATCTTGTATCAAATACACTTTCTGTTTATTTGTTTGTGAACACCCAGTGTCTATTTTACCGCTTTGTATCTTGTATTTATGGACAATAGAAGAACAAGCACCATACAAATACTCTCTGAAAGTATATAGAAATACTCTCTGAGTAACGTATGAAATACGATTTTTGTACAACATATGGAAGAAAAGTGTAAAAGTGTATTTTATTTTAATATGAAAATTACCAGCAACAAATTTTACACTATTGTATTTAATACTATAATAAAATTCATACAATGATACAAGAGGTTTTGTGAGTTAAGCATAATATTATGTTTCACAGCATATAGATACCACGACAGAAGTTTTATTACAATTGTATGTTATGTGTACGCATAGTAGAATATAAAGAAACTTTCAATTTACAAAATTTTTTACTGATTTTCAAAAAAAAATTTTTAGGCAATTATTTTAACTGATTCCGTAAATGATTTTGTTGAAGTTTGGGTTTCCACTACGGAATACAACAAAAAGTTAAAAAAAAATTTTTTTGTAAAAGAAATTTTGTAAATTTAGTAAAATAATTTTTATGAATTAACAAATGTTATGGGTCTGTGTTCATCATAATGAAGTTAAATTTTTATCTGTATAACTCAGATGAATCGTTCTGATAATAAATAAGAGATTTTTACAAAAATCCCAAAACAAATGCGTGTGCAAATAATTATTACACGACCTTGAATTTAACAAAAAATACTTAAAAATAGCAAATTGTTGACTGCACAGTTGATTGCTACTGATGCCAACCTTTTATAACATTTTCTCTTATGTATAGATTATCTATTGCAATATTTTTTACTTGATATTTATATTAAAAAATTTAAAAAGCGATAAAAATACAAGTATAACCTTTACAATATTTCGCTTGACTGGGTTTTTTTAAATAAATTTATTTTTATTGTCGGTTTTTTTTAAGAATAAAATGAACAATACAATAATAAATTGTTGCTTGATTTTATATTGCTTTTTAGATGTTTCTATTTTTGCTATACCTTTTTATGGTTTTTCAATTGTTGCTGTGCGCTCGTTGTTCATGTTATTGGTTGAGATATGATAAACAGGAAGGAAATTCATTTCAAACACACACACACAAACCAGACAATAAATAAAAAAATAATCCTCATTACTGAGCAGGATGATAACTTTAGATTATCTAGCTAAGAAACAATTTAATATTTCGCTAGTACACAAACAGTGAAGGCTAAATATATGTAATAGATCTATACAATTGAATATTTACTATGAGAGGAATCAAGCACATATTTCAAAACAATTTCCTGCTTAAGATTAATTTTAGCTCTTTTCAAATTTGTTCCTTAAGTGTTTGGGTTTCTGCGAAAACTTTGAATAAGCTTTGCCAATATTTATCCCATTCATTTTGTATTATTTCCACAGAAGAGCTACTTAATTTGTAATTAAACTTTTTTGTCAAAACGAAGGGTATACATTGATTGCTACACTTATAGAAAAACTCACAATTTTATTGATGACAACATGTCATCAGAATTGTGACTTTAATGCTATGATAAATGTTATTAACAAAGCAAAAATTGCCAACAATTTGATGACTGACGTCCTCATGGAATTTTTTCATGTCTTAAGTGTTATCCACGCTATATATCTATATTAATTTCATGCCACATTTTGTGTATTATTAATAATAAAAATATGTGGGTGATTCTCATTTCAATTGCGTTTTTCGTGTTCGTTGAAAGTATAGTAAAATATTTCATAAAATAAACGCATAAATTTTAAAAATAAAATGCTTTAGCATTATTTAATATATTACAATTAAATGTGCACAAGCTTGTTTGCCTAACACTGTCCATTATGTCGTTCACACAGAAAAATTTCCATGTAAAATCGTCGAAAACCAGGTTAACTTGACATTTTTCGGTATTGTTTTTGCTTCATAGGTGTTTCATGTTAAATCAAGATGATTTACAATAATCTTGAAAGAAAATTTTTCCTTTTGAATTAACTATATTTCATGTTGATTTAATATTCCAGTACGGTTAAATAAAAATGAAGTTGATACTGAAATAATACGAAAAATCATATTTAGTCAAAGTAATTTCAAGTTAAAACAACGTGAACAACACGAGGAATCATGTTGAATCAAAGTTATTCCAAGTTGAAACAACGTGAATTTAATATTACAACAACACGAAGAATCATGTTGAATCAAAGTTATTCCAAGTTAAACAACATGAATTTGATATTGGAACAACACAAAGAATCATGTTGAATTAAAGTTATATCAAGCTGAAACAACATGACTTTAATGTAGCTATTTTATTAATTATTTAACTTACGTGATAGTCATCAGAAAACTTTTCATTGTAGCTGACTGCCCCAGCCACGATTTGAACTCGTGCCACCTGCATGATAGTCCACGCGCTAACCACTGCAGCCACAACAGCTTCAAACTTTTCATTACTTATACACTAAATAAATACCATCGTATGTAAAATGCATTTTATTTTAATTCAACATGATTTAAATGATTATTTAACAAAAAATTTACTTGAAATTAAAGTTATGGTCATGTCGATTGAAAATGAAACTTAACGTTTATAACAAAATTGTTTTAACGGTGATTTAAGGTTAGATTAATTATTTTCCGTTTAAAATTAATATAAAACAATGGTAATTTAAAACCAGCAGCAGTAAATATTCGCTGGTAATTCGTTTTTTGTCGTATACATAGACGACACATGAAAGAATAAACAGCAACAACTCACACAACTAAGCAGAACAGTGAATTGTAGCAATGAACAAAGCAAGTAAACACTAACACACTCAAACGACAAATTATTTCTTGTAAATTTAATATGATTTGCAATCAAAATTGCGGCATGTGGATTTTACATTCCCTTCTTTTTGTGTGTGTTGAAAACGAGAACAAAATAATGTATTACTCTCTTCATATAAAATAGCGTGTCCGTAAATGCTATTTTATGTCTTTGGTTACTTTGTGTTGTCATTCAACAAGATGACAAAGCTGAGATGGTCTTACACACCATCAACTACACTACAATTCCATTGGTTGATTTTACTGTATTTTATGCGTTCTATTTCTATGAAATTCTAAGCTATGAAATTGGTTAGATTTATCAATATATTATTTTGGTTGTATAAGTCTTCAAAGACACCAAATTTCAAAATTCATCTTAAATTACAGAAATAAGCAACAACTAAATAGTGTCTAAGGGTTAATTTCGTATTTATTCACATTTAGTGCTCAAATATTCCACAAAACCGGATTTTATGAGACTAGTTTGTATTAGAAATATGCCTTACGGGAAATCTCACCATAAATGACCATTTTAATTTTGTTATACAGTGTAATTATTATAGTCTGTTTGACCTTTTATAAGTAAATTAAATTAAAGATTTTAAAACATGTTGTTATTTTATTCCTTTTTTTCTCTCAATTTCTTGATAAAGCCAAACAATCACAGATTTTTAACAATGTTGAACATTGAGATAAAATCATTAGAGTTGTCAGGAAATTAACAGAAATAGAACAAATACACAATATAAGCATTGTATTTAAATTGGTTTATATAATTTTTTTATACAAGTATTATTGTCATTTTATGCTATTTAATAAATATTTATGTATCTTGTATGTAGTAAGTAAATCTTGGGCAAAAAAATGTTCATTAATAGCAATATTTCTTGAGATAAGAAAAAAAATACACAAAATAAACGTAAAATAAAAATGATTTTGCAAATACCTAAATACATTAAATACTGTGATCACACTCAAAACAAAATGGTAGGTAAATCTAACCAATTTAAGCCAAATTGTTGCAATTTTTATGAAATAATAATTTTCATTGGTTAAAATAACTGATTAAAATAGTAAGTTGTTTCATGTCTATGGTTACTTTGTGCTATCGTTATTTCACAAGTTCATTATTTCGCTGAGATGGTAAAAGCGTCCGGTTGCTAAGCATGAGAACCTAAGTTCAAGACCGAAATATTACATTTTACTGAATTGTGAAATATAAATTCGGGAAAAACCTCGTTTGAAAACTAAAACTATTTTTGCTGGTTAAAATTGCTAATTTAATTCTTAACGATTATTGTGGTTTAAATTAACCATTTTTAGGGTTAAAGTTACCAATTCAAAATAATAACAACGAAAATAGTTATTTTAGAAAAATTACTGTATTCAAGTCAAGTCATTACATGTCTATGTATACTTTTAACAATGTGACTTAGCTGAGATGGTAAAGGCATCCAGTTTATAAATTTGAGTAAAATTGTTAGAACCTAATTTCCAGACCAAAAAATTACAAACAAAAAAAAATTTTTTTTTTAAACAAACACACTTATTTTTTAAGCCTTGGCCAGGCATCGAACCTGATACCTCGCGGTTAGTAGTTTAGCACACTATCAACTAACTACCATTCCATTGACTGATTTTACTTTATTTTGTGGGTTCTTGCAATTCTAACCCATAAAATTGGTTAGATTTACCAAAAAATTAAAGCTCAAATGAAAATTAAATTAAAATTTTTTTCATATTTTACATACGACTCTTTCGCAACTGAACAACCAAAAAACCCTTCCTTTTGAATGTAACATAACAAAACGGTCCAGATTTTCACTAACCTTTTTATTTTTAAATCTTTATAAAATTATCTGCTGTAAACTTTCTCATAAACTATAAATGTTTGAAGAAAACAAACGTTAGTCATTTACCAAAACAAAAGTGTTAGTTTCTAAACGCCTTGACAGCTGAAATGTGTGACAGAGTGTTTAACAAATAAAAAGCAAGTAGTATGTTGGTAAAATGTTGTAGTTTTTATTTACAAAATACTCTATCATGTGTGTGTCTTTGTGTAAAAGTGTGAAAGAAAAAGAAAATTGGTAACCTCCTGCACAAAACCCCAGTTACTCCCTAGAATAACAAAATATATATTAAATATGTTGCATGTATTCCTTTTATTTTCTACTTCAAAATAAACTTGACACAATGTTTGGTACTCGTAGCGTAGAATGAAAAACGAATGTCATTTGTGAAATTAACAAAACAAACTAATAGACTCAAGTCTCTACTATTACTCTGCTGTGTAAAACTCTGATAAATTGTGCATGAATGTGTATGTGGAGAATAAATACCCCGAAGGAAGCCTGGGCCCAAGTGTCTCCAATTTAGCACTATTGTCGACAAATTTGGTGACATAGTCAACGAATCGTCTAAACTTCTTTCTTTTTCCTTTACTGGAAACCGAAGTCTTTGAGAACTACTAAATTATTTTTTATTGTCTCACTTTGTTGTGTTGAAAATACATGCGGCTGTACGCAAAAATAAAAATTTTCATAAAAAAAATCTAATTTAATTGCCTTATCTAATAAAAAAATTCCATAGGTGTTGACTAGAATCATTAAAATGCACTAATGAATCTCTGGTGCCAATGTAAAATCAACATGACGCAATTGTGATTTGAAATCATATCAAATTTCCAAGAAATAACCCAGCAGCTAAATTTACAACTAGATACGCTTTGGGACAGTCATATACTAGTTGTAATGATACTAGTCACAAAAACGACAGTCATATTACTAACTGTAACAAGACTAGTAACGATACTAGTATCGTTGTATCGAGACTAGTTGTATCGAGACTAGTAACGATACTAGTCAAAAAAGGACACAATTTTCAGGTATACGACTTATACATAAAACATATTTTTAGCTCTTAAAAAAATAAGTAGAAATTGTCTCAGTGGATAGAGTACTTGCCTTGAAATATGAGGAATGTGTGTTCGTAACACGGCTGAGCCAAAGTTTTTTTAGGAAATACAAAGTGATAAATAAAAAAACTAGTAACAGTACTTTTTTAAACCAACAACTGGTATTCCAACTAGGTTATAACTATATACAAATAAGCTAGTTGTGCTCCTATGACAACCTAATGTTAAAATCAAAAGTTCGATATATGAAAAAATACAGATAGGCAATTAGCCTGAGTTAAAAAGCAACTAGTATATTTCTAAACACGTACTAGTCATTTTGTCTGCAGGGAATTTGTCGTTTCAGTGGGTTAGTGTATATTTGCTTTTTTCATTGCTACAGTTCTCTGTTGTGCTTAGTTGTGTGACTTCCTGTTGTTTCCTCTTACATGTGTCGACTATGTGAATAGAAGACAAAAACCGAATTACTAGCGAAAATTTACTGCTGCTGGCTTAAAATTACCATTGTTTCATATTAATATCAATAAAAAATGATTAATCTAACCTTAAATCCCTTTGATTTAAAATTTTTAGCTTTGTTATAAACATTACATTTCATTTTAAATCAACATGACTATAACTTTAATTTAAAATAAGTTTTATGTTAAATCATCATTTAAATCATGTTGAATTAATATGAAATTAATTTAACATATGATGGGTATTAATTTAGTGTATAGCTAAAGTAAACTTTGAAGCTGTTGTGGCTGTTGTGGCTGTAGTGGTTAGCGCGTGGACTATCAAGCAAGTGGGACGAGTTCAAATCTTGGCTGGGGCAGCCAACTACAACATGAAGTTTTCTTATGTCTATGCTAATAATCATCACGTAAGTAAAATAATTAATAAAATAGCTACATTAAACTCATGTTTTTTCAGCTTGATATAACTATAATTCAACATGATTCTTAGTGTTGTTTCAATTTCAAATTCACGTTGTTTCAACTTGAAAAAAAAAACTTTAACTCAACATGATTCTTCGTGTTGTTCCAATATCAAATTCAAGTTGTTTCAATTCGAAATAACTTTTATTGAATATGATTTTTTCTATTATTTCAGTATCAACTTCATTTTGATTTAACTGTGCTGTAATATTAAATCATCATGAAATGTAGTTAATTAAAAAGTATAAATGTTCCTTCAAGATTATTGCAAATCATGTTGAGTTAACACGAAACGCCTATGAAGCAAAATCACTACCGAAAAATGTTAAATTAACATGGTTTTCAACGATTTTACATTAAAATTTTTCTGTGTGAACTATCTAGTCAATAGTTAGTCAGTATTTCTGAGGACACTAGTGGAATCTGAATGACAAGTATACGCCAAATGTCTATAGCACAGAGCATTGACTCATGTAATTAGTTGGTAGTACACTAAAGGAAAAAACGCCAATTTAAAAATAAAAACTCTTCATTACTTCAATAATCTACAATTCAAAAGAAAAACTTAATTAAAATTCACTAAATCAATAATTTTTAAATTTGAATAAATATGGTTCAATGTTAAAATTAAAATGTTCAACGTGACAAGACTTTCGTTAATGTTTCTTATTGAATCAATATGGTTTTTATTGATTTTTTTTTCTCTGGGTGTACTGGTGGTGACAAAGTCAATACAGAAACAGTACAATTTTACTATCGACATTTCCTGCAGGGTACAAACAAAAAGCATACATACATATTTGTAGATATAAACAACACATAAATGATAAAAATCCAAGGATATCATTTGTATGCTGAATGTACTATAGCAGTTTAGACAAATAACATTAATTTAAATTACATAAAATAAAATACCTTCTTCCACATACGATTTAAGGTTAATCATAGTTTTTCATGATAAAATATAACGATATATCTACTATTCCCTACTAATTTTGAGTCTAACTACATGCTCGTTTTTTTATTGAATAGAATTAAAAATTTTTGTAAAGGAATTTATACTGAAAGTTTTTTATTGGTGTTTCAGAGTAGAAACCCGTCAACAAGGAAAGCCAGTATTTTTTTCAAAATGACACTATTTCCTTTTCAAAATGGAAATAATGTTCACGGATATTGGGTATAACATTTCCAACATCTTTAACAATTTCAACGGATATAAAGAAATCATTCTAATTAAGACAAACCCTAATACGAAATTTTAAAGTTCAGAGCTTTTATTCCAAAATTCATGGAGCCAGTTTTAGGCCTTAAAATTTGTTTTGTTATTTTAATTTTACTTAAAATATTCTATAAGATTTCTTACCAAATACCTAAAAACAAACTATAATCTTTAAATTAATTGAAGAACTTCTAAGTTAAATAATGCTTATTATGACTACTTCTCTTATAAACAAATCGGAGTATTAACATTTTATAAAGCCACATTTTAAATCCAAAACTTAATAATAAAAATTTTTCTCTTCTTATCCAATTCATTAAAGCTATAGAAATATAAATTTAAAAAGATTAAATGTGTATTCAATTTTTACTTTGTTGCATAGTTTCAGTTTTGGACAACAATTTTTTATGTTATTTTTAAAGATTAAAATTTATGAGCTTAAACTTATGCCAAGAACTACATAATCCATTTATGTTAAATATAAAAATGTTTATGTACAATTCATTACAAGTATGCATACAAATAACCAAACACTCACACACTTCATTTTATAAATAAAAAACACAATAACTTGATATTTTTGGGATAGGGTAACACGGTTCCCAATTAAAGATATTTTGGCAAAGTTGGGGTGCATCTAACCTGATAATCACCCTGACGGAAATTTCGTGCCAATTGTCCTCAACGTACTTGTCATATAACTGGTAAAAATAGCCGGGGTATAATATGTTCCCCAGTCGTGACTGGTGAAAAGAGAATACATCACTAAACTAAAACAAAAATTTTAACAAAATACCCTCGCTGCACAAGCAGAGTTTTTCTAAATAAGAAAATATTTGTTTAAAGTACAGTAATTTGATTAGTATTAAAGAATCCACAGGACAAGTAGCTTAATTTTGGATCTATAACCTATCACATAGTATCTTAGTCATATCAACTGACCCCTCCAATGACAACGCCATGCCACACGCAGAAAAAAACATCAAAGTAAAATCAACATTTTGCAATATTGATTGTAAGTCGTTTTAAATTTATAAGAAATGATTTGTTGTTTAGGCATGTTAGTGTTTATTTGCTTTGTTCATAGTTACAATGCACAGTTGTGCCCACTTGTGTGACTTGTTGTTGTAAATTTTGATGTTCGAGTTGCAAAAATATAAATAGCCGACCAATAGCCGAAAAACTTTGCATTACCAGCCCAAATTCCCCGCTGCTGATTTAAAGTTCACATTGTTTCACGTTAACTTTTAACGAAATATCTTTGACTTTAAATGTCTTTGATTTAATATTTTTCACTGTTATCAAAGTTAATTTTCATTTTAAATGAACATGACTATAACTTTAATTCCAAATGAATCCCATATTAAATCATCAACTAATCTTGCTAGATTAAAATGAAATTCATGTTACTTATGAGGATATTTATTTCGTGTATTTCCAAAGTAAAGTTTTAAGCTCGAGCTCAAATCTTGGCTTAGGCAGCCAACTACAAAGCAATTTTTTCTGATGCCTATACAGATCACGTAAGTAAAATAATTAATAAAATAGCTACAATAAATTCATCTTGTTTCAACTTGTAATAACTTTGATTCAACATGATTCTTCGTGTTGCTTCGATATCAGATTCACGTTGTTTCAACTTAAAATAACTTTGATTCAACATGTTTTTACGTGTTAAATGTTTTTGATTCAACATGATTTTTCGTATTATTTCAGTATCAACTTCAATTTTGATTTAACTGTACTGGAATATTAAATCAATACAAAATACTGTTGTCTTAAAAGGAAAAATGTTCTATGAAGATTATTGTAACATCATGTTGAATTAACATGAAACACCAATGAAGCAAAATCAGCACCGAAAAACGTTAAATTAATCTTATTTTTAGCCCCCGACCAAAAACAAAAGCGGGGTGTTATAAGTTTATAGTTTGTACCTATGTGTCTGTTTTAGTTTATTTTTTTTAAGAGATGACTTAATCGAATAGCTAAGAAAACTCTTATCTATGTTTGAAGATAATAAAAGATCTAGCCGTTTAAAAGCTATCACCACTTTTCTAGTGTATCTTCTTGAATATATGTGTCTGTGGCACCGTAGCTCGCATACGGCTAGACCGATTTTAATTTTGTTTTTCTTGTTGAAAGCTGGCTTAATATAAAATCGTCTATCCTATACTTGAAGAAAATCCGTCCAGACATTTGGAAGTTATCATCCATTTTCTTCGGGAGTTTTAAAAATTTTTAATTTAATGTTATCGACGATTTTCATGTAAAATTTTCCTGTGTGTATTTAAAAGTGACAGGTCCCTCTTATATATAGTTCCAAAACGCGAACCGGTTGCTAACTGTTGGGAACCAGTCACGGCCTTATCTTGTCACTGGCTCTTTTAACTCTAGGGAAAAAATTATTTTAGCTTTTACCACAAATGTGTTAATAAAAAAATTCTTAAAAAATATAAACCTTACTTCGTCTTTACTTTGCTGTAAGTGAAAGGAAAGCAAAAAAAGAGTAAATCATTTGGTATATGAAAAAGTTAAATTGTAGACACAAGCTACAAAGTAAATATGAAAGATCATCTTTATGTTCATTTGACTGTTGCAGAATTTTCTAACACCTGCATAAAAAATACAATTAAAAAATCAAAGTGTTCATACAAGCAACATCTATTTCCATATGTATCGATTTAAATTGGTTATTTCCACTTTGGGCTATTTGCAATTTTTCTTCAAGAAAAAACAAAGAAAAAAGAAAATGCGAGAAAAGTATGAAAAAAAGATATCAACAAAGAAAAAAAACTAAATTGAAATATGAGAAGAAAAACCAAAAGGCCTTAAAAAAGAAAACATTTAATTGAAACGAAAAGTAATTCGAAAGTTTACTTAAAATGTACGAATATTAGCAAGAATTGTAGCAAACTACTACATACTCGTATACTATTTAAAAATCTTTAAGGAGTATTTCAGAAATATTTCAAAAAAATCTTAACTGCTTTTAAAAAGTTTCCAAAGTTTAGAAAAGCAACAACTTCAACCGTAATTATGAAAAATAAAAAAAATCATATAACGAATTGCAAGTTTCAGGTGGTTTACTGTGGTTTGTAAAATTAAAAAAAATTATGTGCTTGGTATATTAATTAAGAATAAAGTAACCAAATTTAAGATCCTTTTCAATCACTTGTGCAATTTTATGACGATATTTGCCAACACGTCCACAACCTAGAGTGGATTGACAAATAAACAACAAAAAATTAAATCAGAAGATTTGTTTGGCCATCTTGTACTACATATTTTATTACCATCAACTGCATCTTAATTCCAGTAATAAGTTTCTTTAAATAGAAAATTTTTTCGAAATAAGTAAAATGCATGAATGATCCACTACAGATTTTGTACGAAGAAAGTTTATTAACAACAAAACTTTTAAAAGAGACTATGAGAGCTATATATAGCACAGAAAAAATTATCATAGGTTTTTATTTTAACACACATGTGTTTGAATTGGTTTTTAAATTTTATTATTTTATTCTTTGGTTTTTAAATATTTCAATACAAAATTTTTATAGAAAAAATGCAATATTTTTCCTATTAAATATTTACGAATTTTAGTGTTTAATTTTACGAATTTTGTGATAGGTCCCACTTCCATAAAATAAATATTCTGTGTAAGCGGCAGTAAGAATTGTGTATGTTGGAAGCAAACTATATTAAGTCACATTTTGAAAACTTTACAGGAGACCGCAAAAACATGTTCAAAATCGCAAATGGTTCTATCTCTCTAGGATTAATATGACTTATAGCAAATATTTCATATAACTCTAACATAATTTTTAATTTTTTTTTAATTTAACATATCCGTAAAAAAATATACGTCGTATAATATTACCGTTTGATATTAAAAAGGACTTGGTGTTGTTTACCTCGCAGATGGTTTCGAGCAGTACTACTCTCCCTTAAAACATAGAACTTTCCAAATTTCATCTATCGATAGAGGAAAGAATGCTGATTACAACAGTTTACCTCCTATCTACATAATTATAAAGTGAATATAGTTTTGATTTACATGAAGTGTGAAACGGCTCTTGAAGCAGTGTTGCAAGCCCCACTGGTGTCAAGTAGAGGCATTGAGTTGTTTTTTAAGCTGTGTTTTTATTTTATTTGTTCTTTTACTTCGCCGACGGTTCTGCTACAATACCGACGAAGGAGGGTGTTGTGAAGTGCATTAGAATATGTTAGTATTAATCGCTGCCGGTACTTCCAAAGTGATCAGTGCTATTCCTTCATCACTTTAACAGTCCAACTACAACCAACACAATAACGCCAATGCACATGAGAAAAATGCGTGATGTTGCTGGCTTGCCTCAAACTAGTCTTGAGCTCAAGACCTCAGGGTTTGTAGTCAAACGCGCTAGCTACTCAGCCAACAGCACCCACAATAATTAATCATGTTGGTATAGTTTCGGAAATTTTGCTAATGAAAACCAGATACAGTTCCTTAATAGCGTAGATTTTGTCAAAAATGGCAAATATCTATAGTTGTGTAGACGATTGATTACTAGTAGTTGTTCCTTTTAATTTTGTGCTCATTTATATAATTGTTAAAATGTCATAAATGCTTTTTTTAAATAAATATTCGGTGGCACGACATAAATGTCCAGTGATATAATGTCCATAGATATTATGACATTATTATTATTATTATTGACAGTATGGGCACTTTTAAATGTATCATAATGTCCATACTTTTGAAAATGAAAACAAATTAAAACATACATATTTATATGCTATGTTTCTTTATTTCTGAGTCCGGTTACCATGGTGGGAAATAAAGTCAATTGATGGCAACAAAAATGTTTAAATAGCGTCATGGACTTTATGACATTACATGAATTAAATTTTAAGAAATTTTAATGTAATTACTAAAGATTCTCTGCGTAGTCGGCCTTCGGCCCGCCTTAAGTATTTTTTCCTCTCGGTGCATCGAAAAGCGGCTTCGCTGAGTAAAGATTTTTGCATAGCCGGCCTTGGGCCGGGCTTAAGGATTTTCTCCTCTCAGTATATCGAAAAATGGCTTCGCTGAGTAAAGATTTTTGCATAGCTGGCCTTTTTCAGGGCTTAAGGATTTTCTCCCGGCTAAGTAGAAAATCTCACTTTCGAGAGTGTCATAATGTCCATGAGGTGTGTATCCCTGTGTCTATTTGTTCTCTCATACAGCCCAAACGGCTGGTAAGATTTTTTTGAAAGGTGACTTGATCGAGAGTTGGCTATGTTCAAAGAAAATCGGTCCAGCCCCAAATGGCAACGTCGACTCTACTTTAGTTTCTTTTGTTTAAAACGTGATTTGATCTAAAATCATTTAACCTTTATTTGAAAAAAAAATCGGTATAGCCGTTTTGAAGTTATCATCCATTTTCTTCCAAGGTTTTTAAAATTGTTTATTTAATGTTATTTTACTATTAATCAAAATTTATCCAAAATAAAAATACGAATAAACTAAAATTTTATTTTTGCATTATTCTCCAAAAATTCTAGCAACGAAAATATATATTTAAGCTTTTTAAAACTCGACTAAACGTTAAAAAACGTAACTTTTAAAAATGCCATTTAAATTCACTGAAAAGACACAACATATCCAGAATGGAAATAATTTTGGGGAAAATGACTTGAATTTATACATTAGTGATTATTATGAAATCAGAAGCTACTGCCATGGCACGCTTTTAACAACTATATTATCGTTGGCGCAAACAAATTATGGTTATAGTGAAAACACTTTCACTGTTTATCAATATCTAAAGCATAACTTTGGTCACGATAAATAGCCCTAGAGGGAAGAGAACCTACCACAAGACAATTCACATGACTGGCTCCCAAGCACTAGCTTCCGGTTCGAATTCTGCGACTTTTACATAGCGTTGTGGTGGTTTCCTTAATACTAGCCTTAATACTAGGCTTTGGTGACGTTTGCTATCAGATTGATGTCAGTGTTTTCTATATTGATGGTATTTGTCACAACATTGATGTCACAATTCTGATGACAGAGTGTCATCAATTCGAAGATGAGATTTTCTATGAATGTAGATATGAGTACTATTCATGTGATTATCATGATATCGTGAGAGAATTCTTTCAGCAATTGAGCGCGCATGAACGTGAGTATAAAAAGGTTATGCGTGGGTTAGCGTACATGAGTAAAACTATTTGGTGACAGATTCGTGATTAACCTTTTCAGAAATACTAATTGAAATTTTTATAATATAAAAAATTATTATCCGTCTTTGGCTATTAAATGCCATTTCGAAGAGTCTTATTGGAAAGTTATTTTATTTTTAGTTTTTTTCTCCTTAATATATCAACGTGATTTTTTCGTGATTGTGATGAATTTGTCTTTATGCTACTCACTTGAGCGTGCATGACCGTAGATAACCGTGAGCAAAAAATAAAGCCCATCTCATATGCATAAATATATATTTTTTGTATTAAAATAAGAAAAACAAGCATACGAGTATTTATTTTTCTTAAAAATTTTGCTACTATTATATTTGCTCTGGAAATGTCAACATGATTTGATATATAAAATTTATTAAAATATTTTTAATATTCTTGTTATTTTAACTTCTTTGTTTATTGATGTTTTTGCAGTAGCTTTGTAAATATATTGCTTTTAGTGTATGTTCAGTTGTTCGGTTTTTTTTAAGGTTTTCATTTTTTAAAATTAAAAGTTTAAAGTAGCCCGTAAGCTATTTAGTCAGATATTTCGAAATCATTACATACATGCATACATTAGTACAATACATACATACACATACATACATACATATAAATAGGTATGAAATTATTATCCATCAATGAGCACTTTTTATATATTTAACTTTATTAATTTAGTGTAATAAAATCAATTGATTTCATTTTAGTTACATATTCTAGCAGTAGTGGCTGGGGCGTTTATAACTTATATATAAAATTTTTTGTTAACAAATATTTATGTTTACAATACCCAGCAAAAACTGTTGGCATTTTTGTAATCGGTAGTACTATTTTAATGGGCTACAAAGCAATGAGTAGTACTTATTTATCTTATTACTATGCTCCACATTAGAAATACTACTTATGTGCTGTTTATACAACCCAAACGATCGAATTGAGTGAACAATTTGTTTTTCGAGTGGCTTTCATACAAATTTTCTACTCAAGTCGATTGCTTGGGTACTAGAAACAACACATTAGTCACTAATAAAATTAGTACGTATTTATCTCATTACCTGAAAGTAGCTACAATTTGTTGTTATGTTTTAATAAAATAAGTAGACAAACATATTTTAAGTTCAGATGTGCTTGTATATGAACTCTAATTTTTTTTTACCACTAAGCTTATAAATCTACAATAGCTGCGTGAGTAAGTCACTTGTCTTAAAATCGAAAAGAGCACGGTTAGTATCCCCGCAGGGTAAAAAAAAAGAACCAAGTTTGAAAAAATATAAATAAAATATACTGTGTATAAAAAAATTGTTTTAATTTTATTTTGTTTATTTGACTACTTATTTTTTAGCTTCAAGTAAGTCATATAATAACTAGTTTCTTACTGTGAGAATGTAAGTTTATTTATAAGCGGTACCCCTTAATTTTGAGCAGCTCAAGCAAAATTAAGTACATAGTTATCGAGTAAAATTATAAGTAGTTACGACTTAAATCATCATACACAGAAAAAATTATCATCAACAAATTTTCAAACAAAAGTTTGTCTAAAAATAAATTTCATTTCCAGTAAATGTTCCTTGCGAAATCAATGAATTGTTTAATTGACTCTTATTTAGCATACAATCACCAAAAACAACAAGAAAAACTGTGTGGTAAAAAACAACCCCAATGACGACATACACTCAAATAACAACAACAACAATGATAGCAAAAGGAATGCGATTGTACCAAGTTTGTTTACTGAAGATTTTTGAGTGAATCAATTAGTTAATGCGAACACAAAGGGACCAATCATGGACCAAAGTGTGCGCAAGCAGCCTGTACAACCTAATTAGTTAATGCCGTTACCTTAATTCTCATTCATTTTTTTAAGCCTTTAAATAAAAATTCAGACTTGAACAAATTGAACAAAGTGAAATTTTATAAATGCCTAATGGATGATGATGATAATGACAAAGACAAAATTTTGTTTCATATATTACAAAAAATCCAGTAAACTATAAGTAAACTATTTTGTTTAATATTTGTTAGTATTTTTAGACTAATTGTTTAATAAATTGAGACAAAAATATTGTTTGATATTTTTCAGAAAGTCCAGTAAATCTTTTTGTTTGATTTAGTAAATTGCTTTGTTTACAATTTGTAAATATTTTTAGACAAATTGTTTTATAGAGTTAAAGAATTTGTTCACTGAAAAAAACACGTTTTTTTTAATGAAATTATTGAGATATTTTTGCCTAAATTTACAAATTTGTCTGTAGGTCCGTTCATAGATAAAACATTTACTATTTCATTGAATTCCTTTACAGAAAATGAAATATAGTTTTTTCTGTGTATACTTTTTAGTCTATCAGTAAGGAAAGTTTTTGCTGGGTAAAGACTCCAAAGCAAACAAAACTTTTGAATTATTATCATCAAGTCATATAAAAGGAATATTCTGGAATTTCTATAATTTGGAGTTTTCGAAATACAGATAAAATTATCCTTTTCTTTATTCTAAATTATTCTTTTTTCAATTGAATTAACAAAAGTTTAACATTCATACAAGAGCGTTAATGTTATTATTTTAATATTTTTATTACGCAAACACCAATTGCAAAACACCAATATTTGCTTTATAAAACATTTGATGTTCATTTAAAGTAGAGCGAAATATGAAAGATTTCAACTCAAACTTTTTTAAATCTATATTGTTAACACCAAACTTTTTTGACAGTTTTCTAAAATTTCGTTACCAAACTCCATATAGAAAATAGACCCTTCAACATCGAAATAGCTAAAACACATACCACATAGTTTGTGCATACATCCAACAGCAAGTATACATACATTTTAGAGTTTTTTAGTACTTTATGAAAAAAAACACTGTTGTATTACTGGTTAGATCACATATTTAACAAGATTTTTTTCAAAATCTAATACAGAGGGAACTAGATTTTGTTTTGTATGGCAAATCGAATAAAAATAAACTATATTTTGCCCGAAACTTCCTTTGTAATAGATTTCATTAAGGTTTAGATGAAGTATTGCACATAAAATAATGCAAAACTGCCAGTTAGAAATATTTTCGACATATTCTATTAAATAATTACTTTTTTATATGTCCTTTTCTGCCACAATTTTTTTAACCAACAACTTTAACAATTTTCGCCGAGAATATATAAAAAATTATTTTTTTATATAAAAATACTCTATAAATTTAATAAAGACATAAATTGTATTTTAAACCTAAAGGCCTTTTTACTAAAAGTACAGTGAGTGAATCCTTGCGATACAAGGAACATACAAAAGGAGGAAAAACAACAAAACAAAATTTTAGTAGAACTTCGAAAATAATCACAACAGACAACACCAAAAAAAAAAATACTGATATTTTTATAAATTGGTTTTTTCGATTTTTGTCTTCTTTCATTTTTTTTAATAAATATTATAAACATTTTATATGTGTATTGAAGAAAAATTTGTTTTATGCCTTTTAGCAATGCAGATAATCGTAAGTTGCTTATAGTTTATTCTTGTATATTGACACTCCATTTTATGCAGGCTGCCATTGGCATTTCCAATAAGTTTTATTAAGATTTTTTTGGAAAAAAAAGCTTGAGTTAGTCCTTAAGTTTGGAAATAAACTTCAAAGAATCTCTAAACTAAGTTTCCTTTAAATATTATAGGTGCGATTTATTGGAATAACATTTTTTCTCCAAATTTGTTGCCAGCAGCAATTAAAGCATTTTTAAATACAATTTTTGTGTAGGGTTTTTGTTATTAAACAAATTATAATATTTAGGGAAGCGCTTTTAAGTTACACTATACAATAAGAAAAGTACCAATTTTTTATGTGTTATGGTCCCCTCACTACAAAAGCAGCAGAAATTTTAAATTCTATGGATAAATTTGTTTTATAATGGGTGTTTTTTATTGAGGTATAGAACTTTAAGTTGGCATCACTTTTTTAACTGGCGGCCATTTTGTCAGCTGTCAAGTGATTAATATTTAGTTTGGTTTGCCATTTCATCATGAACAGGTTGACAAAAGAACAACGCTTGCAAATCGTGCAAATTTATTTCGAAGATAATGGTTCAGTTCGCGAAGTTTACCGCAAGCTCCGTCCATTTTATGGTCGACATAATCGTCCATCAGAGCAATTAATTCGGTTAACCATGGATCGTTTTCGCACTACGTTTACTCTATGTGATAATACGCATCCGCAGAGACGTCGAACAGTGCGCACCGAAGAAACAATTGCCGCTGTAGAGCAAAGTGTTGAAGAGGACCCGAATAATGCTGGAGAGTCAGTTACCGTTAATGGAGACCGGTATAGAGCCATGATAACCGACTATTTTGTTCCCGAATTGGATGGCATGAATGTGGATGAGTTGTGGTTCCAACAAGACGGCGCTACATGCCACACAGCGCACGTCACAATCGATTTATTGAAGGAAACATTCGATGAGCGCATAATTTCGCGGAATGGACCTGTCAATTGGCCACCAAGATCGTGTGATTTGACACCATTGGATTATTTTCTTTGGGGATATGTGAAGTCGCTCGTCTACGCCAACAAACCAGAAACGTTAGGGGACTTGGAAGCCAACATTCGTGGCGTTATTGCCAACATACGGCCCCATATGCTCGAAAAAGTTGTTGAAAATTGGACCTGTAGAATTGGCTTTATTCGAGCCAGCCGCGGCGGCCACATGCCCGAAATCATATTTAAACATTAATGGCATAAAATTATCCTTCCAATAAAGCCAAATTGATGGACATTTAAACGATTTTCTTGTGTTTTATTTCAATTCGAAGTTCTATACCTCTAAAAAAACACCCGTTATTTGTCCAAAATTTGGAATTTTTGAAGAGGCTGCTCCATTGATTTTATCATAACTTGTAAAGAAGTTGTCGAATTTGATTACTATTTTACTATTTTACACAAAAAAAACTTGAAATGAAATTACCTTTAAGACGTTCTAACATAATTTTTTTTTATACTTAATTAATTGATTCAAAATGAAAAATTTTTAATTATTTTAAAATTTGAAAAAAGTTCAAAATCATAAAATATTATCATATTTATTCATTGCTTTTAAAGTTCCATATACTAGAAATAAAATAAACTTTATTTCATGATAAACAATCGAAAAATATTGATTTTATTCACAATAAAGTGTAATACCTGATTTTTGCAAGCAATCGAGCTTTGAAGAGGCTGTTACTCCGATATTATCGTAACTTGGACAAGGAGTGTAAAATTTTATTTACAAAAAAAAAACTAAGAAGCTTTAAGCTAAACTTCAAGCTTCTTTAAAACTATTTTTTTAAGCTTATAGTTTTGGAATTTGCAAAATATAGTTTTTATTCCAAATTGGAAAATTTTCATAGTTTTTTTTAGTTTATAAAAAATCTAATATATCAAAAACTTGTAATTTTTGTTAACTAATCATTAAGCAAAATTAAATAAGCTTTATTTCGTGAAAATCGATGGATCAATAGTGATTTTATTGAGAATAAAGTGAAATCACCTGATTTTTGCAAAAATTGCGAACACTTGCACTGTACAACAAAATAATTTTTTTTTAATAACAAGGCTCTAACGGCTGATTCTGGTACAGGCCACGAAAAAAATTTATACATGTATCGGCATTTTGAAAGTTTATATATGGGATTCATTTTAGGGGCAGTTAAATTTCCCAGAGAGGAAAACTAATTAATTAATTAATTACCTTATATGGGGGGAAAATCAATTAATTAAATAATTAGCTTATATGGGAGGTACCACCCATCCCACACTGATACCCTTAAGATTCCGCTAGAAATGGCAATTTTTTCTAAGAGTAACCCACACCAAATTTTGCGAGCTTCACTATTCTAGTTGTACTAATATAGAAATATTATTATGTAATTACATTTTATGCACACAGAAAATTTTCCATGTAAAATCATCGAAAACAAGGTTAATTTAACATTTTTCGGTAGTGATTTTGCTTCATATGTGTTTCATGTTAAATCAACATGATGTACAATAATCTTGAAAGAAAATTTTTCCTTTTGAATTAACTATATTTCATGTTGATTTAATATTCCAGTACAGTTAAATAAAAATGAAGTTGATACTGTACTAATACGAAAAATCATATTGAATCAAAGTAATTTCGAGTTGAACCAACGTAAATTTGATATTGGAACAACATGTTGAATCATGTTGAATCAAAGTTATTTCAAGTTGAAACAACGTGAATATGATATTGAAACAACACGAAGAATCATGTTCAATTCTAGTTATATCAAGCTGAAACAACATGACTTTAATGTAGCTATTTTACTAATTATTTTACTTACGTGATAGTCATCAGAAAACTTTGCGTTGTAGCTGACTGCCCCAGCCAAGATTTGAACTCGTGCCACCTGCATGATAGTCCACGCGCTAAGCACTGCAGCCACAACAGCTTCAAACTTTTCTTTACTTATACACTAAACAAAATACCATCGTATGTAAAATGCATTTCATTTTAATTCAACATGATTTAAATGATTATTTAACATAAAACTTATTTGAAATTAAAGTTATAGTCATGTCGATTGAAAATGAAGCTTAACGTTTTATCAAAATTGTTTTAACCGTGATTTAAGGTTACATTAATAATTTTTCACTTAAAACTAATATGAAACAAGGTAATTTTAACCCAGCAGCAGTAAATTTTCACTGGTAATTAATTTTTTTGTCGTCTACATAGCCGACACATGTAAGAATAAACAACAACAAGTCACACAACTAAGCAGAACAGTGAATTGTAGCAATGAACAAAGCAAATAAACACTAACACACTCAAATGACAAATTATTTCTTGTAAATTTAATATGATTTCCAGTCAAAATTGCGGCATGTGGATTTTACATTACTTTTTTTCTGTGTGTGTAAACTGCACGTTATTCGAAGAATAAAAGTCATCGAATTTAGAAAGCCTCACTCTTATAGTTGTACAGATATAAGAAAATTAATAAGTACCTCCTATGGGGGTACCTGTTTCCCCCTCCGATTCCATTCGAGTTTTTGCTGGAAGTTTTACTTTATTCTAAGAGCAGCTGATAGTAAATTTGGAGAGTCTCAAGAGTTTCACTGTTGTAGTTATACAGATATATGGAAATTTAAAATTGCTTTGTATGGGGCTACCCTATCCCCCCGAATCTCCTAAAAATCTAAAAGGACATGCACATATTTTATGTTTTTTTTTTTTTAATATGGTACTACGCACAATATTTTTGCCATCCGTTATCTTACTTTAAGACGATATGATTGTCTATATTATTTTACCTGGTTTTTGATTGCTTAGAGCTCTTTTAAATTAAAGCCAAGAAATTAATAAATAAAATATTTTGTATTAAGAGTAATTCCCTTTACCTTTCCCTTGCTTTCTGGTTATATTCTGCATTTCGTGTTATGATTAGCTTTAATTTTTCATTGCTCCGGTTAAATCCTTTTAAAACCAAAACAATAACAAAAACACCGAAATCAGATATAAGCAAGAACAACAACAAAAACTAAACCAATGGACAAGTCACGAACTACAGTTTATTGCGCGGTTCTTTTTCTTCACAATAAAATTTTAGGCAAATGCTCTAATTTAACTAAATTTTTACGACTAAAATTATTACGATTGAAATACAATTTATTCGTTTTGAAAATTTTTTGCTTTTATTCAACACTCGCCTTCATTTTTGGTTTAGATATTCAACTAACGAATAACGAATTCTTAGCGAAACGATTAAGCTCATGCTACATATATTTCAATAAACACTGAAATTTAAACGTTTTTAATAAGGGTTTTCTCCGGAATTACTGCTCCTTAAGTAACTTATCCCACTCAACGTTTTATTGATTCGATTTTAATATTTAATAATAAATGAAAAGTCACGAATGGCAAACAAGTTGTAGACATACTACTAATATAAAAACAAAGCATTTTCTTTAGAATTTGATTTATTTTGTAATTTTATAGACACAAGAAATCCATGCTAAAATCATGCTGTAAAGTGTACATTTTCAATAAAAAAAATTTCGAAGCGCACACTTATTATATTGATGAAAGAAGTTATAACAAGAAGTTATTTGCACTTGCTTATGACATATTCTCGAAACTGGTAGTAAGTAAACTCCTCTAAATAACTAATTTTATAGGCTTATCTTTATATTCCTTAACCAGAAATCGTTAAAAATAGTATAATATTTTTGAATGCCCTTGGTAGATATAGTGTTAAATTATAAATTCTCTTTCCATCAAACTTTCAAATAAATATTTGCCTTCCTTTAAAGAACTAAAATAAAAGCTTTTTTAGTACAAAATCAAATAGAAAATACGAAGGAAATTAAAAAACAAGAAAAAAAAAGAGAAAACCAACAGAGGGAGAGAGAGAGAGTGGAAGCTTTGTAAAACTTTTTCACTAAAAAAAGAGATTTTGTGAAAATTGTTTCTATTAAAAAAAAAAATACTTTTTCGTTAAGTTTTTCCCTTATTTCAATGCTTTCTCCTTTTTTAGGTTTAATAAAACTCACTTAATTAAAGTCAATTACAAATGGATGTAGTATCCTTAGCTTTCACACTTAGAACAATAATTCTCTTCCAAAAAATAAAATAAAATAAAAATAAAATGTACACAGAAAAATCTACACAGGAATTATGTTCAATAAAACCATATTATTGAAAAAAAAATTAATTTCAATAACATTTGTCATTAACTTATTAAAATATTTCGTTGTATGTATTTCTTTCCCATGCCGGTTATTTATTTTCTTTTCATACATTAGTACTTAAAACAAGTTTTATCTCATAAAAGCTGTAGAGAGCATGCTTTACGTCCGGGAAGCTCGGGTTCGTATCACAGGCATGTCAACATTTATTTTAATTTATATATTTTTTTTCTTTTTTTATCAATATAGCGGAACTCGTTATTACAGGAAATTTTTAAAAAAATAATTGAATATCGCGATTTTTGTTATTAAAAAGCAAACATATTTTTTCTGCAAATGTTTGCTAAAAACTTTCTAAATCTAAACACAAAATTTAATATTAGAAGTTATTTAAATTTCTTGCGAAATATTTTTATTACATAAATTAAAAGGGAAACAGTTGCGCATACACTGAAAAAATTCCATGCAACATATGCACGAAAACGCTCGTACATATTACGAAATATTTCGTAATTTAGCACCACGAAATTCTTTCGTAAAATATACGAAATGTACGAAAATAATCAAAAAATAAAAGTAAAAAAAAGTATGGCTCAACCGGGGCACGAGCTCGCAATCATCGTATTTTAAGTCATGTGCTCTACCCACTGAGCCACTTTCTACTTATTTTATAAGAGCTAAAAATTAGTTTTATTTGCTTACATCTGAAAAATACGTCAATTTATAAAATATTATTTTAATATATTTTTTTTTATTCCAAGTATATTTTTTAACAAGGGAAAATGTTTACGAAATGTATTCGTTACTTTCGTAAATTCAAAAAAATATTGCCTTAATGTTTTTTCGTAATATATACGAAAGTTTCGTATATTTTACGAAAAAAGTCACTACGAAATTTTTTGTTCGTAAAATGTTGCATGGATTATTTTCAGTGTAGGTGTATAAAAAGCAAATGGGCCTATTATTATTTTTAAAATTTTTCACGAGCGATAAAAAAAACTCAATAAAAATCATAGTGTCAATGATTCAGACCTTATTAATTATACTACCCAGAAAAAATGCTTTTATAATCACAATAGTTTGCTCTTTCTTAAGTTTTTTATCTCTTCTGAAAAAAATTGAGAAATGACGATATACCCTTTTGCACTTTATATGACGATGTTTAAATATTTTTTAAATTAATAACTTTTGCTTCATTTTTAATTCATCACAATACATGAATTTATACAAGAAATCGAGCATCATATAATAAAATTAATTGGTAATTTAATTTTGAATATATTGCGGCTTCAGTAAAATAATAAGAAAATTACTGATATAATAATTAGTCTTTTGAAATCATATGCGCATTAAGGCCTAGAAAAATTAAAAATATATAAATGAATTAGTGAGTATATGTGTGTTCATAAACAATTATTTTGGCCGCACTTGTTATGTTAACGCTTATAAGCTTTGCGACAAATATGTGTACTTCACTCACATGAACATTATAAAATTATGTCATCATACCAATTTTGGTGCCAGGAAACTCAATTACAAATGCTTTTAGATAAAAAAGAAAAACGGAAATTAATGTTCATTATTATAAATACATGTTTGTGTGCTGAATTAAAAATATGTTTGAGATATGCTTATACGTACTATGTACCCAGCCAACGATTTCGTTCTGAATTCTGTGAGAAAGACTTCACCAGATCCGTATCCAAAGTCATTCAGAAAACGTACCGATAATCATAGCAGTGATTGATAAAAAAGCGGAACTCTTTATCAGAACAAGCTCTGGAAACTTTTGCCGAAATGTCTGAGAGAGTTTTGTAAAATCACTGAAGGAATTTTCTGGGAAAATCCTAAAGTGTCCTTTTTACGGCCTGTACTACAGACCCTGTAGTATTAATGTAGAAGAAAATTGAAAACTAAAATTAGAAATTTATTACAAATGTCGTACTAAATTTGCACATAGAATCTAAAAGTTCTAACATTTCTGTGATTCTTCTTGTGTTATTTGTGCACAAATTCTCAAGAGACATATGTAGACTTGGGTCCAACTCATTCGAACTCGTTCAGCACCTCGTTTTAGAGACAAACCTGGTCCAACCTGTTCAAGTTCGTTCAGCAGCTCATTTTAGACACAAACCTATGATCATTGGTTTGATATGGGTCTGATTATTGGTTTGTGTCTAAAACGAGCTGCTGAACGAGTTCGAACTAGTTGGACCCAAGTCTAGATAAATTATTATGAAAACTAAAATCAGAAAAAGTGCAAAAACGACTGCTGAATATCGGAGATCAGAAGATGTGCAGACTATTCTGTTAAATGGCTAAAAGGAAATTATATCGCCGACAGGTAATGTACAGACTAGTCTGATATTAATCAGATAATATTTCCAGAAATGTTTAAGGCAACTTTCGACAACTCTATATGCTCGCTGGGTTTGTAGTATATACTACACAGATATTAATATAGCTTTATACATATTTATAAAATAATAATGGATCGAAATTCTTTTCGTCACTTTTAAATGACATTCAAACTTTTTCGGTACATATGCTCTGTAACTTTGTGAGAACTTTTTAAATGGGAGAACATTTTTCTCGTCCTATAAAACACAGGATGAATGCATAGAAAATAAAATGTTCCTTTGTTTATTTTAATGTATTCACATTAATTATTTTATCAACTATACTGTAAAATGATGACTTACATGCGATAAGCTCTTACAAGTTACAGAAAGAACATGGCTACTGAATTGATAAGATTCGAGAATTATTATCCTTTTCAAAAACTAAATAAAGTATTTGCAAAACAGGTTTTAGTGGCTCCACAGTGCACATTGGGGCAAATGGATGCGTTTTGTGGCATCAATTAAAGCGCTGGGTTCTGATTTACGTTTTTCAGAAACAACACGCTGTTATTTGCAACAAAGAAAATTGCATTCGCTATTTAGGTGTTGTTTTATATATTCCAATAATCCCAAAATTAATATTTTACTTATTCAGTAGAATATTAATTGTTTTATAAGAACACATTGACATTGACTACTGAGTGGTATTAGCTAGTTCCTATAAGCATTTCACTGGGTCCAAATGCCGATCGTCCGAGCGACTATAAATTTAAAAGTCATAAATATTAGCAATTCCCAAAAAAATCTCTTATCCTACATTGGAAAATTTTAAAAATCGCAAATTTAAAAAATGAATTGTTGCCAGGAATCCTCATATACCTGCCCCAAGGTGCAGTGCCAGGTCTTTAAATTGTCTGCTCCTTAGGAAGGAGTATCTGACTTTCTGAACTCCTAGACATCTACATTTTACCAGGCACTCCAGCAATTTCCTCTTCATTCGTAATCTAAACAGATCATACAGTCTTCGTGCGAGACTCCCAGAAGAGCATTCGGCCCACCGCACAGTATCCCGTTAAAAGTCTTGTACGGATTTTTAATGACTTTTTGAAAAAAAATCCATAGAACATTTATTTATTTTTTCGTTCGCGTTTGTCTTATATTCGTTCTCGAAGCTCTTGTAATTATGCAGTTGTGAATTTGTTTCCATCTCGACCTCTGCTCCGTGCTTACCACGTTATTTATGTAATTTAAAAGTTCGATAAATACCGTTGAAGATTTCTGGAGAGTCCACTGCTTTTGTTGGCGCAATATTGCTTTTCAAACTCCTATCAGCAGCAATTTATTTAGCTTAAATCTTGGCTTGGAAAATTGTATATCCCGTTGGTAATCGTTTTGAAATTCTAAAATGTAATTTCTCTAATTAGATTTAGATTTCGTCTTCCGTAATAACGCAGTACTCACTACTGTGGATTTATATGTCTTGAAAGCGGAAATCTGATTGATTTGTGGTACCTTTTTCTTCTTTCCTTCATATTCCTCTTCCACAATAGTTTGAAGTCAAGAACCAACTTTTTTCGCCTCCTTTGATAACTGCAAAATATCTCCGTTTAGCTTGGGGAGCCTGAAGTCTGGAGTTTTGTATGTATCTTCAGGTAAACAGAACTAGTTTTATCCTTTGTTAAAACCTCAACTATTTTCAGTTGCCCATCTTAATAATCTTAGCATGGACGTTTCAGTGATATCAACAATCTTTGAAAGAGCTTGTTTTGGACCAGCCGCACTACGTCATCATCATAAGCGAGCACTTTTGTGTCTTCTCCTTTAAGATCCAATGGAATTTTATTTTTCACTAAGTTCCATGGCATCGGTGATAGCATTCTCCTTGTACTGTCTATTCTTTGTACTGAAGACAGTTTTTTTATAAACTCTTTTTGTGAAACAAATGGAAATAGTTGCCCTTAGCCTTTATAAAGCCAATTCGGTGCTGGGGCAATAAATTGTATTATAGTAAATAATTTTCTGAAAATAAATTAACAATTCTTAAAAAAAAACAAACAAAAAACTTCATGTAGATCTCTTTCAATCCAGCTGCCTTTGAGACATGCGAATTGGGCCCCGCTGAAGTTATTGTGTATTAGTTTCTCGCTTAAGTGCATGTCCAGTTCTAGCTACTGTTTTAAGTAAAAATGATGAGAAGCTAATGGGCATGTAATGTATCGTCGTGTTGTAGTGTAATTTTCAAGTTTGGCGATAAAAACCTCTTTAACTTCCCTCTATACTTTTGGTATGTAAAACCATTCCACCCACCCTGACGGAAAAAATCCCTTTTAACCATGGCAAATTCACTTGAAGAGACTTTAAGAGAAGTACTGGGAAAATACCGTCCGATGTGTAATTTTCAAAAATTAGCATAACTTTATCGCTACAGATGGATTTAGGTACTCAGTTTTTATTACGAGTGAAGGTTTCTCACACAATCCATCTTCCTGAGACTAGAAGTTATGACATATAATAAAAACTGTGCAGCAAAAGAAATTTTTCTCATGCTTTTCCCAATTTATTACAAAAAATATTTAAGAGTAACAACAAAATAAAAATAATTTTTTATCAGCAACAATAAAAGAAAAAAAAAGTTGTTTGCCATATAACAATCGGAAAGTCCTTGAACTATTATTTGCAAAGGAAATGAATATTTTTTTTACCTCAGATTGATACGAATTTTATTTAAAAAAAATTATTTTTTTTTGCTCTCCCATAAATGGGATACTGATACAACTTGTAACCTGTTGTTTTTACAATCAAAGAAAATTTATTTCATAGTTATTGTTGTGGGAATATAGATTTGTTTGGTTTTTTCTTTCAATTTTTATTTAAGTAAGTACAACAACGAGTCAAACAAAGTTCGATTTGTTGGCATTACATAAAAAAATTAATAAGCTGAAAAAAATATATGAAAAAAGCAGTAAGAACAATACAAAATTGTAGCAGTTTGTTTGCAAATTTTTTTTTTAATTTTACACGTGCCTTATGAGTATTATTTACCACAGAGAAATCGAGGGAAAAATATTACAATTGCAATATATTCTCATAGATACACTTGCATATAAAAATTATTTTGTTCTGTATTATATATTTTTTTTAAACAAATACTACATACAAAAAACGAGAAAAACATTTACACTTTTGAACGCATTCTCTTGAGGTTCCAAAATGTTGAACAAATAATGCTTAAACGTAACAAATGTGTATGTGTGTATGTGTATATTTAAATTGCGATATGTCACAACTTTAGAGAGCTGGAACTTTTTAGTTTATCAGTTAAAAAAAACATCACATATGTAAATTGTGTTTTCTGTCGCACAAGTTTTTCGATTTTTCTTTTTTTTCAAAAAAAAATCTCCCTTGCTTACTGATGTTAGAAAAACTAAATACTTTTGTACTCGCACATGTTTAAATAAAAATGATTTTGAGTTTTTAGTTCATTAGATATAAATCCACCTAGAGAAAAAAACAAGTTTGTGGCATAGTTGCAACAAGGGGTGTTAAGTATGACGATTTTTTACGATATGACAAAAAAAACGATATGACATACTGTGTTGTCATATCGTAAGCTATTTACGATATGACAACACCGAGAAAGCCATACACGGTGCATCGCTTTCTCAGTGTTGTCATATCGTAAAAAACTTACGATATGACAACACAGTATGTCATATCGTTTTTTGTCATATCGTAAAAAATCGTCATACTTAACACCCCTGGTTGCAACAGCAATGTTACTCTCTCTCCCTCTCTCTGCAATAATACATGGTTGTGGGCAGGGGTGTTAAGTATGACGATTTTTTATGATATGACAAAAAACGATATGACATACTGTGTTGTCATATCGTAAGTTTTTTACGATATGACAACACTGAGAAAGCGATGCACCGTGTATGGCTTTCTCGGTGTTGTCATATCAGGTGGCTCTGTTGAATGTGATTTCATATTTTACATATACAACTTTTTCGGGAAAATTCAATACGAGAATTAAATCACTTAAGTTGACATTAAGCCGCACTTTTCCAGTGAAGCTAATCTATTGTGCTGTGTACGTTGAAGTATTAAGTTGATGTTAATTTATCCCTGGTTCCTTGGAATATTAATCATGCCCAATTGTTATACGGTTCTACCTGGTTTTTTATCATTTAACTTTCTGAAAGCGAGACGAATGCTTACATCAGAACAACGTCCAAAATGCTCATATAAACCGCGTTTTAAAACCGACATACTTTTAAAAATATACATTTATCCCTTTCTATTATTATTGATTGCAGCATCCTGATTTTACAACTTTCTAATACCAACAACTAAAAATTTAATCCAATTACTCACATTTAATTATTTACAGCATCTCGAGATAATGGATTGCACTTGTAGGGAAGTGCACGTTACAAGCACAACTGGCAAGTAACAGTCTGAATGACTTACTAAATAAATGCATACCTGAAATAAGTGGAGCGTAGGATAGGGCGAAATGAGCAAATAAAATCATGGGGAACAATATATCAAGTATCATTGCCATGTTGCAGCTATTTCATACTGGCTGGCAGTTGTTACAACAAAATGTGGAATTAGTTAAAAAATGTGATTATTAATTACAACAAGCAGCAAAAATACTTGAAATTTTTAAACTGCATTAAAGTGAATTCACAAATATTTTGCAAAAATGTTATACATCATTTAATTAATAAAAAAAATAGTAACAAATAGTATTAAAAGTTAAAACATACTGTAAAATAATCCATAATGAAACTAAATGGCTGCCATATGAGCCAGCGACCACCCTTCCAAGTATTAGAAATACTAATCCATAAAATGTGTTTCCTTTTCCGGTATTAAAATAATGTTGGGTTGCAAAATATTTGCTTTTTTTTTGTGTTGCGAAAATAATTGAAAATATGCACTATTTATTTAGTTTTTATAGTTTAGATAATAAAATATTTTTATTGTTTTGAACAGCAGCAATTTAGTTTGTTAAATATCATTTAACAAAATAAATGTAACAAAATGTTAGATTTATTGTGAACAGATTTCACATAAATGTATAATAATAAACATGAATTAAAATACAACGAAATAAATAATTTAAATGTGGAAAATAGATAAGTGTACTTGATACCAATAAAAATTGCATAAAACAAACAGCGGTGCAACAAAAATCAGTGGTTATTGAAATTGGAAGCAAAAATCTTGAAAAGTTGATCTTTATTTTTTTAAATAAAAAATGTGCTATGTATTTAAATTAGAAATTTGCTAGTTTCCCAGCAAAAACTTGGAAATGTGCTGCGATTACCAAACGACATGCGCTTCAATACAAGCTACATATCGTCTGCATCACTGTTAAGTAGTTTAATGAATTGCGTACTAGTAAATAAACCAGCCATTTATTCTTATATATTGGCACGGTAGTAGTGTTTGCGCTTATCATACAGATGATCAGCCGTTCAATGCTTAGCACAGCAAAGTGGATTTTTTTTTCTTATGTTCATATTTGTAAAAATTAATCTTAAGACCGTAACAAAAGATTTGCTCGGTAGACCAGTGTGTAAAGCACTTGACATAAAACACACAACAAATCCTTAAAATAGTGCGAGTTCAATGCCCAGCAGAGCCATTTAATTTTTATTATTTTTTATGTATTCAATGAAATTTTTAAATTATTTTTTGTAAGACAAGGTGGTAAGTATTGCCTACAATAAATAACATTGCAAATTTAAAGTAAATTTTTAAAACTCCAAAATACACTGAAAATAATCCATGCTACATTTTATGAAAAAACTTTCGTAGTTACATTTTTCGTAGAATATACGAAACTTTCGTACATATTACGAAAATATATTTAGACAATATCTTTTTGAATTTACGAAAGTAACGAAACCCTTTCGTAAACATTTTTCCTTGTATAATAAAAATATATTTGAAATAAACAAATAAATTGAATTTACTTTTCACAAATTGACATATTTTTCATGTATAAGGTAATAAAACAAATTTTTAGCTCTTATAAAATAACTATAAAGTGACTCAGTGGGTAGAGTACTTGGCAAGACGAATTCATAACAGGTGGCGTTATCAGCACAGCTGAGTATTCAAGGAACTGCCAAACTTTCCTTATAATTTTTTTTTTAAATAAATTAAGAAATTTTTAATGTAAATTTGTTAATTTGTTTTGACAATTGCTTCAACAAAAAAGTTGCTTTGTTGTGCGAGTATCATTTCGCCGATGACTATACCTTATAGATCTACTTTGGTAGTTGGCTTGAAATATGAAGATTGCGAGTTCGTGCCCCGGTTGAGCCAAACTTTTTTTTACTTTTATTTTTTGCATTTGAATTGTACATTTCGTATTACGAATTACGAATTATTTCGTAATATATTCGAGCGTTCTCGTGCATATGTTGCATGGACTTTTTTTGGTGTAGGAGTAGTATTTATTACTTTAAGATGTCATGGTTGGCTGTCATAGGACAGAAAGTATCCAAAGAGCTGATTGGTAAGCGATTGAAAATTTGTCCAAAGCAAATGTTGCTGATAACAACAGTTTTAGAATAATAAATTCATCTTCGTATGCAATGACAATGCTATGCTCTTGGAACGACTTTCGATTTTTTGCTAGGCTATCAAATGTTTATAAAAGGTTTATAAAATAATTATGAATAGAATAGATAGAATTGAAGAACAGGAGTTTAAAGTCATCAACACTGATTTTGTTATAAAAAAAGTTGTTCATTTAAAGGCTGTGGCTTCGACTTCGCAGCCTCTTAAATCAATTGGAATTTTGAAGCAAATTTGAAATCATTTTTAGTAATATGTAAGTATGTATGTATATTCCATGTTTTTATTACATAACCACTCAAAATATTTTACGATTTTGTATTACAAATGCAACACACTAGAGAAGGCAGCATAAAACTGAATACAAATGCAAATATTCTAACCTTAATGTATTCGAGGCCAAGAATAAAGTTTATATATTAGAATTTTTTATAGTTTTATTTTTATGCACATTTATTCATTGGAATAAAATGGCACAAGTGTGCTATACGTAAATTACTTTACACCCAAATGTATATTTACTTTGCTATAAAATTGCATGTGAATATCAAAAATATTTCTTTGAAATTAAACTCCTGTGTATACTTTCACTTTTATGCAGTGTTATTACTTTCACATGAAATATATTATATTTGTTAAAAATATACTAAATAAACTATGTGCCCACACTAAAGTTCTTACCTATTTACTAAACATAATTTTTCGGCTACACCAAATATTTCCGATAGATTGTACACAAAAAAAATTTCCATATATGGGCATTTCCACAGAAAACTCCACTTTTTATTGTGTACGTCAGCAAGCCATTAAGTTTTTTTTTTTTTTCTAAAGAAAATTTGAGTTTTTTACGTACTTACACTGAACATAATCCATGCAACATTTTACGAAACAAAATGTTCGTAGTTACTTTTTTTCGTAAAATACACGAATAAATCGTGCATATTAGGAAATATTCTTTTTTTGAGTATACGAAAGTAACGAAAACCTATCGTAAAGATTTTTCCTTGTTGAAAAATATATTTGAAATAAAAGAGTTAATTCAACAATTTTTTACACCGAAAAAAATCCATGGAATATATATACGAAATTTCTCGTATATGTTACGAAATATGTCGTAATTTTACAACACGAAAGTCTTTCATAAAATAAACAATATGTACGAAAATAATTAAAAAATAAAAGTAAAAAAAAGGCTGGGTCAGCCGGTGCACGAGCTCACAATCTTCATATTTCAAGACAAGTTCACTTTCAACTTATTTTATTAGAGCTAAAAATTTGCTTTATTTACTTACATCTCTCCTTTAACTCCCACTGGAGCATAGGGCGCCAAAATTGTTATTATAATTATTTGATTACTAATTTTTTTCAGGTAACGTAGATTGCTGAAATTCATTCCCAAGTTTGGTGATAGGGCTGCTATCTGATCACGCAAACTTTCTGTAGCTTTAGAGCAAGTGCTTCAGAGGATTCAATGTTCGAGTTCCTCGTACTTTCTGAGATGATTTTAGGCCATTCAGGGTTCAATGACACTCCATCACTTCTCATTTACGGACTTGGGGCTTGGGACAGAATTTCCTCTATGCAGTTCTGAAAGTTATACCGCCTAAGATCGTCCGCCAGATCCTCGTTAGGGAAAACAGGAGTCACCAAGTCTTTTATGGACAGTGCGTGAGGTAGACAATTGAGAAGGATTGACAGTATACACAAATAGATAAGTCAATTGCATTCGTATCAGTTTTCCCTAGATCTCCCAAAAGCATTGCATGAGTAGGAATGATCGCCTGAGTGCTGGTAAAATAAGAAATAAGTTTGATGTCGCTGTTTTGAAAAATTTTCCAAAGCTACCCACTTCCTTTTGAGCAAAACCACTAAGCAAACCAATATGTTTTACTGGGGTGACTTAAAATATTGGTTTAAAAAAAATATTTCCCCAACAATCAAATATTTAACAACACTAGAAGGTAGAGAGCCTGTCACAAGACATGTCACGTGACTAGTTAACAACGACTAGCAATCTGTTCGAGTTCTGGAAATTTATATGAAAGCGACATGTCACTTCTAAAAGCGTTATCATTGCACAGGTCCAATTGACATAATAAAGATACTCAGGGAACAGTTCTAGTTCCAAACTTAACGAACTTGTCCTGTGGTGGTTTCTTCAATACTAGACGAATTACTGTAATATAAACTTTAAATATTTTTGATTTGGAGGCATTTTGTTAACATTTCTGTTCTTTTCAGCAATCAAAACTGAGGAACATATTTTTCCACTCCCATTTTAACCAGTCCTAGGGCCAGTACGCTGATGCTAAATATCCCGCAGGGAAAATATGAAATTATTTTGAATTATATACTCAAAACTAAACTAAAATATTGCAAAAATAAAGAAAAACATATTTAAGCAATAAATAAATGTTGTTTTAAGCATTTTTATAAAAACCAAGAGAACTAAGTGAAACTTAAGAAAGTCTTAGTTAGACTTACATGCATACTACCATAGCATATACATATACGTGAGTTCCCATGCACTAAAATATACACGCACATATGCACAATCTTAAATAACATTTCTCATTTTTTAACATGACATCAAATATCCTTTGGCTCATCCTTTTTGTGCTTAGTTTACTTACATCAGTTCATCATTAGGCTAAAACGTGTCTCGTATTTTAAACAATGCATGATTAAGAAAAGCTGTTATGGTAAAAAAATAGATTCAGAAATTCTCAAACGCAAACACATAACACACAGAGACACAAACGCACATGATGCTCAGCAACTTCAAATAAAGAAGGATAAAAAGAAATAACGAAAATATATTGAAACTTCTTTTAGTAATTTAACAACGGAAATAAAAGTCAGCGAAAAAATCGAGTTTGAATTTTAAAAGATGTGTCTTTAAAGAACGATGACTGGCTGCAATGATGGCAGCAACAGGGAAAAAGGGTTATAAAATTATCTGTCATTGCTGATGAGTAAAAAGGAAATTGAAATTAGAGAAACAGCATCCAGCAAAAGATATAAAGAAAGAAAGCTACGACAAAGAAACATCTTTAAAAATGAAATGATTGGAGATTATTTAAGAAATTGGTGTAACAATGTCATAAATAAGAACAGAAAAAAAACACGAGCGCCAAACCGGAAATGAGATGAAAAAAACAATTTACTCCATTTTTTACATGCATGAAGCATTCACGATCACGCATGTTTGTGAGTAATTCACTACCTTAATCAAGTGAGAGTCAGAAACAAGAGTATGCAAAGAGTTTGCAGTGAGTGTATATGAGTAGAAAATCAAAATTATAAAAAAAACGATTTTGATAAGTTTTGTTTGTACATAATAAGAAAGAAATGACTTCTTTCATTTGATTTTTCTTCGTAAGTGTTTCGTAAATATGGTTTTTTGTGATCGTGATAAATTTTGTTTACGCTCACGTGAGAATTGTCTAAAAAAATATTATTGTCGATATGCGCTAGTATGTAATATACAGCCGTGTCACAGATTCCGTTCGGGTTGGTTTTGATTCCGTAGTCACAGAATACCATTTCGATCGGAAGTGGTTTCAGTTCCGTAAGTTGCTTCTTCAGACAACGAAAAACGAAAATTTTCTTCGTAATAAAACCACTTTTCAATTTCAAAGTGAAAATGAAAAACACTTTTCTACTGACTTTTTTGTATTTCGTTTTTACAATGATAAAGTTTTTATACCTTGAGGCGTTTGTTTACTATTGTTTTTAGATGCAAAGCTCACATTAAGCTTTTTATTAACATAGAAAGCTCATGACCAAATATATGTTGCGCTTCTAAAAGTATGCACGTTTTTTAATATATACTGCAAATGAAGTCTGTAGAAAAGTGTTTTTCAATTCCACATTGAAATTTTAAAGTGGTTTGATTATGAAGAAAATTTCTGAAAGGATTCTGTGACATTGCGAATAATATTATAGTGCACCTTCAAGATTAAGATTAAAAAGCTATATTTTATCATATAGTCTTTTAATAATTTTATTCAAATTTGCAGTTCTTATTTTCTTAATATTTTTAATACAGTTACAAATTTTGCCAATATTTTCTTCTTAATTCTCAATAATTACTATCGAAAGTTTTTATAACAATATTTGTTATTTGGCAATACTGATTATGGTCATAAATTTTATCATTTTGAAATAAAGAAGAAACTTTTTCTCAGTTATTTTTTAATATTACAATTCACAGTTTTCTGCATTTCTTTTAGTTTTATTCTTAATGGGGACATAAATAATTCTTTAATTATTATTGAGTTTTTAACACATAAAAATAAATTAAACATTCATTGTCAGAGGGTTCTTTAAATACGAACTCTTTTTTTAGTCAATAAGTTTTTGTTTTTTAATATTATCTGAAGTCCGTTTTATTTCATAAAATAGTTAGACATGTCACAGAATGCCACAGAATTTGGTAGCTACTAGTTTCAATGCATACTTTTAGGAGCAGTTAATAAATAACACAACCCCACGAAGGTTTCTCCCTTAAAAAATTATCAAGCAATTTGGATAGGTATTAGGTACTAAGCTTCCAAGGTCGACCAGTAAAACACCATCGGGTAACTAACAAAATTTGCTTCAAATCACCTTAATATTGTGAGCTTAAAAATCAATGGTTTTTTAGTTATTCCTAAAATAATTTTGAATAATTTATAATTTTTGTAAAAATTAAAAAAAATTATTTTTACAAAAAAAAAATATTTAATTTTATTTTACGAATAACGAAGAAACCAGTAAGGGAAATCACTCTTCGTAGGAAACTGCTATTGCAGACTTTCCAGCTCTTGCAAATCTAGGATATATGCTACAATATGCAACACAGAAGCAGATATGCAATACTAAAAACTGTAGGAAACTTGTCTAGCATATATGCAATTAAAAAAAAATTACTCAGAGCGACTAATAGAAAAATACAAAAGAAAATACAAACTAATAATAGGCCTGTTTGCTTACTTTTTCAATACCACAAATAATAAATTAAGAAATAAGTAAGTGTAGTTCTTCCTTTATGGTACATTTGAAAAATACATAGTACATATGTGTATTTCCTACATTTTTGAAGAAGACACTCATTCTTTGTAGCAGAAAATGGAAGTTTATATTCTAGAGGTGCAAATGTAAGAGTGATTTCCGCTATTGATTTTTTTAGCTTACAGAATACCATTACGATCGGAAGTGGTTTCAATTACGTAAGTTGCTTCTTCAGAAAACGAAAAACGAAAGTTTTCTTCGTAATCAAATCACTTTTAAATTTCAAAGTGAAATTGAAAAACACTTCTACAGACTTCATTTGCAGTAAATATTAAAAAACGTGCATAGCTTCAGGAGCGTCAAATAAATATTTCGTCATAAGCTTTCCATGTTAATAAAAAGCTTAATGTGAGCTTTGCATCTAAAAACAAGAGTAAGCAAATGCCTCAAGGTATAACAACTTTATCAATGTTGTAAAAACGAAATACAAAATAAACGGAATCTAAAGCACAAGAAATTTACTTTTTCAGAATAACAACTGCGGAATCAAAAGCAATCCGAACGGAATCTGTGACATTGCTGATTAAGATGATTTGAAGCAAATTTTGCTATATACGCGATGGTGTCTTATTGCCTTCGAGTTATTGTGAATTATACTGGTATACCTCGTGAAAATATTAGGTACGCTTATAAAAAAATTATGACGTGATGGAAAAAACAATGATGTAGTTTGTTTTAATATACTTAAATATATGAAAAAATGGAATGAATTTTTGAAGGGGGAAAAAAGTTGTATTTCGTAGGTTTGTGTAATTGGTTGCATGTTAATAAAAGGGTTAATGTGGGCTTTGCGTGTAAAAGAAAAAGTTTGAAGTAGCACCTTAAGGCCTCAAAACTTTATCGCTGCAGGATCCATTTATTCCGTATTTAATAAGCGGATTCTGAAAATATGTAACTGCAAGTGCCGACTTAAAACCATTATTATCAGAATACGTGACTTGCCTGAGTATCAAGATAATAACCACAACTGCAAGGAAAATTCTGAATAGGTACTTTAGCAAAAACAAAAACTTTAGTTTTCTATTTTTATTTTTTATTTTTATAGCATTTGGCAAACACTTAAATGGTCATAAATTAGATATTACAAATGTTTGAGTGCCAAGAATCAAATACAAATCTACAACTGTTAGACATATTTAAAAAATAAGAAAACAAAAGTAAAAAGAAAATTTACTTGTTAAATAATCAAAATCTAATTAATGAATTTTGCAGTACAGAGTTACAGAGCTAAAGTATTTTAAGTACATGACTAGCACATGATTTCCAATACGACAATTAGTCTAGTCCTTGGAATTATTTATTGGCTAAGTAATTTTCATTTTACACGATAGTTTGGTTATGAAAATACTTTCGAAAAAATTAATTTTTCTACTATGAGCTACAATTTGTTTAATGCCAATAAGCAAAGTAGCTTCGAACTTGGGTTTATGGTGAAATTTCACGGAAGACATATTATTAATACAAGCTAGTCTCATACAGTCCGGTTTTTGTGGAATATTATAGTAATAATTTTGGGTAAGAAAATACGAAATTAACCCTTAAAATATTGTAAGTTTTGAATGATATCTGGCGTTCAAGTAATGTTTGATCCTTTGATTTATAGTAGAATTTCTTGGCAAATATTTCTGCAGGACATTTTAGCCTACTATATCGTTGTTAAAAGCAATTTGTTTCCCTTTTTTTAGGAAGGGCCAAAAGACGCATACAATGCAGTGTTAGACGGTTATCGTATTTTATACCTTAAATGTAAGGATTACAATATTTCCTATGCCGAGTCACTATAATTATGTGCAAACGGGTGGAGCTTTAACTCCTCATAAAATGAGTCCCAGTTGTAAAATTTCAAAACGACGATAAACATATTGTAGAAGAATTTGTATCTCTAAGGCCCTAATTTACAGTAATTAGTTAATTAGTAGTAAACTAAAATGATAACTATTGTTTAACTAAAACTTCATATCACAGTGTATTGTTTAGCTAAAAATTTTAAAATGGATAAAGAATGGTAGCACTAACGGAATATCAAGTTTATATGTAAACAAGCAAAAATAAAGAAATAAAGAATATTTCGCATCTTAAGGCGGTAATTTAAACATTTTTAAGCGCACAAAGCTATTGGAGCAAATATTATTTTTTCGCTCCTAAAAGTATGTCTATATGCATATAATAATTTCCAAGGCATGGAGTAATAAGTATACTGGTTCAACAAATACAACAACAAAAAAGTAAATACACATGCTGGACGTGGCTTATGTATTAAACTACGAGAGCAAAAAATAATCTGCTGACTTTATGCTGCCACCTGTATACTAATTACACCACAGGGATGGCATATGAGATTTTAAAATTGTACAAATTGCTATCTAAAATTGTACTTTTTCGACCTAATTGCACCAAAACAGATTTTTGAAAGCAGAAAATTGTATTAAATATAGCAAATATCACTTTTCTATACATACATACATACATACATACATACATACATACATACATACATACATACATACATACATACATACAAAAGTATATGGGCATTTCTACAGGTCGGGTGCGACATCAAGCAATTAAGCTTGTATTTTAGAACCATGTAGTTAGATTTTTCCTAAACTTTTACTCAATGTAGATCTACTTATGGCCTATAAAAATATATTAAGCAGTAAAAAAAATCTTACGTTTTCTTAAAAAAATTAACGAGCATAATTGCTTGGTGCCGCACGTGACAAAAAGTGGACTTTCCTGTGGAAATGCATATATAGTATTATTTGTGGCTAAAAGGAAAGTGTGCTTAAGTCGGACATAGCTATATCTAATCGAAAATAACTCATTAGTTTCGACATACTTGCTATTGGAGGATAGAAGAGTATATTCTCAATAAAGTTCCGAAATATTCGTCTTTACTATAATGCAAAAAAATTTATAACAATTTATTTTTTCATACTTTAATGTGCATCGTGATCTGCAAGAGCTTTAAATTGTAAAGACTTGGTTTTGTGAGCTGGTCTTATGTGAACACTTTATATATTCCTCCCTTTAAGTTGAACTTTGTTCTCAATACTTTGATAAACTTAAATTTAATTGAGATAAAATGTTGCATATGTACGAGTGGACGATAATGACCAAATATTTTATCGCAATAAATGGAAAATTATTAATTGTACTAAATAAGACATTGGTGTACCATTGTACTTTTTAAGTTCGATTTGTACCAAAAAAGGTACAATTGTACCAATTTTGCCATCCCTGTTACACCATGTTCCAATGCATCTCAGTAATTGTTAACCAATGGCATTTGAAGGTTCAACTAATGGTAAACAAAGAAGTGTGAATAAAATATCATTAGCTAAACTATTGTCATTAGTTAATTAATTGGTGAGGAACGGGCAGAGAGATAGACGGACAGCTAGCGAAAACAATAGGGTTCCTTTACACTTTTGGTGTACGGAACCCTAAAAATGTTGGAAACAAAATGTTGTACAATATTTTTGCCTCTACTGTAAAATGTATTATACTGGTTTTAGCTCCTTTTCAACTGAAGGTGAATGACTATTTAGGCTTTCAATGAAAATTATACAACTGTTGCTCTAGTCTTTGTTCAACAGTCATTCAAACATTTTCCTTTTTCGTAAAATGAAAAAATGCTTTAAAGACGTAAGGCATCATCATAATTTCTGACATTATAATAATCACCTTTCTAATACTCCTGGTTGTCATCATAAACTTTTTACTTTAGCATTTTATTAAAACACAAAACAAAACTTATTTTTATTCATGCTCTTTTTCATGATTTTTTTTACTCTTTTGGGTATTTTAAAAAAGTTAAATGAATTGAATAGTAGTGCCGCTTGAACTTTTTATGTTGTTCATTTATTTAAGTACAAGTTATTTATTTATGAATGTCAGTCAACATATCATACATATTTTTAATTTTTTATTTTTATTTTAGTTTTTATATTTTTTCCTCAAAATTCTTACTGGTTTCTGGTGTATTCAGTTTTCACTCTATACAAGTACAAACATTTACAAGTATTTGCATAAATTTTTGAGTGGCTTCTCATCTTACTGTTGTTTGAATATTTAGTGCTCCTCAGTTTATCTTTAAGGAGACTTTAAAAATTCTATACATAAATGGCAGGTACGGGTATATATATTTATATGATGTTTTCTTTTAGAACGACTAAATGAAATTGTTTAAAAGTTTTTTGTAACTTTTCAAATTTCGTAGTTATTAAAGCATACAAAAACAAATTATTAGCAACTTTATAAAAAGACTTTGAAAACTAGATCAAAGGTAATTAAATTTTTAAAAGACATACTTAAAAGAGGTTATCAGTAATTTAATAAAACTCCAATAGAGCCTATTTTTGAGCTCCATATACTTGATCTTTTTTTCATTTCCTTTCGACTTACGAGACAAAACTGTTCTTTATAGTTTAGCAAACTGACTACTACCTACATGTGATATCAACATGACCCTCAAAAGTAACTTACAGACATGCATATATATCCAATTTTGCCATTACACGAATGTAACACTGTTTGTTGAAAAAAATGTAAAATCATATTTATAATTTTCAGTAAACACAAGTGATTTCCTGACTATTACAGAGAATCAATACAAAAATATTCAGATATTTTATAGATTGAGAATAAAAAGCATACAGTAGCAGCAACAGACAACTTATTTAAATAAATACAGTTCCATATAAAAATCATGAAAGGATTTTACTTTTTATGTACAATATATTTGCACCAACAGAAAATGGCTTGTAAATGGATAAATTTTCAGCAATTTCCCACATTTTACACATGTTTTTTTATTCTTGTTTTAATTTTTTTTTTCATAATAGTGATGTGCAATATCTGCCTTTAAAAACTTTTTAATTCAATGTAAAAAAATATTAACATGTAAATATAACTATATTTATATAAGAGTTTTTGGCAAATATTGACTTCTATGAATTGATTCTCATTTCAAATGCATTTTTCTTGCCCGTTAAAAGAATAGTAAAATATTTCATATATGCTTCAGCATGATTCAAAAGATTATAAATAATGTAGACAAGTTTTTTTGTATAAGACTGTTCATTATGTGCTATAAACGAAAAACAAAAATACTGTTTATCCCCCTCTACATACAAAATGGCGTATCTGTAAATGCATAGTGTTGATTTTCCACATTAAGAAACTATGAATTTTTCCAAAAACGAGATTAAATTTATAACGGTTTTAGAATAATTGCATTTGCTTCTCTTATTTCACAAATCACATTTTTAAAAAATATTAAAAATTATAATTTGTTTTTTAATTGTTGTTGTCCGCAGTCTTGTGTATTGAGCGTTACGCTCTTTTAGTATGCATCATTACTCAGTTCAATTATTGAAATTACATTAACAACATACACTAAAATAACAGCGTAGATTTGCACTTCTAAATATTTAAATGGTTTGCAAGCTTTAGGGGAAATCACTCTTCGTAGGAAACTGATATTGCAAACCCTGCAGCTCTTGCATGTCTAGGATATATGCTGACATATGCAACACAACAACAACAAAATATAAGAAACTTGCATTTCCTACACAGAAGCAGATATGCAATACTAAAAACTGTAGGAAACTTGTCTAGCATATATGCAATTAGCAAAATTATTCAGAGAGACTCTCTGAGAGTGTATAAAACATACACATGAAAATAAAATACAAACTAATAGTAGGCCTACTTGTTTACTTTTTCAATAAATCCAGTGAATAATAGTAAAAGCACTTGTATAGTATGTATTTCCTACATGTTTCAAGAAGACACTCATTCTTTGTAGCAGAAAATGATAGTTTATATCCTAGAGTGCAAATATGCTACCAAGAGTGATTTCCGCTTTTGTTATATAGTATGGTATTGCAAAACGTTTCACCAATCAATCATGGTTTTTATCCAAAAAAAAAAATGTATTGAGTGCTATCCATATTTTTTTAAATTAATTTCAATTAATTGAAATTTGTAGTGAATAACTAAGGAGTTTATGTTAAAATACATCGAAGATTATACATCTGAGTTGTATTAAATTTTAAATGTAGTGTGTGTTCTAAAAAAAAATATTGAATTCTTGTGAAAATGTATTGAGCGTTTCGTAAGAAAATTTCAAATAAAATTTAGCTATAAACTTTAGGATGTCATATATATAAAGAACATTATCTGTTTACATATTTCTGGTTTCATTTGCAAAAATTTTGCTTCTTTCGCACTGTGGGTTGTTATATTTTCGAAGAATGTATTAGGTATGTCGTATTTTGCTACGAATAATTATTTGAAATTGGCATAACTTTTAACATTACTGGTTGATTTTATTACAATAGGTCTCTATCTATAGATATGAGATGTATCTCACACACAGTGTACGTGTGTTGATGGTAAAAAAACAGTCTATACTCGCTAGTATAGGAAATTGAGAGAATGTCCACTACTGATATAAGCCCATACAGTTTGACTAATATTTTTCTAGAACATTTTTGTCCGATATATTGCCGCTGAGGGTTATTTTGTTGGCCATTTTGTTATCCTGGTGCTCTTCGTATAAATGTTAAACACATTTTATACATTAACCTTTATGCTAGCAGCGATATAGTTTAGAAAGTACCTTGTGAAAAATTAGGTGACAAATTATCCAAAAGAACTCGTCCTATGACTTGAGAAAATGAGAGTGGTACCAAAAATAAGGAGTAGTGAATGGTGAAAAAAGACATATTGTGTAAATGGTCAAATATTAGCGTATTCACTCGAATAATGTTTGCTCGATTAATCGAATAATTAAAGTAAAATTATGTTCGATCAAACCAAAAATTTCAATTTCGAGTAAAAATTTATTCGAGTAATTTAGGTCGATTAATCGAATAACTCGATTAAAAAATTTTATGTAAATTTTCTTTTTTTTAATGAGTTTTTGTAGATTTCTTAATGAAAAGTGGAAAAATTTTTTAATATATATGAAATTTGCCATTCAATTCGAACGTTATTTCATACTAATCCGCATGATCAAAAAATTTAGTAAATAGGTAGTAACAATAATAGGGAGAAAGAAACCAACTTCAAATGTCTTTTAAAAAAATTCGGAATTATAAACATCAAGCAAAAATTATTTGAAATAACGAAGATATTTCGAGAGCAACTAGTTAACTATATAGGTGTTACGTATTAAAATATCGAATGTAATGTTCGGAATTATAAAAGCCTTAAGGTACGGTCACACTTGGCAAATATTTGCTGAAAAAAACTTAGCCCACTGACAAGTTAAAATTGTACTTCCTTTAATTACAATATTTTTTCAAATATGGGCTCGCATTTATTAAAACTAATATAAAAATAGCTTTCTGCAGCATAATTAACCTTATTTTGTGATATAAAAAACAAGTTAAATCAAACTAAGTCTGAGCAAAAGTACAGGTTACATTTTTTTCATTTCCTAAGTGTAACCGTACTTTTATTGTTACAAGTTAATATTTATAACAACAATAATGTTATTATTTTTATTCTACTTTGAATACAGGACAGGTCGGATAGTTATTAAATATTTCCTGGCGCAAGATTTTCTCAAAGCGTAACATTTGAATAGTGAAAAACAAACTATTTAAAGGATCAGTTTATGATCGACTTTATGTATAAATGTTGTGTTTTCTTTAAAATAATATATATATAAAAAAGCGAAAAAATTTGTTTTGTTTTATTTTTGTGCACAAAATGTACAAAAAACCGATTAAATTCAAACATTTTCCGATTAACTCGAACAATTTTAAGCAGTAAAGCTTACTCGAATAACTCGAACGAAATAAAAGTTTTACTCGATTGCTCGAGTAATTTTAATCGAACAATTCAAAAGTCGATTAAACTGAATACCCTATCACATATTAACCATTTTCAGTCAATTTAGTTGGTACTCCGGCTAGTTTTGCAGTATACGGCACTGAACAAATTCGATGCACCTGCACTCTAAAACACTTTTGTTGAAAATTAGGTCGATAATAGTCGGCAACACTTTACCGATTATTATCAACCTAAAATTACACACGCATTATTTTTGAACAAAATGTTTATACAAAAAAAAAGCGATTGGCTGCGTGCAGGTTTGAACCGCGACCTCCTGACTAATAGTCTGACGTATCTACCACTCAGCCATAGCCGTATTATATTTTATGTTACATTTTTTCCACTTGGACTAAATATGTTTAATTTGAAAGGTTTTTTCTTTAATAGAATAACTACAAAATCGATGTAATTTTAGACAAGGAGAAATTTTCAACACAAATTTAGACAATATATGATCATAAATTTGAAGTAATGCTTTAGAGTGTATATAATATTAATTGTCTCCCTTCAATGAGACTATGATGTCACTCAGGAACCTGTTCCGTAACTATATTCAGATACTAACTCCAGCTTAACTGGTATTTATAATATTGAAATATAAGTTCCCCTGTAGTGGGGTGGGTAGTGTACTACCCTGGCATGCGCCGGAGGTTGTCGGTTCGAGTCCTATCAAAGACACCGCTTAAAAATAAAATACAATTTCTACTTGGATTTTTAACAGTAAAACAATAAATTAATCAATAATTATAGCTGAATTTTGGAATAATATTTATATATAATCTATGTTATTCTACACCGATTAGGACTCCATAAGATAGTTCAGAGACAAGTTACAAGGTGCATAAAGAGTATCAATTAACCCCATCCTAGGCCACCCCCATGTAAAAGTGGCTGGCCCGCTTCATAGGAAGTGTTAGAACTCGGACTAGTCCCTATCACCTGGGGATCGGTCACGTGACTTGTTTTGTGTCAGTTCCATTTACCGTAGGGTAGCAGCCGTATCGTTCTGAAAGTTCATGGTATCCTCAACAGAAGTGTTTTCCGACATATTCAATGGCTTTAGTGAAATTCGACAGCTTAGGCTAGAGATATGGCCACTTTTCTATTTCTACCCATTAAAATATCCATACATTCAAAACCAAACTAAGCAACATTACAAAACAACAAACTTAATATGTAAAACAAAGAAATTGCCGTACAAAATGTATGTGCTTACCTGAGTATGCTGCTTTTGACGTACGTATAATTTTTCTGCTGTTGGCATAAAGGTTAAACGTTAAGGCTTACAAGATATCCTGTCCAAGATTTCCTCTGGAAAAAAGGGAAAACTGTAACTCTCTTTAAAATGAAATTGAAGATGTAAATTTTCACGTTTATATAGTTTATATAGATTTGGTGCCCTCTGCCAGACTCATTTGTTAGAATCGTACTATTTTTTTTGTGTTATATTTTTAATTGATGTAAAAAACTCATAACTTAATTTAGTCTAAGTTTAAATTTACTTCAAGCAAATGTTGTCTACATAATTACTTTGCTAAAATATGCTTATAAATTTAAATAAACTAGAAAAGTAATTCATATGCAATCCATTATAAAAAAAATCCACTGTAACCAGTATAATAACCAGCTCCTGCGAGTTTTAATCTCAAACTAAAAATCACTCATACGCCATGTGTAAAAAAAGTTTACAAGTTCTATACAAATTTCACACATGTTCTGGAAAATTATTTTAATCGCGATTCATGATCAATGTATCTCTTCTCTTTGTGCATTTTTTAACTTTAAAAGTATATTATTTCTAAAGTTTCTGCATAATGCATGCAGCTTACTGCCGTTACACACACATGTGCTTGTTTTAACATGTATATTTTACATAAACTTAACTTTTTTACTTAAGTAGATTATCTGGTTATGTTTTCAGCTACTCTACGCATACAATACACAATATATTTATATATTTTTTCCTTTTTCTGTCAACTTGTATATAGAAGGGAAACACAAACGTTTAAACAACATCAAAAGAATGAGAAGAGATTTGTTAGAGGCACGTTTCCATGTAGCAGTTTAGTAAATTGCATTTTAACATAATTACCTGAAAAGAAAAAAAGCAAAATCAGCAGTGCAGAGAGAGTAAAAGAAAATAACAAAAAAGTAAACTCTCATATGCACACACTCTGTGCTCTACATAGAAAACAGGCAAATAAAATATAGCATTAAATTCTATGTGTGCTAGTGTGCGTGTGTGTGTGTGTGCTTTAATGAAATTGTTAACAAATAAAGCATTTAACCTTAAAATAGTTTCTCATATACATAAACATATAATACACACACATAATTCTAAATACTGAGTTGCTAATAAGCACAACATAAAGCCAGCAACTATAAACGTTTATAAGCACGAGAGTATAGATAATTTGGCAAAGGTAAATTTGAATCCATGTTACTCATACCGCTTAAGTTAAGTTGCACCAAAAACCTTTTGCAATTAAACACAATTATTAAAACAATCATAAATACAAGTAGATAAAGATCTACAGATACACTCATATAAAAATAGTTGAAATTTTTTGTTGAATAGTTTTTGCGCAAAGTAACACACACACACACACAAGGGAAAGAAAAGTATATGTATTAGAGTATGATTTCCCAGCAAAAACGGACTGGCGTGGTTTAGTTGAAAAACGGAATATATCAGCATGTCCTTGGCGGTCATGGGTTCGCACTTAAATAAATACAATTAATACTAATGTCTGTATTTCCTAAAATTACATTGTACCACACAAACAAATAGCCTGGTTCTGATGACTGATTCTGGCAAAAGGCACCAAAACAATATAAACGTGTGTCGGTAATTTGAAAGTTTCCATCTGGGGCTAATTTTAGAGGGCATATATTAATCGTGACTCCGCATAGGAAATCTTGAAGGCCTTACATCTAAGGTATAATATTTATTCACTATTTTTTATGTAAAACACCACAAGAAATATATTTGTGAAACAATTTAGCCTTCTAACTCTTCTTTGTATGCGTCTTTTTGTCCATTTCTTAAAAAAGGGCTAAAAACTCCCCCACAGCGGCGATCTGCTGGGCTGAAATGCCCATGGGGGTCTTCAGAGGCTCTCAAGAGCCAGACTCATTTTAAATGCCAGAAATCATTTAAAACTAAAAATTGGTTTAAGGGTTAATTTCATAGTTATTCACAATTAGTACTCGTCATAAGAAATCTTGTAAGGCTTACGTCTAAGGTATAAGATGAGTTTAACACTTTCATGTAAGACACCGCGAGGAAGTTTTTTATAAATCATTTCAGCCCGCTATAAAGACGCTGAAGTGGAGATTTTTATAAATTTTTTAAGAACGGGACACAAAGACTCAAACAACGAAGAGTTAGAGAATTTAAAGGTTCTACAAAAATGTTTCCGCGGTGTTTTACATAAAAGTGCATAGAACTTATTATACCTCAAACTTAACAAGATTTCTTATGCCAAGTCACTATAACTACATATATGCAAAAATGGAGGAAACTAAGATCCCTCTAAAATGAGTCCTTGATATAAACTTTTGAAACGCCGATACACGTATACATTAGTTGTGCAGTGTTATCTGTTAAACTTCAAAAGATATTTGGGTTAATATTTTGAAATTTCTATTTTTAGCATTGAGATTATTTTGTTTTTTACAAATACTAAACTGCTTGAACCATTTTTTACAAATACTAAACTGCTTTGACCATGAAAAATATATTATGAAAATAATAAATTTTTCGTATGATTTTTATAAATTATAGTTTTTCCTCCTTTATGACTTTTTTACACAACATTTTGTAATTAAGTCCATAGTGTAGAAGTTCAACTTTTATCACGATTATTTTTTATTGAATATACTATCCTTTATAAAAAACTATTTCATTGTATTTTATTGGAATTATAATTATTATTTGTGTAATTTTCAATAACAAATAAATTGCTGAAAGGCATTTTTCTCTTGTTTTTTATTTCGTATTTTAATGTCTATTAAATTGTAAAATAGTCTTAATTATTTACTTTTTGCCGACTTGTTTTTTATTGATTTGAACGCAAAAAATAAATTGTAAAATGAAACTTTTTCTTTGTACAATTGTTGCAGTTGCACTTGTTATCAATAACTTTCCATTTTCTAGAATAATGAATTAATTATTTAATAACACTATGAAAGAAATGAAAAGTTTTAAAAGAATATAATTTTATTATTTTATAAGGAGGCATTAAAATAGACAAGAGAAAAGGAATTTATCAATTAAAGATAAATAAAATAAAAATGAAATAATATATAGAAATTGAAATCAAAGCAATAATAAAAATGTTTATTGAAAAAATTGTTCTGCTGCTTAATTTTATTGGGAAAAAACAATTTAATTTTTTTTTTGTTGCTATTGTTGCTATAAATCAATTGTTTTATTTCACCAAATTTATTTGGCAATAGGATGGACAAGGAAGCAAATTGGGTAGACAAAGTGGTATTAAATGAAATTTCAGGTGTCTTTTGCACATATTATTTACCCTAGTTGCTACTCTACTTTTGGAATAAGCAAATAAGAAGAGTTGTATAATTAAAATGTTCTACAAAATTTTTAGTCGTGGTGTTTTAAATAAGCACATTTTATACCTTAAACATAAGTCTTACAATATGATAATATTTCCGAGTACTAATTGTGAATAAATACGAAATTAACCCTTAAACACATTTTAAAATTTTAAAGATTTCTGGTGTACAATTTGAGCCTGGAGTTTCTGTGTTTTTGAAGACCTACAGACTGTGTGCTAAAGTACAATATTTTTTTTTTTTTTTTTGGAACATTTTAAGCCACTATATCGCCGCTGAAAGGTAGTTTTTGCCCCTATTTTAAGAAAAATACAAAAAGACCCATACAACGTCGGCAAATAGCCACGGACTAAGGGGGACTAAAATGTGTAAGACAGACCAAAGCAGGCCAGCAACAAAATATTTTACGAGGCAGAAGAACGTTTTCTAAAAGCCAACTCCTTCTTAAGTACTCTAAAACTAGCTTATATAGCTGAAAGTGTCTTTAGCAAGAAAACAAGCTCATCAACAATCTGAATAACGGAAAATATCCTAAACTCAAGGCCCACAAAGTAAGATCATGGCTGCTGCATGATATGCCCCATGCCATGGAAGCACTATAAAATATTTATGGTATTCAGCCATGTCACAGAATACCATTCCGATCGGAAGTGGTTTCAATTCCGTAAGTTGCTTCTTAAGAAAACGAAAAACGAACATTTTCTTCGTAATCAAACCACTTTTAAATTGCAAAGTGGAATTGAAAAACTCTTTTCTACAGACTTCATTTGCAGTAAATATTAAAAAACGTGCATACTTTTAGGAGCGTCAAATAAATATTTGATCATGAGCTTTCCATGTTAATAAAAAGCTTAATGTGAGCTTTGCATCTAAAAACAAGAGTAAACAAACGCCTCAAGGTATAAAAACTTTATCAATGTTGTAAAAACGAAATACAAAATAAACGGAATCTAAAGCACCAAAAATGTACTTTTTCGGAATGAAAACTACGGAATCAAAACCAATCCGAACGGAATCTGTGACATGGCTGATTATCTCAATTAAAAAAAGACCAGGAGCACATGGTTTCCCGCAAATCTGAGCCAAAAAAGTCATATTAGAAGAATGAAAAAACAAATACTAGTTGGTTACTATCAAAAATAAGTCGCATCTATTCCCAAGAGACACCAAATGGCTATGAAAAACAAGAGACTGAACACAAAATATTAATTTAAGGAACATTGTTTTAAGTTGAAAACAGTTTTTGGTACTTGTACACTGAGATTTTTTTTTTTTATAAAACTTTTGAAGTTATTTGTTTTTATTATTTAAATATTATTTTATTATTTATATATTATTTATTTGTTTTTATATTTTTTAAATAGAAAATATCATTTCAGCCTGGCAAATTAGATATGAGCTTGTAACTTGACAGCACCTAAAATATCTTGACAATCAAGCTGATTCAAGCCCGACTGTCAAGCCTATTACCAACACACTATTCATTCGCTGCAAACTACAGCAACCAGGGATGGCAAAATTGATACAATTGTACCATTTTTGGTGCAAATCGAACTTTAAATGTACAATGCTACACCAATGGATTATTTAGTACAATTAATAATGCCTGTATTTTTTGGAAAATGTTCTTATTACTGCTCTTTTATTATCGCAATATTTTATCCTTTTCGTCCACTCGTACATATGCGACTTTTTATCTGAATTAAATTAAACTTTCCCAAGCATTGAGAACAAAGTTCGAGTTAAGTAGAGGAATATATAAAGAGATCATATTAGGTTAGCTCACAAAACGTAGTCACTGAAATTTCAATGTCCTGCTGATCATGATACATATTAAAGTCTAAAATTTATATATTGTCTGTACATGTTTCTGGGCTTAAAAATCTGTTTTGGTACAATTAAGTTCAAAAAAGTACAATTTTAGACTACAATTGGTACAATTTTAAAATTAAGTATAAGTAATATTTTATTAAAACAGAAAATTTTATATTTTCATACGATTCTTGTTCAAAATTTTAAAAACGTGTTTTTTTTTTGTTCTTTGCAGTTTGATTAATAAATATATTTTCCATTTGTGACAAAAAGGTATCATGAAAAGTAAACCTTTTGAAAACCCATATACAACAAAGGGATTAAAATTGTATTCTTACTAATAAATAGATTACAAACAAATAAAAATGTAATAAAAATATTTGCAAAGAACATATACATAATTGGACTTGTAACTTCAACATAAAATGCAGTTAATATCAAACTTACTTGAATGCATGTAATCAACCGGATTTTTGTGTACCACATGCATGCATATACATACATGCGCATGTGTGTGTGTTAAAACTATCTGACAAACACGGTCATATAAAATTCGTGTACTTCTTCTGCTACAAATAGGGATGCCAAATTTGACTGAGATTCTAAAATATTGGGATTATATTGGGATATCTGTGTAAAAAATAATGATTATCACGTGTATAACAGAAACAAAACTTATACGAAAGTGAAGCTCTCTAGAAAGCGAATAGATCAAATATTTTGGAAATAAATTGGAAACATATATTTAGAAATTTCTAAATAAAAGAAACTTTAAAATAATTTTTGCCAGACTTTTAGAAGCGACAAATAAATATAAATTTTGTATGTTAAAAGAACTGTAATTTTTTTATGTTAGTTATGGAGAAATATATATGAAGAGGCAAAACTAAAACATTACAAATTGGAAAATATGAATATTTTCACTTTTTTAAATATTCACTGAAATTAAAATGAATTTTTCGTTTTTCGTTTTCTGAAGAAGCAACTTACGGAATTGAAACCACTTCCGATCGGAATGGTATTCTGTGACATGGCCGATTGAGTAGACAAATTATTACGACTAACTTTTTAAATTAAAATTTCAAAAATATATTTTATTTTCGACTAGTGCCTACACTGAACCAAAAGGATTCATAAATTCAATAAAAAAAAAGTTCATTATTTCAACGATTTTTTCATTAATTTCGATCTAATGTGCTAGTACGTTAAAGCAATGAACTTTTTGTTAAATATTAACAACAACGAATGCTTTCATTGAACCATTTTACATTGAACTTCAGCGAATATTTTCATTGAAACAATGTATGTTTACATTGAATCAATGTATTTTTGCAAAAAATTAACAAATATAAGTCAATGAATGTCACTCATTGAAATTATGTAAAATATTTTGTCCTGCGTAGAACTTTTCTAAGCTATTATTATAGGAAATTCATAAAATGTCTTCTTTTTTTACATATGTACACAGAAGGATTATCTCAAACACAAAACACCTAAGCGCTAGTACAAGCTGATAACTCTAGAAGTTTGTCAGCAACAACAAAGATAGCAAAAACTTTACAGGAGTCTTTACATACATACATTTACAATAGAAAAAATAGATATTCAATAAGGGAGTGTAGGAGCTAACATAGCTAATATGTAGCTTCACTCAAAATTATTGTTTACAACATACAGTGGAGTACAGTGAAAATAAAGTGGAGATAATAAAAATTATTACTCCCTGTTCGCCGATGTCGAAATATTTTATTCTACCTTTCGCACAGTGACATTTAAAACAAAAACAAAATTTTAGAATTTGTTTTTATTTTAATTATAATTTTACGAAAGAAAGAACTTCTTCGACATAGGCGAACAGGCAGGCAGTTAATATCACTATGTGACAGTTCAAATGTGGGCATTTCCAGCGAGAAGTAACGTAACGCCATATTAGAACTAAACTTGTATTTCAGAACCATGTGGTTCGCTTTTTCTCGAAATTTTACTAAATGTCGAGCTACTTACAACCTACATAAACTGTAAAAAAAAGTAAAAAAATGGGGTTGCTTTCAAATACAGCTTAATTACTTGTTGGCGTTACGTTTCGAAAAAAGGACTTTTCCTTGGAAATGCCCATATACTTCTAAAATTACTTAGTGTAGCCGACATGAGTAGATAATTTTCCCATATTTAGTTATTCGATTATACCCATAATATCGTAAGTTATCGATTAAGTCCGGTTTTTTGGGACTTCACGGACAAAAAAATTTCACTGTGTTATTTCTGCACCGATTTTCAATCCTTAAACCGTGTCGAATTGAAGAGGTCTTAAGCTTTCCGTATTGTGACTAATATTTGGTGGAAATATTACAAAAAAAATTTTTCCGACTTTTTCAAGTTTGGCGTTTTTTTTTTTTTGCAAAAGTTTTTTTGAAAAGTGTATGTTATAGCAATAAAAAAATAAGGCCAAAATTTTAAAAATCGGTTGGAAATTTGCAAAGTTGAAATTTTTTTCAACAAAATTTTAATTTTAAATGAAATTTATTTGCTGGACTTTAAGCATTGTCTATATGCATTTCAGTAGACTTCAAACACAATTTTGAACAGTTAAAACCCGTTTATCTGATGTACAAATTTTCAAAAACCATTTGAGATAAAATTGTAATGTAAAATAGTACATGAAAAACATTCCCACTGCATTAAGGACCTACTTACAAAAAAAAATGGTAAAACCTATATAACTTTCTAGCACTAGTCAGATTCATTTGAAACTTAACATATCAATATATGAGCGCCTTTGCACAATATAGTTTTTTTTTATAAAGAGAAAAAACACAATCAGGCAATGAATGCCTACCAGTTAATTAATTAATGTGTTACCTTCTTTGGGAAAGGGATAGTATAGAGAGAACAGGTGGTGAAGTGGGAGAGAGATAGAAAGCTTTTGCAACCCTGCTATTGCGTGTTTTTTTTTAGAGCAGTGCTGCAAGCCCCTCTGGTGTCAAGTAGAGGCATTGAGTTGTTTAAGCTGTGTAGCCATTTTATTAGTTATTTCACTTCGCCGATGGTTCTGCCACAATAGCGACGAAGGAGGGTGCTATGAAGTGCATTAGGCTATATTAGTATTAATCGCTGCCGGTACTGCCAATGTGATCAGTGCTATGACTTCATCACTTTAACTGTCCAACAACAACCAATACAATAACACACCAATGCACCTGAGAAAAATGCATAATGTTTTTGGCTTGCCTGAAACTAGCGCTGAGCTCAAGACCTCAGGGTTTGTAGTCAAACGCGCTACCTACTTAGCCAACAGCACCCTGCAAAGATGTGCAGGTTACGACCTAACGGCGCAACAGTGGGCAAATGCTTAACACATCGCATGTTAAAAATTTGAGAAATCTTGTAACTTTCGCAAATCGCAACCAATTTTAAAAAATTGTAAGTGCTTTAATTCTGCTTAAAAGCACGAAGACAAAACGTGAACATTAAAAGATATTTGAGTGCAAAAATATATATTGCATGCATATTTAGCGGCAATTTTTCTCGTGTTCTTAGAATGATATTATTTAAATATATTTTCGTCTTTCACTAAAGTTAAAATACATAAAAACTTTTAAAATCGGTTGAGATTTGCAAAACATTACAAGATTTCTAAAGTTTTTCATATGCGATGCGTTTAGTTTTAGACCACTGTATAGCCGCTAGTTCATACTTTGCACATCTTTGTAAAATATTTTATGCCACTGTCGTCCCCCATCTATTGATATATCAAATGAATCTGACAAGTGGAAAAAAGTTATATGTATTTTTTACTACTTTTTTTTGTGAGTAACCCCATAATGCAGTAGAAATGTTTTTCTTGTACTATTTTACATTAAAATTTTGTTTAAAAATATTATAACTTTCTCAGATCCCAACCGATTTTTATAATTTTGGACTTATTTAAATCAATAGAATATATACTTTTTAAAAACTGAAAAATTGAGTAGGTTTCAAAACAAAGTGTTGCAATAAAAGACGCTAAGCTGGAAAAAATCGAAAAAAATAAAAACTAATAATTTTTGTTATTAACCAAACTACGATTTATAAGATGTTATTGAGGGGGCCAAAATGTAGGAAATTTTTACGATTTAATGCGATTTTTTCAAGGGACTGCTAGTTTTTTATGAACTATCGCGTTTTATTTAACGAGATACGAACTATCGCGATTCTACTGTACACACATAAATGTTATTTAAGCTACAAAAGTATTGATGTGATGAAAACTATAACTAGAAAGCAATTAAAGCCCTTATGACACTACATTTTTTCTTAATTTTTCAAACTTTGGAGAACAGTGCAAATAGAATATAATAGGAAATTTTACCAGCTGCAAGGAGTTCAGCTATATTAAGATAAATACCAAATTGTCAAAGCTTTTACTAATGTTATCGATAAAAAATGGGGGCCTGTCAAAAACAATGTAAAAATGTTCAACTTAAAATTGACATTTCAAGCTTGAACCATTAAAGTTTTGCCAAGTTAGCGGTTTATTCACGAATTCAGCAATTTAGCGCCTCTTTTTTCAACTTTTTTTTCTTTTGTCGTTTTATTTTAAAAAAAAGTAGGCAGCACTTAAAGAAGCCATTACGTTTTGTTTACATTTTGTATAGTTGTTTCTTTCTATCATTTGATATTTCTTTCTTTCAATCCTATAGCAAAACAATGCAAGAAAAATGTAGTGTCATAAGGGCTTAACAAGCTCGGTTTTTTCTTCTGGCTTTAGATATTATTTTTAGCTCTATTTCAAACGTGATTTAACACTATGTTGTTGTAAAATCTTGTTCCACTGTTTATATTGCTTGGAATGATATTGTGTTTAAAACAAATTAAACAAGTAGTAACATCCGTAAGGTATGCTTTGAAATTTTTTGCATTATGAGCCTCTTATAATAGGTCGCTGTCAAGAGTATTCCCCTGAAATTATGTGCGAAAAATCAAATATTTGGCAGCATGTTTTCTAATGAATACGCCCCATTTATGGAACTTCAATTTTCAACTAAAAATTTATGATTATTTGGATATGCACCTAACTTAAAAAATTGTTTTCAAAATTCCTACCACTGTGCATATAAGTGACATTTGATTTTATTAGAAACTGTCACAAATACTTGTGTAGTACCAGGTGCGCGCGTATTACATATATCCATACACGTGTATGAGTTGGTAGAAACAAATGTACGTGTACATTTGTCAGCAGATTATTATAAATTCCTATCGCGAAATGCAAACATTTGATGAACTCATTACCCACACAATACTTTTGAAGATAAACAAGAAGTAGTAGCTCTAGTATATATATATATGAGGAGCAAACTAGTGATGCATTATTAAGCAGTTTGCTAAAGATTAATCTAATTTGACAAGTGAAGAGTTTTAAGGTATTTGTTGTACTTTAAAATTTAAGGTAAAATTTTAAAAGTTAATAAAATAAAACAAAGAGATTTCTAATATTAAATTTGTCACAATTCCTAGAATCGAACAAGTGATCTACGATATTTATTTTGAAAACTATCACCCACAATATTATTAAAGTAGCGGATCGTACTTTATTCAAGAAGTATGCCATGCCGTACAGTCATTTTTAAGCAATTTTATTTTTAACTGACTCTAACGCTTATTAATACGGCTTTTCGTTTCCATTAAATATTGACCGTTGTTTATATCATAAGTACCAAACAAAGTACATGCATAAAAATAAATCCCACATACATACATGCCCAGTAAAAAAAAAGTCATGTATTTTGAGAGCGAACGAGTTTAGGGGTAAGTTTGTGTTAACTTAGTGCTGTCGATTGGCACCATATGATTTGACTGAGTAGTTGGTGCGTTGCATCTCAAACCGGAAGTAGCTTGTTTTCGATTCCTAGTTGAAATTAAAATAACAAACTGTGAGTAAAAATATAAATTTCCCAGCAAAAATTTGGTAATGAGTTGTCATTACAGAACAACATACTTTTCAACCAGAAACAACATACCGTCTAAATTACTTTACAGTAGTTGAACAATTACTTACTAGTAATTAAGCAAGTTATTTATTCTCTTATTGCCAGAGTACTAGTGCAACTGCTTATCATACAGACGATAAATTGTTCAACCCCTGGGGAAGCAAAATGTATTATTTTTAATTGTGTTCATGTTTTTGAAAACATGTTTTAAGCCCGTAACAAAGTAGTTGTGCAGTAGCTTAGCGAGTAAAACACTTGGCATAAAATAACACAATAACTGAAAATGGCATGAGTTCAATGCTTAGCAGAGAAATTTAATTTTTATTGTGTTTTGTATATTCAATGCCTTCTAAATATTGAAATTTATAGCTTGTCATTTTTAATCAAATGTGGTAAGTACTTGCCTCCAATGACATTGTCATGTTAAAGTAATTGGTTAAAATGCCAAAGTAGAAGTAGTGAAGGGTATGTTTATTAGCATTTTAAGTCATTACTTTGTCATCAAAAATTTTCTTGGGTTAATAATTAAATATACGAATTAATAAGCCTTCAACATGACGGGTTTATTTATGTCAGTTAACTTCTTAATATTAAAAATTAAATAAAATGAATTTTTCGTTAAATTTAAATGAATAATAAGTAGACCGGGCTTTAAGTGAATTTTGGCTTATTTTAAACTATAATTTCAGCTAAGTTTACGTACAGAATATTTTGCGTGTACATATTATGTTTTTAAAGAGCAATAACCAGGTAAATAACAGTATAACAAAACTTTATTTTGCTAGAAATTTATTTTGCTGTTCTCAAAACTATGCGTTTTTAGTATGAAACATTTTACTATATTTTTAGCCGACACGAAAAAAAATTATATATGAGAGTCAACCATACGTACATACATACTCGTACTTTTAATTTTTAAATACAATGATATCTATATACGAAAAAATTCTCATAAACTTAATTTAACAAAACTTGTCCTTTAATATTTAGTTAAAATCTGTAAAAAAACTATTAACCCCTCCAAAAAAAAATTGTTGCCATAAACACAATTTGCATTAAAATTTTCCAAATTCACAATAAAATATTTTCGCTCTTGCATATAATAAATCACATTTAAACAAAAAGAAACCGTTGCCCCAATAATTTAAGTATTTTTTTCAGAGGTTATTTTTGTCGAATAATTTTTGTAATTGTATCTGTCTTTTATTATTGCCGTTTCTTTGGTTGAATGGTCAAACTAAAGGCAAACACAACGATTGGTTGGCTGGTTTATGTTTACCCGGACATTATCCTACTTTTTTGTTGTTGTTTGTTCTCTCTTGATTTTAAAAAGTCAACAGCAGTTGTTGTTAATGTAATTGTTGCAGTGCAACAATACATTCATTTTCATGTATACATATATTAGCTTTTTTTCTGCGGTGTAAAATGTTTCCGTTTTTAACGCAATGTATGTTTTGTTAACAAATTTATGATGTACTCACCAATCCTTATGGGACAGAAGAAAAAAATTGCTTAAAATAGCAACAGCAGGAGCAGCAGGCAAAATGTGTAACTAAAAAAAAAGAAAGAAGGAAAACGCATACATAAACCTTCAACCAAAATGCATATGGTGCATATACTTTGTTTAAAATGAAATGGCATCATTGAACACAACACAATAGAAAAACCAAAAACAACAACAAAAGAAGAGAAACGAAACAACCAACACTGCAAATTTACGGAAACGCTTGCATATAAACTGGCACATACACATAAGTTTCACATCCACATTTAAACATGCACAAACATAAACGCATTTTATAGTTAACAGCAAATTTAAAAAAATATATTTTTATAAAAATAACATCTACCCAGCAGATGGAAAGGACGATTTAAAAAAAATTTCTTATATGCTGTTTCCACAATGCAAACGGGCGACTTGAGTATTGGAATCTATTGGAAATCGCTCAAAAAACTGAGTGCTTTTTATATAAATTTTATACAAACAATGCTTTGTTGTATTGTGAAAACAACACATTAAAGCTTTGTAATACTGCTCAAAAAAATAAAAAGTTAACTAAGCTCAAGGTGAGCTTAAACTGCTCTGTATTTAATAAAATTAAGTAAAATGTAACATATTGTTTCAAAATGCTATTTTTAGCCGCAAAAGCTACTTGTAGAGCTGCTTGGTATGCACACACCACTGTGTTTATATATATCCTCATATGCGTGAATGAGTTAGTACTAGAGTGTTTGTAAAGACCAAAGAAAAAAATACTAAAACATTTGTTAAAAGTGTTTAAAGGTAACAATATGTTACACAGCCCGAAATATGTGCAAATGTTATGCACACATACACACATTCACCATATTCAATTATAGAAGCATACCCTGCAGACAAAGTAACTGGTATATAGTTGGAACTATACTAGTTGCTTTTTGCTTCAGACTAGTTGCCTATCTATCCTTTTTTCATGTATCGAACTATCGATTTTAACATTACGTTGTCATAGGAGACCAACTAGTTCGTTTGTATACAGTTATATCCCAGTTGGAATCCTAGTTATTGTAAACTAGCGCGCTTACTAGTTTTTTTATTAAGAATTTTGTAGCTCTTAAAAAACTTTGGCTTAACCGCGGTACGAACACACATTCCTCATACTTTAAAGCAAGTACTCTACGCACTGAGCCTCATTCTACTTATTTTTTTAATAGCTAAAAATATGTTTTATATTAAATCGTATACCTGAAAATGTTGTCCTTTTTTTACTAGTATCGTTACTAGTCTCGATACAACTAGTAGCATGATTGTCTTTTTTTAATAGTATCATTACTAGTCTCGATACAACTAGTAATGTGATTGTTCTTTTTTGACCAGTAACGTTACTAGTCTTGTTACAATTAGTAATATGACTATCGTTTTTTGACTAGTATCATTACAACTAGTAATATGACTGTCCCAAAGCGTTACTAGTTCTAACTTTAGCTGCTGGGTACAAACAAACATACACATACACAGTACTTTTTTTCACTTTAACTTAAATAAATTATTACACATTTTGAAAAACCGTATATTCATAAATTTTTCCATGCATAATTACGTAATTACTTAATGTTAATTGAATGAAAAAAAAATTGCTACATTTATTTATGAAAATTGTTTATTAATTTTTATAATATATAAATATTATGATACATCATGCCACCATAGGCCAACCGAGCTAGTAATATAAAAACCGTATTAGATTACATTTCTTTTAACCTTCTCAATTATCAAGCTCGTAGAACAATATCACTACAGAATATTGCTAAAGCAATTAATAACATATATTTCAGTAATGATTAATTCTCGTATTAAATTTTCAGAAATTATTTTTATAACTAAAATTTAAAAAATCACACTCAACTAAGTCGGCGGAAAATTCGCGAATACATGAAAATACTAGAGTCCGACCGAATACTCGGTTTCGGTTTCGGTTTCGGACTCGGCCAAAATTGTGGTTTCGGCTGATAAACTAGGGAATGGTAAACCAATTTCGATTCCAATCGAAAACCTAATTTATGTCATAATAAATCGATTTTTCGCAATCGAATTTACTTCTGCAGTTTTGCACTGAAATTGATTATCTGTTTTTTAAAATGAATTTTTTTAAATAATTTCAAAATATAAAGAAATCTCACTTTCAATCTTCACGATAAATTCAATATCGTCGAGAAAATTTCTTTATTGTGATATCATCGATGAAACGCGGGGGTAAACAAAAAAACTTCACTTTAGTAAAAGTTAATGAACTCGTATAAATTTGATGTCAAAAATAGGTAGCTATATATATTCCACTTAACATTTTTTAGTTACTCCAACTCAACTTTTTGATTGGTGCTCTTGTAACGTCATCAATAGAGTGAAAAACACTCCTCAATGTATGTGTACCGAAACCAATATTCCAGTTCTATTCATCATTTAAGCTAATTTCATGCCAAGTTTTTTATTATTTATATGCTCGTAAATGTTTAAGTTTTATATTTGCTCGATGGAATGAAATACATATATTCAATTTCTACTATTATTTTGACTGACACTGTTTGTGTATAGAAATACTCTTACGCCCTTTTTCACAGTTTACAGTTAAAAGTTAAAGTGTACTTTAACGGAGAGTCGTGTATGCCGTATTTGCCGTTAAAGACCACGTTAACTTTTAATCACATTGTGAAAAGGGCCGTTAATAAAATAAATAACTTTTCAGTTCTGTATAGTTTTTAAAGTGTCAATATCAGTTAATGCTAAAAATGTTTCGGCAAGCTTCGGATTCGGCCGAATATTCGGGCCTTTTGCCGAATATTAGGTTCGATTCGGGTTCCGCCTCAAAAAACTGGTTTCGGTCGGACTCTAGAAAATACACATGAACACCAATAAAAGTGGTGTGGCGTTCTACGAAAAAACACCGATTTTCTGTTCTGCCGTGTAGGTTGAAATAAATTAGCGTTGGTATTCTCATTGGCATGTTTTCCTGGCAATGCGTTCACAGATAATTTTTCAACCAATTAATACGTGTGGCTGACGTGATTGAATCGCAAGTGGGTAATGAATTCTTGTGTGAGTATATGGGGACAATAGTGCGGGAGAGGTCTAAATATAAATCTATAGAAACTTCAACTTTTATTATTCTGAAGGGCACACCTTTTCCTCCTCTAAAATCAATAACATTAGGAATTTTGTTTGTCGGTCTTTTGTCCAATAGGTTGGATGTGTGCTTAAAATTGCATTCAAACCCAGTGTAAAAATTATGTCAAATATAACAGGAGTCTTAAATGTTGATTACACTGGTCTACAGAAAAAACCTCATTTAAATCAAAATATGTAAATAATACAAATTTTAATGTTTTCATGTTGTCAGTTTTTTACACCACTCACAGATTTTTGTTGAATGGTCATGCTATAATATTTCCACTAGCTACAAAGTATAGTTTTCTCTAAAACGAGAACGGTTTGTCCGATTTGAATAAATAAACTACTAGAGGATGCAGAATAAAATTACTTTTAAGCCAATGATTTTTATTATGTTTTAAGCCTTATCAGAGTTATTCTATTTTGCATAATAAAACTTTTTTGTTTTTAAAAATTCATAAAGAAATATAAAAATTAAAAAAAAATATCATGAAACTTGGTAGACAAATGTTGATTTTATGCACAATTAAGTAAGTGAATGAACTGTATTGATAAAAATCACAATTTCCATACACCACTAAAATATCAATTTATGTGTGTTTTATGAAAATCAAATTTTTATCAATTAAGTTCCCTCACTTAATTATGAATAAAATCGACTTTTGTATATCGCTTTTGATGTTTTGTGACTTATTTTGCTCCTACCATACCCAGCTTTCTAATATGTTTGCCGTCTTAATTTTTGCTCTCTTTACTTTTTTGTGAGTTTTCGAAAGCAAAAAAAAAAGTTTAATTTCTAATGAAAAAACTAATTTTTCGTCGCTATTTCCTAAATAACTCCGAAATAGTTAGATATATTAAAAAAATTAGTATAAATGACTTAAAGGTTGTTTCATTTCGCATCTTAAAGAGAGTTATTTATTAAAATCGGACAAACGGTTCTCGAGTTAGGGTAAAGTATACTGGTGTACCTATTGGCAATATTAGAAAAATCTGAAAACGGATTTGAGTTTAGCTAATTAAAATTTGTATATTCCACATATCTTTATTTAAAGGCTCAAAAACTTGTTTTACAGACCAGCGCCAACAGCGACCCCCAGAACGTATCTCAATCAGAAAGACAATCAGTTCGATATTGCTATGATAGTTTGAAAGTAAAACTAACATCAGTATAACATCATATTTATCAAATTTCCAAATGATGACCATGCCCCGAACCCCCGATGTGAAACACTACGAATACCATTTTTGTTCAGCTATGTCACCGCTTAAGACAAATATTTTGCCCTGAATTAAGAAAGGAACAAAAGGGCCCATACCACGAACAGGTAGAGGGATAAAATGTTCCACAAAAATATTTCTCATGGTGGCTTACATAAAAGTTCTGAACATGTCTTATACCTTAAACGAAAGGCTTACAAGTATGAAATTAACCCTTAAACATAGTTTAAGTTTTCAATGATCTCTGGTGTATAAGTTGAGTATGGATGGAGCTTGATAATTTTTAAATATCTATAGCAAAATATTATGCCCAACATTTTTGTGGAACATTTCATCCCCGCCATGCCCATTTTTAGGAGTGTTTTTTACGATTTTTTAGAATAGAGCCAAAACTTGTCATTCTGTCGCGGAGTTAGAGGGTTAATATGCTCCACAAATATATTTGCCTTAATATTTTGTACTAAGTTGTTGAACATAACGTACACCTCTGCTGTAAAGAACATATAGTTTCATATAGCGATAAGCTGCACGAACAGGCAGATACGATTTGATCTTTCAAAACGCTGACACACGTATATATATTTTATTCTTTGGTCTCCTCTACCAGAATCAGTTGTAAAAACCCCATAATTTAAAAAAAGTTCGAAATTGTTATACAGTGTAATCTAAAAGTCTCATCTAAATATTTAACAACACAAAAAAATTTAGCTAGAATCCTTTCAATAAATGCTTTTTAGTCCTGGAATTTTTTGAGTATCTATATGAATCTGCATTTGCGTTCTATTCCTCCTGCTGTGAAATAAATTTAATATTCTGTTCTCGCCTGAGTTTTATTTTATTTTCAGTGTGACTTAACATTGAAGCTAACTTTTGTGTTTCTATTTTCATTTAAGGGAAAATATATGACCAGAACAAATAGATGCCTTGAAAAGGGGCACCCAAAATACTAACGGAAAAAAGCAGCCCAAAAATGTAAAAACAATAGTTGTCTTTAAGCTGCATACAACTCGGGCACCACTCCTATTTTCACCATCATAGGACAAGTACGCTGAAGACAATTAGTACAAAATTTCCCGCAGTGTAATACTAAAAAGACGTTTTATAAAATTTCAAATTTACTATTTAAATTATGTTTTG